>CM053028.1:555539870-555664394 GCA_028564925.1 Lithobates sylvaticus | reverse complement strand
TCCCTCCTCCTGTGTAGATGTAAACAGAGAGGAGGGGGAGGCGGCTTCAATGCGCTCTGTTGAAGGACACAGCTGGTGAGAGCAGATCGGTGTAGGGGTGCGGTGTTAGCGGTGCCGCAGCACTGTCCATAATTGTCACCGTGGTGGGGCCTCCACCCCCTGCCCCCCTAGTGACGCCACTGCCCTATATGTCAGGAGACGTTTATATAAAGATGGGAAGTATGTAGCAGATAAATTAATAGACCTCCTTAGCAATGTTATTACCAGGCTGCAGCTAGGGGGAGCTCTAATGTTTAGAGTGTAACCACAGCAGAGTGATCCCATCTAGCTCACATTAACCCTTTCACTACCAGAGCTGGTTTGGATTATTTTTCCACACATGTTAAAATGCAGATTTGGTGCCTGCAGATTAAATTAAACCCCCAAACATATATTTTCTGAAAGCAGAGGCCCTAGAGAATAAAATGGTGGTGGTTTCAAATGTTTTATGTCACATTACTGATGATGTAAATAGGTAAAAAAATACACTAAATTGAAGTTTAAAACACACAAATACAATGTTTTGCCAATTTTATGGTAAAATATAAAGACGAGGTTGTGCTGAGTGAATAGATAACCAACATTTGGTGTGCCGTTGAAATGAAGAATAACTTTGGTACTCAAAAACAGCCCATAGATGACACTTTAACCCAGGGGTACCCAACCCTTTGAAGAGCGAGGGCCACTTTAGCGACTTGGTATCCAGTTGGGAGCCACAATGAGTGTAGCGGGCGGATGACAGGTCTGTGTCCCCTCTACATTAGCAGAGCAGACACGGACACAGCCCGCTGTACTCTATGCACCTTCCAGTCCTTTCCACCCAGACAGAAAGGGACGGATCCCCTTCTGTTTTTTTAAGTGGATCGGATTGGAGATAGGCGGGTGTAAAAGGACACAAGTCCATTTACATCTGATGCTCTATAGAGGTGAATGGAGGGTCTGATTGGGTCCGCACAAAGAACTGGACCCAATCGGACTGATTGAGTGAAATGGACCTAAGGCTGCTTTCACACTAATGCAGCTCAACTGACCTCAATCTTCACTTCTTCCTCAGGATTCCTGCAGATATCACTGGCTGGTGGGTATGGGTGGCGGCTGCTTCTGTCCCCCAGGTAGGTATGGGTGGCGGCTGCTTCTGTCCCCCAGGTGGGTATGGGTGGCGGCTGCTGTTCCCCAGGTGGGTATGGATGGCGGCTGCTGCTGTCCCCCAGGTGGGTATGGACGGTGGCTGCTTCTGTACCCCAGGTGGGTATGGACGGCGGCTGCTGCTGTTCCTGAGGTGGGTATGGATGGTGGCTGTTGCTGTTCCCCAGGTGAGTATGGACGGTGGCTACTGCTGTCCCCCAGGTGTGATACAACTATACAGTAGGTATAGAATGATGAGGAAAACATACAGTATTACTGTTATAGTCCACCATCGCTACATTACCTATTTAGCAAAATTCCCACCACATCTCTCAGAAGTCTGTGGGCCATTCAGAAAGCTTCTGGACAAGGATGTGGTTTGGCATTGGCTTCCTAAGCATGATAATGCAGTGCAGCAAATCAAACGTTTGGTCACAGGTACAAGTGGAGCTCCACCCAAAAAGGGAAGCTCTGCTTGTTTACTTCCTCCCCACCTACGGTGCCACATTTGGCACCTTTTGAGGGGAGTGGGAACCTGTTTTTGACACGTACCCATCCCCACTTCTGGGAGACCTCCCCGCATTGATATTCCTTAGAAGTTCGGCCCCCCTCCTCCTTCCTCCACTGTCAGGCCAGTTAGAAAGTGCAGCGCACTTTGCGTATGCGCAGTAGGGAACCGGCTGTGAAGCTAAAAGGCTTCGCTGCTAGTTTCCCTTACCACGAATGGCAGCGGCAGCACCTGAGAGCATGTTGCTAACGTTACAAAACTATTGCCTGAATGTTGTCTATAAACCTGGACCTGAAATGTACATTAGTGATGCTCTTAGCAGAGCTATAGCAGCAGGTGGCACACCTGAATGTGCACAACACACAGTTTAAAATGTTCTTCAAATCTTTTATTTAAGCAAAGGACATGGTTCAAGGACACACAACATTGCATAGACACATTGGCATACAGTACAGCACAACCCAAATCTTGAGATAATAGAAACAGAAGAAGACATTATGCCTACGAAATGTCCAAGGCATCATTTATATACCTGGTTAGTCAAAGAGAAGACATAATCTTAAAACTGGACAAGACTAGGGCAGACCATAGCCAAGGGATACATTGCTTGGCAGGGTGAGCCCCCGGAACCAGCCCAGAGCATTTTCCAAACTTTTTATAAAAAGAAGAGTACCATAGAGCCATGGAGGCACTGAACAGAGGAACGAGAAAAAGATGGTAGAGTGTAAGAAGAAGACAAGAGCAAGATGATAGAGAGAAACGAAAGGTAATAAGAAGGAGAGGGAGAAAGGGAGAAAAAAAAAGGGGGAAGAAATGTAAAATGTGAAATTGCGAACCACATAAGCGATAATCAGAATTTTTTTAAACGAAATATCCACCGCTGTTCAGCTTGTAAAAGTGATTTATTTATGTCTCCACCTCTTATACCCGAGTGCATCCTATCTAGTATGAGGAAGGATATTTTTGGAATAATATCGTTGTGTACACTAGTTACATGTCTTCCTAGGGGGAGACTGGGATTGTGGGTTTGTATAGATAAGATGTGTCTGTAGGCAAGACGCCAAAATGGTTGGATAGTTTTGCCTACATAGAAACATGTACACTCACAACTAGGGATGGGCCCGGTGCTCGATGCGAACCCATGTTCGCATCGAGCACCGGGTGTTCGCTCGCTCGGCGAGCCCAGAACTATTTTGGCCGCTCGCATCACGTTCGTGTGATGCGAGCGGCCCCGCAATGCATTGCGGCCGGCGCGGCCGGCGCAGTGCATTGCTGGCTGATGATTGGCCAAGCATGCACTGTGACCCCGCATGCTTGGCCAATCACAGCGCCGGAAACTCGAAGAGCCATAATTGGCTACAGGCAGGACGCCTGTAGCCAATTACAGCTCAGGGGCTTTAGTACACGCCCCCCCTATAAAAGGCCGCCACGCCGTCTGCGCCGGTCACATGCTGTTCCGGCGTAGATAGAGCAGGATAGTTCTGTGACACTCTGCTGGATTTAGTTAGTTAGAGAGATTTACTTAGAGAGATTGAGTTAGATAGATTCATTTAGAAAGATTGATTTAGAAAGAGGGGCTTGTAGTGTGTTCGTGGCAGGCAGGCAGAGCTCCTATATTTTGTTCCCAGAAGCACCTATAGGACTTGAAGTGTGTTAGTCCCATCACACAGAGATCATATATTTTGTTCCCAGAAGCACCTATAGGACTTGAAGTGTGTTAGTCCATCACACAGAGATCATATATTTTGTTCCCAGAAGCACCTATAGGACTTGAAGTGTGTTAGTCCCATCACACAGAGATCCTATATTTTGTTCCCAGAAGCACCTATAGGACTTGAAGTGTGTTAGTCCCATCACACAGAGCTCTATATTTTCTTCCCAGAAGCACCTATAGGACTTGAAGTGTGTTAGTCCCATCACACAGAGATCATATTTTTGTTCCCAGAAGCACCTATAGGACTTGAAGTGTGTTAGTCCCATCACACAGAGATCATATATTTTGTTCCCAGAAGCACCTAAAGGACTTGAAGTGTGTTAGTCCCATCACACAGACCTATATTTTCTTCCCAGAAGCACCTATAGGACTTGAAGTGTGTTAGTCCCATCACACAGAGATCATATATTTTGTTCCCAGAAGCACCTAGAGGACTTGAAGTGTGTTAGTCCCATCACACAGACCTATATTTTCTTCCCAGAAGCACCTATAGGACTTGAAGTGTGTTAGTCCCATCACACAGAGATCATATATTTTGTTCCCAGAGGCACCTATAGGACTTGAAGTGTGTTAGTCCCATCACACAGACCTATATTTTCTTCCCAGAAGCACCTATAGGACTTGAAGTGTGTTAGTCCCATCACACAGAGATCATATATTTTGTTCCCAGAAGCACCTATAGGACTTGAAGTGTGTTAGTCCCATCACACAGACCTACATTTTCTTCCCAGAAGCACCCATAGGACTTGAAGTGTGTTAGTCCCATCACACAGAGATCATATATTTTGTTCCCAGAAGCACCTATAGGACTTGAAGTGTGTTAGTCCCATCACACAGACCTATATTTTCTTCCCAGAAGCACCTATAGGACTTGAAGTGTGTTAGTCCCATCACACAGAGATCATATATTTTGTTCCCAGAAGCACCTATAGGACTTGAAGTGTGTTAGTCCCATCACACAGACCTATATTTTCTTCACAGAAGCACCTATAGGACTTGAAGTGTGTTAGTCCCATCACACAGAGATCATATATTTTGTTCCCAGAAGCACCTATAGGACTTGAAGTGTGTTAGTCCCATCACACAGAGATCATATATTTTGTTCCCAGAAGCACCTATTGGACTTGAAGTGTGTTAGTCCCATCACACAGAGCCCTATATTTTCTTCCCAGAAGCACCTATAGGACTTGAAGTGTGTTAGTCCCATCACACAGAGATCCTATATTTTCTTCCCAGAAGCACCTATAGGACTTGAAGTGTGTTAGTCCCATCACACAGAGCTCCTATATTTTCTTCCCAGAAGCACCTATAGGACTTGAAGTGTGTTAGTCCATCACACAGAGATCCTATATTTTCTTCCCAGAAGCACCTATAGGACTTGAAGTGTGTTAGTCCATCACACAGAGATCCTATATTTTGATCCCAGAAGCACCTATAGGACTTGAAGTGTGTTAGTCCATCACACAGAGCTCCTATATTTTCTTCCCAGAAGCACCCAGGACTTCTAGTGTGTTAGTGGCATCACACAGAGCTCCTCTATTTTCTTTGCAGAAGCACCCATAGGACTTCTAGTGTGTTAGTGGCATCACACAGAGCTCCTATATTTTTCTTCTCAGCAGCACCCACAGGACTTCTAGTGTGTTAGTGGCATCACACAGAGCTCCTATATTTTCTTTGCATAAGCACCCACAGGACTTCTAGTGTGTTAGTGGCATCACACAGAGCTCCTCTATTTTCTTTGCAGAAGCACCCATAGGACTTCTAGTGTGTTAGTGGCATCACACAGAGCTCCTATATATTCTTCTCAGCAGCACCCACAGGACTACCGACTACAATGGCTGGAAGACCGCCAAGGGGAGGCAGAGCGTGCAGAGCCAAGAACACAGGGCAGGCAGGCTCTGTTTCTAGTGGACGTGGCCGTGGCCGTGGCCGTGGTCGTGCATCGTCATCAGCACGTGGCCATGGGACACGCGCGTCTTTGTTTTCGGCAGCTGGACATGTGGAGCCGCATCATGCTGAAGGCTTGGTAGAATGGATGACCAAGCCCTCCTCATCCTCCTCATCCTCTCTCACCCAGGCTCAGGGTATTGGCAGAGCATCATCAGCCACCCCTTCCCTAGACCCACCATGTCCTCCTGAGGAGTCCCCCGAACTCTTTGAGCACAGTGTTGGGTACATGCTCCAGGAGGATGCCCAACGATTCGAAGGCTCGGATGATGATACCCAGCTTGAGGAATCTGGCAGTACTGTTCCACCAGCTGCAGCTTACTGCCAGGTTTGCTCTAGTGGTGAAGAGGGAGGGGATGATGAGGTCACTGACTCCACGTGGGTGCCTGAAGGGAGAGAGGATGAGGAGGAGGACGAGGAGGAGGAGGAGGAGGATGCGGCGTCACATGTCCAACGAGGCAGGATGCCCCCTGGAGGCCAGGTAGAGGCCAGCACAGCAACTGTACAACACCGCAGAGCTCCGCCTGTGCAGGGCGCTGCCTCTGCACGTTATCAGAAAAGTTCTTTGGTGTGGGCCTTTTTTGAGACGAGTGCATCAGATCGCACCACTGCTATTTGCAATATTTGTCTCAAGCGTATCTCGCGTGGCCAAAACATCAGCCGCTTGGGCACCACAAGCATGACCAGACATATGTCGACCTGCCATGCAGCTCGTTGGCAGGCACACATAAAAGACCCACACCAAAGAACTAAGCGGACCTCTCCTTGCTCCTCATCAGCTGGGATCTCCATCCCCACTACACCTTCAGTCCTCTCTGAAAGCTGCTCTGAGAGGACTGAAGGTGTAGAATTAGGTGTGTCACAACCAAGTACTTGCAGTACACCGACGTCCGATTGCAGCAGGCAAATTTCCCTGCCCCAGCTGCTGGACCGTAGAAAGAAGTACACTCCCAGCCATCCACATGCCCAGCGGTTGAATGCTAGCTTGGCTAAATTGCTAGCACTTCAACTGCTGCCTTTTCAGTTGGTAGACTCGGCCCCCTTCCGTGAGTTTGTTCAATGTGCGGTTCCTCAGTGGCAGGTTCCCAAACGCCACTTTTTCTCACGGAAGGCGATTCCGTCTCTCTACCGGCATGTGGAGGGCAATGTCCATGCCTCGCTGGACAGGGCGGTCAGCGGTAAGGTGCATATTACCGCTGACTCATGGTCCAGCAGGCATGGACAGGGACGGTACCTTTCTTTCACGGCCCATTGGGTCACTCTATTGGCAGCTGGGAGGGATGCAGGACAAGGTACAGTAGTGTTGGAGGTTGTTCCGCCACCACGCCTCCAAAACGCTACTACTGCTACTGGTTGTGACACACCTCTCTCCTCCACCCCCTCCTCTTCTTCTTCCTCCAGTGCTCTGTCCTTGGAACCAGCGGTGCTCCGTAGGCGTACAAGGGGCTACGCAAGTACGCAGGCAAAAAGATGCCATGCCGTGCTTGCGCTGGTGTGTTTGGGGGACAGGAGCCACACTGGGCCAGAGGTTCTGGCAGCTCTGCAGGGGCAGGCCGAGAGGTGGTTGACGCCACGTCAGCTTAAGCCAGGAATGGTCGTTTCTGACAATGGCACCAACCTCCTCTCCGCCCTGCGACAGGGGCAGCTCACCCATGTGCCCTGCATGGCTCACGTCCTCAACCTGGTGGTGCAGCGGTTCTTGGGCAGGTTCCCAGGCTTACAGGATGTCCTGAGGCAGGCCAGGAAAGTCTGTGTGCATTTCCGCCGATCTTATAATGCCAGTGCTCGGCTGACTGAGCTGCAAAAGGAGCTGAACCTGCCCAAGAACCGCCTAATATGTGACATGCCCACCAGGTGGAACTCAACGTTGGCCATGCTGCAGCGACTGCACACGCAGCAGAGGGCCATCAATGAGTACCTTTGCGACTATGGCACCAGGACAGGGTCAGGGGAGCTTGGTTTTTTTTCCCCACGTCAGTGGAGCATGATCAGGGATGCATGCACTGTCCTCTCACCATTTGAGGAGGCCACGAGGATGGTGAGCAGTGACAGTGCATGCATCAGTGACACTGTCCCTCTTGTCCACCTGTTGGAGCATACGCTGCGTGGGATAATGGACAGGGCACTTGAGGCAGAACAGAGGCAGGAAGAGGAGGACTTCCTTGCCTCTCAAGGCCCCCTTTATCCGGACAGTGTTCCTTCTGTCCCACCCATCACACAGGAAGAGGATGAGGAGGAGGAGGAGGAGGAGGAGGAGGATTGTGTGAGCATGGAGGTGGAGCCTGGCACTCAGCATCAGCAGCAGCAGTCTTTTAGGGATGATGTACAGTCCCAACAAACCAGTGGACTTGTACGTGGCTGGGAGGAGGTGGCTGGCGATCATGTCATCCTCAGTGACCCAGAAGACTCCGGACCGAATGCCTCAGCTAACCTACGCTGCATGGCCTCCCTGATCCTGCAAAGCCTGCGGAAGGATCCTCGTGTTCTTCGGATCAAGGAGAGGGACCATTACTGGCTGGCCACTCTCCTTGATCCGCGGTACAAGGGTAAGGTTGCGGACCTTATCTTGCCGTCGCAGAGGGAGCAGAGGATGAGACATCTCAGGGAGGCCTTGCAGAAAGGTCTGTGCAACGCGTTCCCAGAAACTGGGAGGCTACAAACTCCTGGTCCTGGGCGACGAGTTGCTGAGGCTTCGGTCAGTAGCAGAAGGAGCGGTGGGGAAGGTGGACGTCTGACCGATGCGTTCAGACAATTTTTTAGTCCGCAGCCCCAAGGTATGATCGGTTCCAGCAACCATCGCCAGCGTCTGATATACATGGTGCAGGAATACCTTGGGGCAAGGTCAGACTTGGACACCTTTCCCACCGAAAATCCTCTGGCTTACTGGGTCCTGAGGATGGATCACTGGCCAGAGCTTGCACAGTATGCAATTGAGCTACTGGCCTGTCCTGCCTCCAGCGTTCTTTCCGAACGCACATTCAGTGCTGCTGGAGGATTTGTCACCGATCATAGGGTGCGCCTGTCCACCGCCTCGGTTGATCGACTGACCTTCATCAAAATGAATCAGTCTTGGATCACCACCAGCTACCAGGCACCTGAGGCGGATATAACCGAATAATTTTTAATATCACATCCCTTCAAGACTGCCTATGCTGATGCTGAGTGACTGTCCTCTTATGTTCACTGACTATCCTCTTCCTCCTCCTCAATGATCCATGCCACCACACCAGTGCCTAAGGCACAATTTTTCAGCCCCTGTTTAACAGGGGCGTGTACATACAATTTTTATAAAAAAATGCTTCGCAACACGTGTGACTGCTGTGCTCCAAGTACAGTATCTGTGAGGGGTTGCAGTGTTGTGGCACCAGCACCAGTGCCTAAGGCAAATTTTTCAGCCCCTGTTTAACAGGGGCGTGTACTTACAATTTTTTAAAAAAATGCTTCGCAACACGTGTGACTGCTGTGCTCCAAGTACAGTATCTGTGAGGGGTTGCAGTGTTGTGGCACCAGCACCAGTGCCTAAGGCAAATTTTTCAGCCCCTGTTTAACAGGGGCGTGTACTTACAATTTTTTAAAAAAATGCTTTGCAACACGTGTGACTGCTGTGCTCCAAGTACAGTATCTGTGAGGGGTTGCAGTGTTGTGGCACCAGCACCAGTGCCTAAGGCACAATTTTTCAGCCCCTGTTTAACAGGGGCGGGTAATTACAATTTTTTAAAAAAATGCTTTGCAACACGTGTGACTGCTGTGCTCCAAGTACAGTATCTGTGAGGGGTTGCAGTGTTGTGGCACCAGCACCAGTGCCTAAGGCACAATTTTTCAGCCCCTGTTTAACAGGGGCGGGTAATTACAAATCTTGATCTAATAGTTCACAGCAGGGCCCATTCCTGCGCCCACCAAGAGTAACTATGAGGGCCTACAGTCTTGTGGCAACACCGTCCACCACCACCGCCAAAGGCCCAATTTTTCTGCCCTGTTCATCAGGTGCTTGCAATTACAAATCTTGATCTAATAACTCACAGCAGGGCCCATTCCTGCGCCCACCAAGAGTAACTATGAGGGCCTACAGTCTTGTGGCAACACCGTCCACCACCACCGCCAAAGGCCCAATTTTTCTGCCCTGTTCATCAGGTGCTTGCAATTACAAATCTTGATCTAATAACTCACAGCAGGGCCCATTCCTGCGCCCACCAAGAGTAACTATGAGGGCCTACAGTCTTGTGGCAACACCGTCCACCACCACCGCCAAAGGCCCAATTTTTCTGCCCTGTTCATCAGGTGCTTGCAATTACAAATCTTGATCTAATAACTCACAGCAGGGCCCATTCCTGCGCCCACCAAGAGTAACTGTGAGAGCTTACAGTCTTGTGGCAACACCGTCCACCACCACCACCCCCAATTTTTCTGCCCTGTTCAACAGGTGCATGCAATTACAAATCTTGATCTATTAACTCACAGCAGGGCCCATTCCTGTGCCCACCAGTCTTGTGGCTACACCAACATCTAATAGGGCAAATTTCTGCAGAGTATATACGCCAGGCCCCTACTTTCAAACATCCAACTTACAAACGACTCCTACTTGCAAATGGAAAGAGAAAACAGGAAGTGAGAGGAAATCTACCCCTAGGAAGGGAAATTCTATCCTGTTAGATTTAATTTGGGAAAAAGGTATCTCCTCTATACTGATACTTTATCACCAATCCTTGTTTCAATTAAAACCCCACTTTTTCCAAAAACATTTGTCATTGGGACGGAAAGTTAGGTGACATGTTCTGAACAGATGTGCAAAGACAGCAAATGTTACAGGGGTGATAACCCCTCCCTATGTTCTCCAAAAAGCTTAAAAATAGATTTTTTTGGGATGGAGCTACACTTCATAATGTACCTGTTCAGATTCTACTTAAGAACAAACCTAAAGCCGCAAGTGGTTTTAAATGGCTTCTTTTTTTCCTTTACAAATGTCATTTTGTGCAAGGACAGTTCTAAACACGGGAAACACATGCCACTTCACAGGCATACTTTAGACACCCCCAGGTACCATATTTAAAGGAAAATTTCACTTTTTTTTTTTCACTTTATGCATCATTAAAATGACTGCTCCCGAAAAAACGTTAGTTTTTAAAAGTTCTTTTTGCATTGATATATGTCCCCTGGGGCAGGACCCGGGTCCCCAAACCTGTTTTATGACATTAACATGCATATTGGCCGTTGTAATTAGCACTTTTGATTTCGAACGTTCGCGTCCATTATAACGTATAGGGTTCGAAAATTCGCGCAAACTTTCGGTCCGTTCGAAGGTTCTGGTGCGAACCGAACCCGGGGGTGTTCGGCTCATCCCTACTAGTTACCAGATGATCCTTAAGTGATCTTGCCCTCTTTATGGTAAAAGACGGGTTTTTGCCAACGAATGGACCAATCGTAGGGCCCATGGACAAAACGTGCCAGTACTTACTGGGAATTCTTCTGAAAGTCTCCTGTTGGTTCGAGAACCTTGTAATAATGGAGATGGGATTGTTTTTTTTACTTTTATCGATTGGGTTATATAGGGTGTCCTTTCTTGGTCTTTGTATAGCCCTATTGTATGCTTTTTTGAGGCAATTCTTAGAATAGCCTCGTAATAGTTGTCTGTCTCTAAGGGCACTGGCCTCTTGTCTAAATGTTGAATCATCTGTACAGTTCCCGCATATCCTTAGATACTGGCTGTACGGAATTGATACCACTAATGCCTTTGGATGAAAACTGCTGGCATGGAGAATAGTGTTGCCAGATGTTGGCTTCCTGAATAGACTACTGCTAATGGCACCCGATGTATCTTTGTTGATTTGGACATCCAAAATGTAATAGAAGATCTGTTCCATGACATTGTAAATGTCAGATTGAAGTCATTCTTGTTGAGATGATTCAAGAACAGATCAAGTTGCTCACATGGACCAACCCATATGAGCAAGATGTTGTCAATAAATCTAAGCCAAAGGGTGACACTGCTTAAAAAAGGGGCTAGTTCCTCCGATAGACTTATGGAACGTTCCCACTCCCCCAGGTACAGATTGGCGTACGATAGGGCACACGAGGTCCCCATTGCCACACCCTGTACCTGGAGGAAGTGGGAACCATTAAAAGTAAAATGATTATGTTGGAGAATGAACTCCAACGACCCCAGTAGGAATTCAGTCGTCTTTGGGTCATATCTGTTATTGCGGTTGATAGCGTGTTTGATAGAGGCTAAACCCCTATCATGGCATATAGAGCTGTATAATGCCTCCACGGCTGGCATCGCGGGAGGATGACGCGGGGCGACTTCACACAATGTACGGCTCGGTCTTCTACGGAGCTGTACAGCATAGGTCTGCTTGTCACTCCCATATCATCGTCAGCCGACCAATAAGGGGACGGCGGTGTGATGACGCCGTGCGCCGCCCACTCGGGGGGCACATATCTCGCTTTTGACACGCCTCCATTGATGATTAAAGCACAGCTGATTTAGGTAAATAGCAAGTGACGTCTGTATATAACAGACGCACCGGCATTACCTCTTTCTGCTTGCAGCTGACCACAGGAGTGCAATACATATGAAGCATCATGCTGGGTAAGACAACTAAGGAATAAGCTACTAATCTATATACAAACAAGAACCCTTAAATGCTTGGTGAGCTAATAGGATGTTTCTTGATACTTTTCTTCCTTGTATCTTCCAACATTTAATATAGGAGTGGGTTATATTAAGAAACCTCCCTATAGTGTTAGAGGGATTGCCTAAACTGAATGCTCCTGGACATACTGGCACCTGTGGTCATATATAAACCAGACTAAGACAAACGGTAGGCTTTTCTGATTTTTGACTGGATTATATTACTATATTATTCTGATGCACTATGCTATGAATTATTTTATATAGATTAAACCAGTCAACTTTGATATAGATACGTTATGCTTTCTTATATACATTTATGAGAAGTGTTGGATGTCTTTTTTATACCAGTCCTTTCTTTCCACTCCTTTAGTGATCTGGAGGGGGAGTTCAAGTATTTGTTTCCTTAGTTGTTACATCTTACCATTTTGGAGTGACGTGTCTCGAGAGGGTGCCCTCTGTGTAACCTTGCTCCTAGCCTGGATATCTGGTTGATTTGGGACAAACTAGGACGTATATGTGGGACCTGTTCCTGCTCCCTATTGGCCCTCACATTTCTCTTACACCGGGATATCTCCCTCCTCCTCTACACACAGTACCATTGGGCACACATAGAGCTGTGGCTGACCGACTTTGTTCCTCTGGATGCTGTAAGATACTTGGATGAAGTACTTTGTTCATACACAGGGTCAGTATACAGAACTGTAACGGATCACGATGTTTAAATCATTGTATATTTTATGCTGATCCAAATGATGATCCTTGTTGACCACCATGTATTACATATACTCATGTCTTGTTTGTTTCTTTGTTCCTTTTTGTTTTCCTTTTGTGTCTTACTTTCCTATTACAGACCTGTCTATTGATATAACCAACCAAAGATTACCCCTGAAGAAGAGGTCAACTGCAAACCACACCTCGAAACGTTGAGTTACTTCTATTGTCATACATATTTTCAATAGAGTTGGTTTCAATACTGTCTCATGTGTATGCTGTTCAAAATTGCTACATAGACTGATTTTAATGTGAAATTGGTTTTTCAATAAATACTCGTTTTAGTAATTTCTTCTCTTACTTTCTTACTAAGTGTTGGCAACCCTATTTAAAATCCCATTGAGGATACATACACTCCCACCAGAGTGATTCTTTTCTATTAATGCCAAGGGTCCAAAAAATGTTTCAAAATTGTCCAATGTGTCCGCCATAATGTCGCAGTCCCGATAAAAATTGCAGATCGCCGCCATTACTAATAAAAAAATAATACTAATAAAAATGCTATAAATCTATCCGCTATTTTGTAGACGCTATAACTTTTGCGCAAACCAATCAATATACGCTTATTGCGATTTTTTTTACCAAAAATATGTAGAAGAATACATATCGGCCTAAACTGAGGAACAAAATATCTTTTTTTATATATTTTTTGGGATATTTATTACAGCAAAAAGTAAAAAAAATTATTTTTTTTTTTTTAAATTGTCTCTATTCTTTTGTTTATAGCGCAAAAAATAAAACCGCAGAGGCGATCAAATACCACCAAAAGAAAGCTCTATTTGTGGGAAAAAAAGGACGTCAATTTTGTTTGGGTGCAACGGCGCACAACCGCACAATTGTCAGTTAAAGTGACGCAGTGCCGAATCGCAAAAAGTGCTCTGGTCAGGAAGGGGCTGAAGTGGTTAAAGTATCACCTATGAGCAATTTTAGGTACCAAAGATTTTCATTATTGTACCGACACACACAACTTTTTTTCCGTTCAATAAATTTTTTATTAAAGTTTTACTTATAACAAGATTGAAGTCATAAAATCAGGAAATAGTAAAGGAAGAAATCCAATTGGTCAGGATGATCACTTGTCTGGAATGTGGAGGCGCAGTCATTATTATTTGTGTACAATACAATACACAGCATGTTACATTATTATAACTAACTATTGTAGAAAAGATCACACCATAGAAAATGAGGGAAAGTAGAAAATAAACCCGGATATGAAGATGACATTTGTGTACGAGGAACACCTTAACAATTACCACCATTTTATTCTCCAGGGCCTCTGCTTTCAGAAAATATATGATGGTTGGGAAAGGAGGGATAGAGAAAGGGGATTATAACGGTACTAATATAATGAAGGAAGGACACTCGTGATTTTTAGTTAAAAATTAGCAAAAACATTTATTCAATGGAAACACATATAAATCAGTATACAATACAAAAAAGGAAAAATAAAAAAGGTGGATCAGACAACAGGAGGCCCGCTGATGGACAGGGGAAAAAAAGGCCTCATTGTAATAATAACAAAATAATAATTTTAGTCCATTGGGGAGCCTGTGATCCAAACTGTGACTGCACTGCGTGTCTGACCTGGAGATATACGTAGAACGTACTATTAGGAAGGGAAAATTCCAGCTTCAAATCGGCAAAAGATTTTATCTTATCCCCTTGAAATAGCTGAATTAATCGGACAAGGCCCTGGTTTCCCCATTCCCTTAACTTACATACCTTTGCTATCTCCTCTAGATTGTTATTGTTCCATAGAGGGGCCTGCTCTAATATACCCTGGCATCCCAAGTTAGTTTTCGATGTTTGCCAAAGTTTATCGTTAAGCATCGGATAGAGAATGAGTTTGCCTCTAGGGCCTCTATTAATGTGTTATGTGGGCATCCTCTCAACATCAAATCAATACTGGCTCCCTTAATGATTCCTCTCCCTACCAGGTGCTGTAGCTGGGACGCCAAAAAATACAATCTGGGTTGTGGAATCGCCACCCCCCCCTCCTCAAGTGGCAACTGCAGCGTGGTCAAAGCAATCCTAGGTTGCCCTCTTTTCCAGATTCGATCTCTGAAAAGAGAGTCTATCCTTTTAAACCACTTCTGGCCTATCCATAGTGGAGCATTATGAAAAAGGTACAAGATCTGAGGGAGCCATATCATTTTAAGGGGGTTGCACCTCCCCGCCACCGATAGGGGCAGACGGCGCCAGACCTCCGCTTTGGATTTCAACTTCATCAACAGGGGCGATAAATTCTCTTTAAGATATTGGTTTGTATCCCTGGTGATCCAAATCCCGAGATATTTCAGTTTCTCGACAATCCTCAAATTATCTGCTGTTACAATTTCTGGCTGTGACCTAACACAGTGATTTCCTATGATCATCAGCTCCATCTAGTGGCCATAATCTGATATTTTTCCTGAAATACCTCAATTAGTGCAATACTGCATTATGGTCATTAGATGGAGTCAAGGAAATCAGTGTATGAAATAAAATACGGCCAATATTCATCATGGCTGGACAAATGCCGGTCATAACCGTTCAACTATTTTTTTTTTAATCAGACCTCTAAGTGTCTGTGAAATCTTCCACCACAAAATGTACTCAGCCAATGAGAGGTAATGACTCCATTTTTATTTTTCTCCTGCTATCAATGGCCAACACGGTACAACACTTCATCCATGTCTTTGGTGATCTCTGATCTCCTTATCACCTGTTTCTTACATGTTGAAGATCAGCCATGGAGTATATCTGAGGTGTATATCAGGGTGTGCTTCTTCCCCACATGAGAGCTGTGATGTCCAGCAACATTCATATAGAAGACATTTCCCACACTCAAGGCACTAATACACCTCAAGGGTTGTGTGGGATCCCTGATGTACAGGAAGACAGGACTTCAGTGAGGAACACTCAGGACCAGAAAGTGGCTTCTCCCCGTGTGAGATCTCTGATGTGTGGAAAGATGAGACTTACGTGAAAAACATTTCCCGCACTCAGGACAGGAATATGGCTTTTCTCCCGTGTGAAATCTCTGATGTATGGAAAGATCAAATTTCCTTGAAAAACATTTCCCGCACTCAGGACAGGAATGCAGATTCTCCCCCATGTGAGATCTCTGATGTCTGTTAAGACTGGACTTATCTGAAAAACATTTCCCACACTCAGGACAGGAATACGGCTTCTCCCCCGTGTGAGATCTCTCATGTCTGTTAAGACTGGACTTCTGTGGGAAACATTTCCCGCACTCAGGACAGGAATACGGCCTCTCCCCCTTGTGAGAGCTCTGATGTGTGGAAAGATGGGATTCCCGTGGAAAACATTTCCCGCACTCAGGACAGGAATACGGCTTCTCCCCCGTGTGAGATCTCTGATGTGTGGAAAGATTGGACTTCTGTGGAAAACATTTCCCACACTCAGGACAGGAATACGGCTTCTCCCCTGTGTGAGATCTCTGATGTGTGTAAAGAGTGGACTTATCTGAAAAACATTTCCCACACTCAGGACAGGAATACGGCTTCTCCCCTGTGTGAGATCTCTGATGTGTGTAAAGATTGGACTTCACTGAAAAACATTTCCCGCACTCAGCACAGGAAAACGGCTTCTCCCCCGTGTGAGATCTCTGATGTGTGTCAAGACTGGACTTCACTGAAAAACATTTCCCGCACTCAGCACAGGAAAACGGCTTCTCCCCCGTGTGAGATCTCTGATGTGTGTCAAGACTGGACTTCACTGAAAAACATTTCCCGCACTCAGGACAGGAATGCGGCTTCTCCCCCGTGTGAGATCTCTGATGTCTGTAAAGATGGGACTTCACTGAAAAACATTTCCCGCACTCAGGACAGGAATACGGCTTCTCCCCTGTGTGATATCTTTTATGCCTATTAAGTTTGTATTTAGAAGGGAAACACTTCCCGCACTCAGTACAGGAAAGCCTCTTCTCTGTTGGAAGGACGGCACCGCCCCGCACAGTCTGAGGTTCCTCAGGATAAGAGGAATACGATGGTCCATCTACACTGTGTGGTGCCGGATGGACATTTGAGGTAGTCAGGATTTCTCCTGGACTATACTGTGTGATGTTCTCATCTTCTACTGTATAGTCTGGAGACAAAGTGAGACAATCCTCTGAGGTTTTCCTCATCTCCCGTCCATCTACTAAAATAGAAATACAAAGATTATTACTAGACATGAGCTGATTGGTTCCCCTAAACCAGGACTCCGCCCACATCAGGCAGCTTTGTCTCTGAGGATCTTACAATTCCCCCCTCAAGGTAACTAGTAAATGGGTCCTCTGTAGGGCGGCAACTAATGATTATTTTCAGAATTGATTAGTTGGCCAATTATTGTTTTGAATAATCAATTAATTGGATAAAAACCTCAAAAATAGGTTGGTGTATAATTTAGTTAATATTCGGTAAATATAAATATCCAGATATATAGTTGGATATTTAATCCACTCTGAGAATAACAGACAGATACATGTATTATTAGAGGGTGAATCTGCTACACATCAGAATCAGAGATCAACATTATTAAAATGTAAAAAAGAGGTAAAATGCTGTTTTGCAGATGATCAGACAGGAGTGTAATATAATATGATGGATGACAGACTCCCTTGTCATAGAGAGGTAGGTGGGTACAAGCTCCCTGCACCTGATGTCACTTATGTTGGGCGTACACAAAAAAATTTCTTTCAAAAAAACATTAATCCAATTTTCTAACCATTAGTGGGGTCAAATCTGCATTAATTTTCCACCACAGTGACGGGAAAATTTGAAGTGGCAGAACAGAAAACTTTTCTCCATTGAACAAATTTTCACTGTGTATGTGGTTTTTGCTCAGAAGTTACATTCATTTTATAATTGAATGTTAAAAGCAAGTGGAATTTTCGAACTACACTCGTCCATTCATCGAATACACAAATAATTTTCATACAAATATTTGTGTGAATATTCTCGTCCAAGAATCGATCCATGTATGGCCAGCATAGGACATTTAGAAGCAGCAGCATGACTTTTTTTAATCATCTGTTATGCTAAGGATAAAAAAAAGTATTTTATGGTACAAAAACAGCAGATAATCATAAGGGATTCATTTATACTGTGAAATATTGAAAGTATTATATTTTATATCATATATATATATATATATATATAAATAAATAAATATACACAGAAGTAGGATATATGGGGATTTTACCTGGGAGTCCCACATGAAGATACAGTGGTGTGAAAAAGTGTTTGCCCCCTTCCTCATTTCCTGTTCCTTTGCATGTTTGTCACACTTAAGTGTTTCGGAACATCAAACCAATTTAAACAATAGTCAAGGACAACACAAGTAAACACAAAATGCAATTTGTAAATGAAGGTGTTTATTATTAAAGGTGAAAAAAAATCCAAACCATCATGGCCCTGTGTGAAAAAGTGATTGCCCCCTAAACCTAATAACTGGTTGGGCCACCCTTAGCAGCAACAACTGCAACCAAGCGTTTGCGATAACGTGCAATGAGGGTTTTACAGCGTCCTGGAGGAATTTTGGCCCACTCATCTTTGCAGAATTGTCCTAATTCAGTTACATTAGAGGGTTTTCGAGCATGAACGGCCTTTTTAAGGTCATACCACAACATCTCAATAGGATTCAGGTCAGGACTTTGGCTAGGCCACTCCAAAGTCTTCATTTTGTTTTTCTTCAGCCATTCGGTGGTGGACTTGTTGGTGTGTTTAGGATCATTGTCCTGCTGCAGAACCCAAGTTCGTTTCAGCTTGAGTACACGAACAGATGGTCGGACATTCTCCTTCAGGATCTCTTGGTAGACAGCAGAATTTATAGTTCCTTTTATCACGGCAAGTCTTCCAGGTCCTGAAGCAGCAAAACAGCCCCAGACCATCACACTACCACCACCATATTTTACTGTTGGTATAATGTTCTTTTTTCTGAAATGCAGTGTTCCTTCTACGCCAGATATACTTGGACACACACCTTCCAAAGAGTTCCACTTTTGTCTCATCGGTCCACAGAATGTTGTCCCAAAAGTCTTTGGGATCATCAAGATGTGTTGTGGAGAAATTGAGACGAGCTTTGATGTTCTTTTTGCTCAGCAGTGGTTTTCTCCTTGGAACTCTGCCATGCAGGCCATTTTTGCCCAGTCTTTTCCTGATGGTGGAGGCATGAACGCTGACCTTAACTGAGGCAAGTGAGGCCTGCAGTTCCTTGGACGTTGTTGTGGGGTCTTTTGTGACCTCTTGGATGAGTCGTCGTGCGCTCTTGGGGTAATTTTGGGCGGCCGGACACTCCTGGGAAGGTTCACCACTGTTCCATGTCTTCGCCATTTGTGGATAATGGCTCTCACTGTGGTTCGCTGGATTCCCAAAGCTTTGGAAATGGCTTTATAACCCTTTCCAGACTGATAGATCTCAATTACTTTCTTTCTCAATTGTTCCTGAATTTCTTTGGGTCTCGGCATGATGTCTAGCTTTTAAGGATCTTCTGGTGGACCTTACTGTGTCAAGCAGCTCCTATTTAAGTGATGCCTTGATTGTGAACAGGTGTGGCAATAATCAGGCCTGGGTGTGGCTAGAGAAATTGAACTCAGGTGTGGACAACCACAGTTATAGTATGTTTTAACAAGGGGGGCAATCACTTTTTCACACAGGGCCATGATGGTTTGGATTTTTTTTCACCTTTAATAATAAACACCTTCATTTACAAATTGCATTTTGTGTTTACTTGTGTTGTCCTTGACTATTGTTTAAATTGGTTTGATGTTCCGAAACACTTAAGTGTGACAAACATGCAAAGGAACAGGAAATGAGGAAGGGGGCAAACACTTTTTCACACCACTGTATATGGAGGTTAGAGGGGGGACTTTTATATTAAAGTAATACTGAAAGCTGAGACTTTTTTTCATGGATATAATAATTTTATATATAATGCACAATACTAGTAAACTTTTACGTTATTTAATAGTAATGCTTTCTATCACCTCCAGTCCATCAGCCTCCACCTTCTCTGGGGTCAGATGCTGATCTTCCCTGCACAGAGACCTTAAAGTCATTGTAAATGTTGGGCTTCTTTTTTAAACAAACTTGTCATACTTACCTCTAGGGATGGACAGAAATTTCGGCGGCCGAAAAAAAACTGCTGAAAAATTGTGTTTTCGCACATTGCAGAAAAGGAAAATATTGTCGATAATGGAGTGGTAAATGGGGCCACCCATTGTGGGGGTGTCATCCTGGATTGCCCCAGTCCTCTCCTCTTTGACCATCTCCTGTACTATGCCTGCAGTCTCTGACCATCTCCTGTATCATGTCTGCAGTCTCTGACCATCTCCGGTATCATGTCTGCAGTCTCTGACCATCTCCGGTATCATGTCTGCAGTCTCTGACCATCTCCGGTATCATGTCTGCAGTCTCTGACCATCTCCTGTATAATGTCTGCAGTTTCTTACCATCTCCTGTATCATGTCTGCAGTATGAGCTTCTCCTGTATCATGTCTGCAGTTTCTGACCATCTCCTGTATCATGTCTGCAGTCTCTGACCATCTCCTGTATCATGTCTGCTAGAGGTGCACCAAATGGATATTTTGCTAATACTATAGCAGTGTGTTTAAGTAAGATTGCAGACATGATACAAGAGATGTCAGAGACTGAGGACATGCTACAGGAGATGGTTAGAGACTGTGGACATGATACAAGAGATATCAGAGACTGAGGACATGATACAAGAGATGGTTAGAGACTGGGAACATGATAAAATAGATGGTTATAAACTGGGGACATGATACAAGAGATGGTTATAAACTGGGGACATGATACAGGACATGGTTAGAGACTGGGAACATGATACAGGAGATGGTTAGAGACTGGGGACATGATACAGAAGATGGTTAGAGACTGGGGACATGATACAACAGATGGTTAGAGACTGCAGACATGATACAAGAGATGGTTAGAGACTGCAGACATGATACAAGAGATGGTTAGAGACTGCAGACATGGTACAAGAGATGGTTATATATAAATGGTGGTTGTACATACAAATATAAATATTTTTTTAAAAACTGTCATTTTTGGTATCAGTTTTCGGCCTAGTGCATCCTTAATTTTCGGCACCAAAATTTCCATTCGGTGCACCCCTACTTACCTCCTCAGTGTAATGGTTTTGCACAGAGCATCACTGATTCTCCTGTTCTAGATCCCCCCAGGGACTTCTGGCTCCTCCTGCCTTCAGATTTCCCCTATAGGAAGCCGCAAAGTATAGTATAGAGTTCTCCTATAGAAAGCTACAAAGTATAGTATAGTATAGAGTTCTCCTATAGGAAGACACAAAAGTATAGTATAGAGTTCCCCTATAGGAAGCTACAAAGTATAGTATAGAGTTCCCCTATAGGAAGCAGCAAAGTATAGTATAGAGTTCCCCTATAGGAAGCCACAAAGTATAGTATAGAATTCCCCTATAGGAAGCCACAAAGTATAGTATAGAGTTCCCCTATAGGAAGCCGCACAGTATAGTATAGATTTCCCCTATAGGAAGGTTCAAAGTATAGTATAGAGTTCTCCTATTGGAAGATAAAATAAACTTCTGCCTTTAGAATCACTTGCTTCCTTCTCTTGCCCAGGACTACATGTCCCAGGAGGCATTGCTCCTCACACATTCAAGTTCTCAGGCATTTACTGACATATATGGATGGTGTACAGAGCTGTATTTTCTGATTTGTAAATAAATAATGCATTCTGTATGCAGGCCAATTAATCGACTGACCAACTAATCGTTTACAACCATTTTCATAATTGCATATCATCGATTAGTTGTTTCAGCCCAACATCTCTGAATCTCCAACAGATTATTTATTTATTAATAGACGGAGAGTGAGGAAACAACGAGAACTGTCTTTTATAGGAGTGACCGTGATGAGGGGATTATAGGATGAGTGTCCCCATCCCCTCTATCACTCATTGCCATCTTCCCAACACAAGAAGTCCTGCACTTCCTTATTTAGTCCATAATTTAGTCATGAATAACAGCGGGGCTGAGCCCCACCAGAGGTCAGAGAGTGAGGATGGGGGGAGAACAACCAAGATGAAGACTGGACTGATCCTGAAGACCACCAGCATTGGGTTATTGACTCCTCCCTCATTATCACTTTCTGTTTAAGATTCCAAAGTTTGAGGATATTATCACATTATTATCAACATGTAAGTCTGTGCTCCAATCAAATCATCAGATATAAAATGTCAAGCTGGTAGAAAATGGGTGCAAAAGAAGTCAGGACTATGTAATGTACAACTTATTATATAGGATACAACAGTTAGGACTATATATTATCAGAATGATGTAATGTACAACACAGTGGAACACAGCTCAGGAAAGTGACCAGGGGATTACAGGCAGATATCACCCAGTCCCCACCCTACTCTGGACCAATCAGTGAGCATTATGGGTGGAGGGAGGTATTTAGTGTTAATGACCCACCTGTGCTGATCTCTGTAGGAGTGTCCTCTTCTATAAATGTCCCCGTTATTCCATCCTCCTCCATAGACTGCTGATCATCCCTCACATACCTCTCTTCTTCTTCTGCTTTAACCTCAAATTCTATATCGATTGGATCTCCACTCTAAATCAAGAAAATTAGAGAGAATATCATCTGTTAGATATAAGCTTTATTATTGTGACATCACATAAAAAATCCTTTACTGAAGGCAAATCCACTACGCACTACAAGTGCACATGAAGTGCAGTCACTGAAGATCTGAGGGAAAGATCTAAAATGAGGGGAAGCTCCGCTGATTTATATCATCCAATCATATGCGAGCAAAAATGCATTTTTTTTTATTTTCCTCCCTTTATTTATGTTCCCCACAAATCTACAGCGACTGCATCTCCAAGTGCACAGTGGATTTGCCTTTAGCAAATAAACCCCCCTGTCTCCTTAAGTTCATATTCTAGATGATCCATCCTACCAACCTTGTAACAGTGAGGGATGGTGTGACCTTCCTTTATGGAATCCCAGGAATACAGAGGACGGGGACATCTCTCTGGTGGGTTCCTGGTATTAGGTGGCTCCATCACTCCATACTCTTCACCCTCCTCTTTATAATCTTTTTTATTATCATCCCAGAGGTTTCCACTCTAAATATATAATAAAACATTCATTGTAACAAACATGCTGTGTATAAATCAGAACTACCAATAATTGTCAATCATCTACCTGATGATGGTGAGGGATGGTGTGATCTTCCTGTGTGGAATCCCAGGAATACAGAGGACGGGGACATCTCTCTGGTGGGTTCCCATTACTGGATCCATCTGTAGGAAACACACACACTGACTGAATACATTGTTTCTATGTGTATATCAGATGATGGGGGGATCTAGGTGGACCCTCCATACTGCTCTCTACTTTACAATAAAGTCTCCTCTTACCCGGTGATGTGAAAAGCGGCTGATTGTCCATCATGACGTCCTTGTAGAGATCCTTGTGTCCTTCTAAATACTCCCACTCCTCCATGGAGAAATAGACAGTGACATCCTGACACCTTATAGGAACCTGACACACACAATGATACAGTCACCATCCAGACACATCCCTTGTCTGTTACTAGATAATGTCCCACAATTCCCAGCACCGCTCACCTCTCCTGTCAGCAGCTCCATCATCTTCTTGGTGACTTCTAGAATCTTCTGCATGTTGTGTCTCTCAGGTTTTAGGGAATCACATGGAGGCACTGTGATGGTCATATGATCACCTGACTTCACAAGAGGAAATCTCTGTATTGAGGAACCAATAGGTTAGAATCCCAGAATCCTTCTCATCTCTCCGGTCAGTTCTGTGT
Source organism: Lithobates sylvaticus (assembly GCA_028564925.1). Lineage (NCBI taxonomy): Eukaryota > Metazoa > Chordata > Amphibia > Anura > Ranidae > Lithobates > Lithobates sylvaticus. The sequence continues at coordinate 555,640,839 of CM053028.1, read as the reverse complement.
TTTATTAATAGAGATAAGAGTGATGTCATGTGACCTCCCATAATCCTCCTCACCTCTCCAGTCAGGTCTGTGTTTTATTACTAGAGATAAGAGTGATGTCATGTGGCCTCCCAGAATCCTCCTCACTTCTCCGGTCAGGACTGTGTTTTATTAATAGAGATAAGAGTAATGTCATGTGGCCTCCCAGAATCCTCCTTACCTCTCTGGTCAGCAGGTAGATGATCTCCAGGGTGAAGTTTAGTATCTTCTCAGTCATGTGACTCCGGTCCGCCTCCACCCTCATTGGTGCTGTCATTTGATCTATACAGGTCTCCTTGTAGACGGATAACTTTGGGAAATTAAAGTAAGAATTATTTGGATGGTATTGGTCACATAATAATAGGATATAGGTGTGGGGGAAATAGGAGGGGTGCTGTACATTTAAGAACTACTGCCTTCATGCCCCTCTAAAAATGTCTCTGTCTATTTTGTGCCTTTAACATATTTCTTGATCAGTGAGATGGTGAGGTGAAGGCCCTTCGCTTGCTGGCAAGAGTTCTTTAAGAAGGTCATAAAAGTAAGTGCAGGTGGGGTGGGAGGACCATCAGAGACCCCTATGAGCCCTAAAGCCACCTCTTACCTGAGAGCCTTGCAGCCTGACTACTCTATTAGAGGCCCCCACAGCCCTTCAGCCCCACTAACCTCTCAGAGTTGTTCAGCCCTATTACTTCCTAAGAGACCCCCAAAGTCCTTCAGCTACACTTCCTCCTCAGGGGTCCGAGAGTCTTTCAGATGAGGTAAACCTTCAGAGGCTTGCAGAGTCCTTTAGTCCCACTACCTCCTCAGAGACCCTACTTTACTCAGAACTAGTGGCGGAACTACCATGGTCGCAAAGGCCAAACCTGTCACCAGGCCCTGGCATTCTGCCACCACGGGGAGGGCACCAAGACAGCAGGAAAGAGTCCTGGGATCAGTGGAGTCTTCCCGATGATCACCAAGTAGGATTGCTGAGAACAGGGTGTGAAGTACATTCAGCCTTTGCAGAGCCCCCTTGCTGTCCCTGATCTGCCCCCAACGTGGGCACAGCACCCTCCAACGTCAACAACAGCTTGAAGTTCTACATACTGAATGGACTCTGCGCCGGCTCTGAGGGACCATTCACTGATGCTAGCTACAGGGTCCGGAGCATGGCGAGTGCCTGTATCTGGGGTGGGGGTCCTCAGTGTATGTGGGGCCCTTGAGATGTGTGGGGGGCAGGATCAGCTCTCTGCACATCTCCAACTCCTCTCCTACCTCTGCCAGCTGCTCTCTGGAGTTTCTGCTCAGCCTTCTGCCCCTCCATCTCTTCTCTTGTGCCCCTTCCAGGTCTGCCCATATTATTGCCCCTCCATATGTCCCACCCATTCCTATCCATCCTCCTCATCTCATCCCTCTGTCACCCCTGCCCATACCCCCCTGTGACTGGCACCCCAGCTGAGACACTCTTCCCTCCAATCCTGTACCTCATCTCACCCTTTGTCATCACTTGGAAACTTCAGTGGCTGCATTGTGCCAGATTTGGAGTCACAAAGAGCAAAGCACCTCGCTGGGCACTGCAGGAAGCATTTGGCGGAGGTGAGCCCTGTGTGTGCGATCAGAGGAGGTGAGCCCTGTGCGTGCGATTGGCGGAGGTAAGCCCTGTGCATGCTATAGGCAGAGGTAAGCCCTGTGCGTGCGATCGGCGGAGGTGAGCCCTGTGCGTGCGATTCGCGGAGGTGAGCCCTGTGCGTGCAATCTGCGGAGGTTAGCCCTGTGTGCTTGCAATCTGCAGAGATTAGCCCTGTGTGCGTGATCCGCGGAGGTGAGCCCTGTGTGCATGCAATCGGCAGAGATGAGCCCTGTGAGTGCGCAATCGGTGGAGGTGAGCCCTGTGTGCGCAATCGGCAGAGATGAGCCCTGTGTGTGCGCAATCGGTGGAGGTGAAACTACCAGGTTGCAAAGGTCATACTTGCGATAGGGCTCTGCTGTTCCACTATCATGGGGGGCAAAGAGAGCAGGAAAGGGTCCCACTGCATTAGTAAAGGGCAACAGAATCAGTGGAAAGGGCCCTAGGACCAGTGAGCCCTTCATGGTTTCTTGCACCAGGGCACTGAAGGTTCTAGTTATGCCTCTACTCAGAACCCTCAGCATTTTTCTCCCTCTGATACCAATGATGGATCATATTCTTCATGGAAGGCTGGGGAATGTTTTCTTCCTCCTGACCACCAATGTTAGGGGCTCTATGCTCCATACTCCTGACCCCTGCATTCCATCATTGTGTTGGCTGCATATTGTAATGCTTGCCCATTGGCTGCCTGTGTAGTGTAATGCCGCGTACACACGATCAGAGTTTTCATCTTGGATGTTTTTTCCGACAGAATTACGCTCAAGTTTGGCTTGCATACATACGCTCACACAAAAGTTCTCTGAACTTTCGACCTTCAAGAACGCGGTGACGTACAACACTACGACGAGCCGAGAAAATTAAATTCTTCCGAGCATGCGTCGAATTGTTTCCGAGCATGCGTAGGAATTTTGTGTGTCGGAACTGCTACAGACGTTCGGAATTTCCGATCAGAACTTTTTCCTTCGGAAAAATAGAGAACCTGCTCTCAAACTTTTGCTGGCGGAAATTTGGCCAGCAAAAGTCTGATGGAGCATACGCATGGTCAAAATTTCCAACCAAAAGCTCTCATCAGACTTTTGCTGTCGTGATTTTCGATCATGTGTACAGGGCTTAATAATTGCCCTTTGTAGGTCATGTATGGTCAGGATGGTCATTGTCGTGTCTATTTATTGTCAGTGCTGTTTGTTTAGAGGACCATATTACCAGAATATATCTCCAAAATGAAGAGAATGATCCGACCCCATAAATAGGTGAATTTTCTGATCCTGAAGGGGTTAATCTACAAATAAATGTTCGGTCAGCGCTTGCACTATGGACAAAATATCTGAACCCACAACATGAGAGTTCCAATAAAACTTTCTGATAACAAAGTGTCAGACAACTCCTGGGGTAACCTGGTAGCACGCCGGAGCTCATCCTTAGAAAATAAATTCCCTCATTGTAATATACAGGGTTAGTCTACATTTCCACACTATATATATGTGTGTGTCTTCATCTGCTGGAGATAAAAGACGTCACAGTGACTATGGAGGAAGAGGACGGACATGACGGGGGGTTACTGGGTGTAAATAGAAAATAATATCGTATTACCTCCTCTGCTGCCACTTCCAGCAATGTCTTCTCTCTACTTCCTCCCAACTCACCTCTCACCCGGAACTTCCTGTTTGTATCTGACATCACTTCCTGTCTTCCATAGAGACTTTCTGTCTGGATATGAGTGAGATCACCACCTTGTGGAGTTTAGAGGAACTGCACCCCATGAAATGTCTTATAGTAACCATTCCTTTAACCACCTCAATATTGGACACTTTCAACCCCCTTTCTTTTTTTTTTTTTTATCCATACATTTTTTATTTTATCAAAAGAGAACATAACAGTTAAGATTGTTGCAAATGGTACATATCATTGTAATGAAAAAAAAACCCTTTAATGAAATTACTCCCAATGTGGAGATCTTTTCCAATTATATTTTTTTTTTTTATCCATAAATTTTTTATTTTATCAAAAGAGAACATAACAATTAAGATTGTTGCAAATGGTACATATCATTGTAATGAAAAAACATTGTAAAGGCATATAAAATAGGCTTCATTCAAATCTTGATGGCCCAATCCAGCCTACCCCAAATAGGATAATGCTGTAGGTCTGGGAGGTCACCACTAGGGATGAGCCGAACACCCCCCCGTTCGGCTCGCACCAGAACCCGCGAACGGACCTAAAGTCCGTGCAAGCTTTAGAACCCTATTAGTTATAATGGATGCGAACGTTCGAAATCAAAAGTGCTAATTTTAAAGGCTAATATGCATGTTATTGTCATAAAAAGTGTTTGGGGACCCGGGTCCTGCCCCAGGGGACATGTATCAATGCAATTTTTTTTTTTTTTTAAACGGCCGTTTTTTCAGGAGCAGTGATTTTAATTATGCTTAAATTGAAACAATAAAAGTGTAATATTCCTTTAAATTTCGTACCTGGGGGTGTCTATAGTATGCCTGTGAAGGGGCGCATGTTTCCTGTACTTTTGCAGGGAACTGTCCCTGCAAAAAGTGTAATCCATACCAGACCCTTATCCGAGCACGCAACCTGGCAGGCCGCAGGAAAAGAGGGGGGGACGAGAGCGGCCCCCCTTCCCGCCTGAACCGTACCAGGCCACATGCCCTCAACATTGGGAGGATGCTTTGGGGGTCTGAGACCCCCAAAGCACCTTGTCCCCATGTTGATGAGGACAAGGGCCTCTTCCCCACAACCCTGGCCGGTGGTTGTGGGGGGTCTGCGGGCGGGGGGCTTATCGGAACCTGGAAGCCCCCTTTAACAAGGGGACCCCCAGATCCCGCCCCCCTGTGTGAAATGGTAAGGGGGTACAAAAGTATTCCATTTCACCAAATAGTGTCAAAAATTTTAAAAATGTCAGGAGACGGTCTTTGACAATTCCTTTATTAAAATCTTCTTTCTTCTTTCTTCATCCTTCGGTTTCTTCATCTTCTCCTTCCGTCATCTTCTTCCATCTTCTTCTTCCTCCGATCCGCTTCTTCTTGCACTGGTCTTCTCGTCCTTGTCGTCCGGCATCTTCTTCCATGGCTTTGGCGTCGGCGTCTGTTCTCGGGCCGCTCCTCGCAATGGGAGGCTCCCGCTGTGTGAGGCTTTGCTCCGTCTGACAGGTCTTTTATAACGGAGGGCACCTGGTGACCCCGACCCCCTCTGACATCATGGGGAAAGCCATAGGGAATTCCCCATGACGTCCCTGTGCTTCAGAGGGGGCGGGGTCACCAGGTGCCCTCCATTATAAAAGACCTGTCAGACGCAGCGAAGCCTCACACAGCGGGAGCCTCCCATTGCGAGGAGCGGCCCAAGAAGAGACACCGACGCCATGGAAGAAGATGCCGGACGAGAAGGACGAGAAGACCAGCGCAAGAAGAATCAGATCGGAGGAAGAAGAAGATGGAAGAAGATGGAAGAAGATGACGGAAGGAGAAGATGAAGAAACCGAAGGATGAAGAAAGAAGAAAGAAGATTTTAATAAAGGAATTGTCAAAGACTGTCTCCTGTCATTTGTACAATTTTTGACACTTTTTTGGTGAAATGGTAGGGGTACTTTTGTACCCCCTTACCATTTCACATGGGGGGGGCGGGATCTGGGGGTCCCCTTGTTAAAGGGGGCTTCCAGATTCCGATAGGCCCCCCGCCCGCAGACCCCCACAACCACCGGCCAGGGTTGTGGGGAAGAGGCCCTTGTCCTCATCAACATGGGGACAAGGTGCTTTGGGGGTCTCAGACCCCCAAAGCATCCTCCCAATGTTGAGGGCATGTGGCCTGGTACGGTTCAGGCGGGAGGGGGGGCCGCTCTCGTTCCCCCTCTCTTTTCCTGCGGCCTGCCAGGTTGCGTGCTCGGATAAGGGTCTGGTATGGATTTTGAGGGGGACCCCACGCCATTTTTTTTTGGCTGGGGTTCCCCTTAAAATCCATCCCAGACCTGAAGGGCCTGGTATGGATTTTGAGGGGGACCCTACGCCATTTTTTTTTTTTTTTTTGGCTGGGGTCCCCCTTAATATCCATCCCAGACCTGAAGGGCCTGGTTATTGAATTTGGGGGGACCCCCACGCTTCTTTTTTTTTGTTTTGTAGCAATGAATGACAGTTCTCTGTGTTATGGGAGCCATCAATTCATTAGCCGCGAGTGCTTTTAAATACCTTTTTTTCCCTGCAAAAATTACACTTTTTGCAGGGACAGTTCTAAGCACAGGAAACCTGCCCCCCTTCACAGGCAACCTATAGACACCCCCCAGATGTGATACTGCAATGCTGTACTAACAGCACGCACACACAAATCCCCAGAAATAGAGCACATATTCTCCGGAGTCAGCAGCACACTGACACGCTGACACTGAAACACAATATCACAATATGCGAGGCCGCCGAGGCCTCTTATACCGTGGGGCGTGTACTAAAGCCCCTGAGCTATAATTGGCTACATGCATCCTGCCTATAGCCAATTATGGCTCTCCTCGCTGCCGGCGCTGTGATTGGCCAAGCATGCGGGGTCACAGTGCATGCTTGGCCAATCATCAGCCAGCATTGCACTGCGACTGGTGCAATGCATTGCGGGCTGCTCGCATCACACAAATTTGATGCGAGCGGCCCAATTAGTTCTGGGCTCGCCGAACGTGCAAACGCCCGATGTTCGATTCGAACATGGGTTTGAATCGAACACCGGGCCCATCCCTAGTCACCACACTGAGCCACTAGTCAGCCTGTACAACTATAAGTAAGAGAATAACATTGGGAAGGGGGAGGGTAAAAATATAGGAAATTCAGAGAGTAGAGGATAACATAGAGTGTTCTACATCCGCCTATTACTTAGTTAATTGAACAGATTATTTCAGGCTGTGGGGTAAGTTAAAATTTGCATTCTTTTAAATAGTTGGAGGCTCTGGGGTGGGATATCCAAGTCTTCCATTTTCTACTAAATGTGGTAATGGAATGATTTTTGTAAGCAAGCATTAATTCAAATTGTGCTTGTGTATTCAGTCTGGTTATAACAGTAGAAAGGTTGGGTGCTTCTGTAGATTTCCAGAGGTTGGCTATTGTAAGTCTTGATGCTATTAAGATGTGGACCACTATAGTTCTATGTATAATGGGATATTTCTCAAGGTCAATACCTAATAGGGCTGAGGCTGGAGTAAGCGTGGGAAGGTTTCCTGTTATATCTGCTATGAAGGATGAAACTGAGCTCCAAAAGCTTTTCAGGGTTGTGCAACTCTAGAGGGTATGTATAAGATTTCCAGTTTGCTCATTACACCTCCAACAAATATCGGTTGTGGATGGGTACATTTTAGATAATTTATAAGGGGTTAAATACCACCTGTTAATTATTTTCTGGGCATTGTCCCAGTGTTCTATGCATGAAGATGATTTGTTCATTATTTGGAGAGATTTTTGATCTAAATCTCTCTCCCATTTCAACATGTGAGCATTTTTATTGACTGGTTGGGAGGATTGTATCTCATAGAAGAGGGAAATTCCCTTCCTTATTGTCCTTTTGGTTAGATATAAATTCCCATATAATCAATGGGAACTCTATTTTGTTATTGGGAATGAAGTCCTTTAGTCCGTTACACTTTCCAAGCTTACTCATAATGGCATCCCTGTAAACCATAGGTAAGTTTTCATATAGCCGGTATCCCTGTTTGGTACATTCGTCTACTGATAAGCAAATTCTACAGTAATTAATAACTTCTGTAGGAAGACTTATTTTGGATTTATTTTCCATATGTCTAGTTTTAGAGAGTATGTGTTTCGAAGCAAATATTGTGGCTTTGATACTTAGAAGATTGGGAGTGATTACTTTAGGGAGTATGGCATTGGCTATTGCTAGGGCAGATAGGTTGTAATTTTTTGCGGATTCTTGTTCAATATTTAGCCAGAGTTTATTTTTCTCCGGAGAGAACCAATATTTCATCTGGTCTAAAATGGAAGCAAAGTGGTATTTCTTAACGTCTGGTAGATTCATTCCTCCATAGGTTTTTATGGTGGTTAGAATTGAAAATGCGACTCTGGGTTTCTTTTTGTTCCATATAAATTGTTTGAGCTTAGTATACAATTGCGTGAAGAATTTGGCGGGTAGTGGGATAGGAAGACATCTAAAATAGTATAGAATTTTGGGTAAGGTTTGCATCTTGAATGCAGCTATTTTGCCAACCTAAGATAAATGTTTTTTCTGTATATTTGTTAGATCTAGATTAACTTGATCTAGTAGGGGGGGAAGTTTGCGTCATGAATTTTGGTTGGAGGAAAGGCGAGCTGCACCCCTAAGTATGTTATCGGTGTATTGTCCCAATTGAATCAATGTTTTGTACGTAAGCTGTTAATTGTTGTGCATATTCATAGGTAAAATATAACATTTATTTTGGTTAATTTTTTAAAACTTAAAATTTTTCTAGGGCCGAAATTACTGCTGGTAAAAACAAATCCGGATTAGTTAGAGACAGTATAATGTCGTCGGCAAATAAGCCTAATTTATGTTCATCTTGACCAATGGTAATACCTTTGATATTTGGGGATGAGCGTATATATTCCGCTAGAGGTTCTATCGCTAGGGAGAATATTATTGGGGATAAAGGGCAACCCTGTCTGGTCCCGTTGGTTAAGGCGAAAGATCTTTTTCTTTTCCTGGCGGCTATCTGTATTAGTAGGCCTCTAGCATAGACTTTGTGAGAGCACCATAGTGTAGAGTCATTAACTGAGAAAAAGAAAGAATAAATGTATTATTCCTGCCCCCTTATTGGGGCAAATTTGGTTAGGTTTGATTTCAAGTGTAATTGGTGCGTGATCTGACCACGTTAAGTTGTGGATGTTAGCATTTGTAATTTTTGGGAGGAGATTTTTGTCTGTGATGAAGTAGTCTATTCTGCAATAAGTCTTATGAACGCTAGAAAAAAAAAAGTAAAGTCCTTTTCTGTTGTGTGTAAACATCTCCAGGGGTCGTACATATCTTTGGCTGAAAAGATGTTGGCCAATCCTTTTCTGGGGGTTTTTCCTTTCTTGGATGTGTCCATGTCCGGATCCATTGGAGCATTAAAGTCTCCGCAAACAATGAGGTGCCCCTTCTGTATTTTTTTTTTTGTTATCTTGATCACTTTCCGAATGAATTGGTGAGGGTTTTTGTTAGGAGCGTAGATATTGACAATTGTATATACCGTATTGTCTAATGAGTCTACCAGAATTATGAATCTTCCTTGGGCATCTGTTTTGATGTCAATTTGCTGAAAAGAAACAGTGTCTTTTATAGCCGTAATAACTCCTTTTTTCTTTTTGGTGTTACTAGAAGCGAAAATTTTGGAAACTTGTGATGTTTGAATGTGGGTGGGTTATCCTTAGCGAAGTGGGATTCTTGGATACAAATGACATCGTTTGCAAATTGGTTGCCCTGCTGTTGGTATGGTGTTTCGTTTATAATGTCTATTGAATGTTTGCTACATTAAAGTTCATTAAACAAAAAACAAAAAACAACACCTGTTGTGGATTTATTAATGCTTTGATAAAATGACTATTTCTATTGTATACGTATAATGCTGAAATCTCCTTACTCAAAAATGAAGTAACTAGAGACCCCCCCTCCCATCGAGTGGGTTCAGGAGTCCACAACCTCACATCAGCAGAAAAACCTGGATGAAACTAGCTAAGACCCCTTAGATAAGAATCCTCCAATCTACACATGACAACACAGGCAGACCTGGATGAATATGACTGGGAGATGAAACACCTAGATAAGAGTCTTCCAATCCACAGATGACAACACAACTAGACTTTGAATATGTCTTTGCAAACAATGAGTCATCTTCTTACTATAAAGGGGGCTATGTGCCCAGAGCAATAAAGAGGAAGTTTCACTTTGAACAGTGCGTGTCAGTGTGTCGCTTCTACCATGCATGCATGAATATTTTGAAATTAGACCAGGTGCAGATAACTCGGTTCAGACATTTTAGTCTGAGATCCATTACAACTTGGCAGCCCAACGTGCGGCCCTCGGGTCGAACCAGACTACAGCTGACCAAGAGGCCACCGAGAAGGAACCCCCACGGGCGGGACAGAGCCTGATCAACTCTGATACGGTAATATATCACATTCCTATCTTGCTAGTATATCCTGTTCCCATGTGGGTCCATCTCTGTGTCCATGTCGGCTGCTGAAGGTCACCAAAAGACAGGTAATACTTGCCCGAGGTCCATTATATGAACCTGTATTCCGCTTATCTGCAGCCTGTATGACTCTGTGTTGTGTTGTATGACTCTGTGTTGTGTTGTATGACTCTGTGTTGTGTTGTATGACTCTGTGTTGTGTTGTATGGGCCTGTAATTGTGTTGTATGAGTCTGTGATACATGATGTATGATGTTGAAGAATATTGACCCAGGTAGACGTTGTTAAACCCCTTTAGTGTGGTGTAGTAAGGGGGCGTCAGGTAGACGTGGTTAAACCCCTTTAGTAAGGGGGCGTCAGGTAGACGTAGTTAAACCTCTTTAGGTAGCACCCACGAGGGGGAATCAGGCAGATGGGCGTTGGTAAACTCCTTCGGAAAGGTGTAAGTGTGGTGACGTTGGTAAACTCCTTAAAGGTGTAAATTAGCATTTTCATCCACAAGGGAGCATCAGCACTTCACCCAGGAGGGGGCGTCAGGCTTCTGCGTGGTCATTATAAATCAAACATACACATCTATTACAATTCGTGTAAATGCCATGTCATAACTGTGTTTGTGGATTGATGTTCAGCATTTCTTGAAGGAGGTTGGAAGGTTAATTGGGTGATTTAGAAGAAACAGAGGAAAGTGAAAAGTTGAGAACCTCATTGTTAAATATTAACTGCTGTACTTCTTATCTGTCTGTTAAATGTCTTGTTGAGGGAAGTGAGTGGTCACACACTACCCGACCCGTATTCTGTGGCCGTCTCGGACGGGCAGAACCGTGACTGAGTCTACGTTTTGGGAAGACGCACCAGGGGCGACCCAGGTGGCAGTCGAGCATTGTAGACAAATCCTCTCCTTGTTGAGGGAAGTGAGTGGTCACGCACTACCCGACCCGTATTCTGTGGCCGTCTCGGACGGGCAGAACCGTGACTCAGTTTACGTTTTGGGAAGACGCACCAGGGGCGACCCAGGTGGCAGTCGAACATTGTAGACAAAACCTCTCTTTATCTTACTATCTGTTTTGTCCTCGTTAACTTGAGATTGGGATATAGTCTGAACCGGTACCAGGTGACGAATAGAGGAATTGCCAGACCCTTTCAGAAACCAAGGCAACCTCGTGACCCGTCAAAAAAACCTGAGCAGATATATAAATATCCCAATCATCAAGACAGAAATAATGGGGCATAAATTGATTAAGCCAGAGAAAGGAAAACTCGCCTGTGACTTGGTCACAGAGAGAGAGGGGGGGAATTATGTTCAGAAAGCAAAAAAATTAGCTAAGATCTGTAGCATCATCATTCCTCCAGGGGGTAGATTGCAGCCGGAGGAATGGCAGAAAATACTGAAGGATAAACGGGGGGTGTTATCTGACAATGGTTTATTAAAAACTGCAGAGGTTTGGTTCAATGTGGCAAGAGCAATCCAAAGGGAGAACTGGGTAGAACAGGAAACCCAGCAGGGGGGTAATGTTGTATATGTGTACCATGAAGGAAAAAGTGTCCCTGATACCCTACCTGAACCACCCCCATGCGAGGGGAAGAGGGCTGAGCCTAAAAACACACCAACACCAAACCCCTGTACCCTGTGTTGAATACTAATGGTTCGTATTTTAGTCCAAACACCCCCGTAACTTTAATGCCAAGCTTGAACGGGTCTGTGACGGGGGGATCTGCAGCTGGCAGCAACCAAGCCACTGCGTTGCCTTCCATTGCCCAGCTCCCAGACAGCGCAATTCGTGTCTTGCCCACAACACAAAACCCATTCATTGGCACACCACTAGCTGTAAACATCCCCAACCAGCCAGGCCCCCTCCAACACCCGCCAGCCCCAGTAGTGATGAGGGGCATTAGAGCAGCGGAAGGTGCCCCAATAATGTACGTTACCTTTACCCCGCCCCAAGTAATGTCATTGGTAAATAACCTGCCTGACCCGGAAAATAAGCCAATGCCCTTTTATTGTATGCATAATACAGGTACAGCATACCTATGCTGTGGCTTGGAGGGACCTGTACAAAAAGCAGGTGATACCTCCTGGCCTATCATGGAGAAAAATTTGTATGTATGTAGAACATTTAATGACACTGACTATAAATCAGACCTAGAATTCTGTGACCAATTACACAATTCGGCTAAGGACAATTTGACAGACCAGGCCACAACTTTTCAAGACATAACACAGGGTAAGACAGAAACTGTTGAGAAATACCATGCCAGGTTAGTACAGACATTTACTGACCTAGATTTTAATATGCACATGAAGGCATATGCACAAATGCTCTCAGCAGCGTTTGTCACAGCCCTAAAAGACTCCATAAACAAGAGGTTGCTGGTATCCCGACCCAAATATCGTATGATTGCCCTAGACTCACTTTTATTGGTAGCAAAGGGGTTAGAATCCAGTCAGAATATCAAGAAAATAACTCATCTCATGATGACCTCTGACACCCAATACCCGCCTCCCCAGCAGAGACCCCCGCGCCTCTGCTTTAACTGTGGACGCCAGGGTCACTTTAGGAAAGAATGCAGAGCACCCAGATGACAAAGACCCCAATGGGGTCCAGACAGTCTACTCCGATCCCAAGGAAACCCCATTACCCATTAAAAGCCCTCACAAACCGGGCTTATTTCCTCTCAAATAGAAGCCTTAGTCAAAGAAAGGAACCCTAATCCCTTGTACTAGCCCGTGCAATATACCCCTATTCCTGGTCAAAAAGAAAAATGTTTGAAAAATCCTTTTCACTATGAGAGGCAACACGCTTCAGCTGTGCTCCTCACCCCCACCCTTGCATTTCACTGCAAAGAGTGAGGTGGCCCCTCCCTTCAAATTCCTGTGTGAAAGACGGTCTGTGAAGAGATGTTAACTGTTGACAAACTGTGAGATTACTAGGATAAAATGTGATGTTTATATGTGTGGTATATAGAAGACTGGGTTGATTTAGTTATTATTCTAGCAGGCTAGAATAATAAAGGATGTGCAAGTTGAGAAAAATAGTAGTTAGACAAGGAAACAGTACAAAAGAGAAGATATGTTTAGAATGGATGTTATGAGGAAATATGCAAATGTTAATGAAAGAAAACGCTGAGACTGTTTTGATTACTTTAAATATGACAAAGACCACTCAAAAGAAATAGTTAATAGAAGAGATGGAGAGTTTTCTGCAGGAAAATAAGTCTCCTAACGAAAGTTGCAGAGTAATAGGCAGTGGAAAAAAAAAAAAAATCCTATTTAGCAGCATGGAGAAATCTAGTCATTTCATGTGAAATTAAATATGGAAACGCTTACTTGCCCATCATGGAGAAAAGTCTCTGTGATGAAAGGATTGTCGATGACAATACCTTTAATTATGGTGTGGAATTCTGTGAGTAGCTGCGCAAGTGGGCAAGGGGCAGACTGGCTGATCAAGCTACAGGTATCCAAGATGTTAGAAAAGTTTTTCACCAGACTGTCACAAGTTTTTTTCAGATTTGGGATTCATCACCCATATTATGGCACACAGGCGGATGCTATCTTCAACCTTCATGGCAGGCCTCAAGGAGTTAACCCGAAAAGGCTTCACCATGGCCCAACCGGAGTACAGTGTGCAGCAGCAACAATATCAAAACCCTGGACGTCCCACCTCGGAACACCTGGATCTCCTATGCTAGGAATTTGGCAAGCCCGTGTCACTAACCCATGTCAGGGCAACCGCTTCAAAGAACTCAGAAGGCCCATTAGCGAGGGTGACCCTACCCATTGAGGGACATCCAACCACTTTCTAAAGCCACAAAGGTGCAGCCAGAAGTGTGATTAGAGAAGAGGATTTACCTGACCACTCCTACCTTTCCGATATTGACATATCTTGTGTGGGCATAGATGGAACTCTCAGAACTAACGAGTTGACCCGCCCCCTACAAGTTGGAAAGTACCCAGACCTTCTGGCTCGATTTGTTGTCTCTTCCACCTGTCCACTCAATCTCTTGGGAGCAGATGTACTGTCCAGACTTCAGGCTTCCATTGTCTTCTCTGAAGATGGATCTGTTACCGTCTCTTCTCCACTGGGCATTAGCTGAGGATGAAGGACACTTGCCACCAGTCATGGTGCGGTTGAAACTTGGAGCTCCCCTGCCCCGGAAGCCACAATACCCTCTAAAGTTAGCCCAATCTGCAGCTATTTCACAGCATGCCAAGGCCCTCGTGTGAAATGGAGCCCTGATACCCTGTACATCTCCACACTACACACCACTGTTCCCTGTAAAGAAGAGAACCCCTAAGGGAGAACCAGACAAGTGCAGAATGGTCCAGGACCTCTGAGCAGTTAATGAAGCTACAGTCCGGAAGCCTCCTTACTGATGCAACCCCTTTATGATGTCCTGAAGTCTGACCCCTTCCAAATGTCCTCAGAGACAATATCCAACTTCGAGGCCCTCAAACAAGCCATTTCATGAGTTCCAGTTTTAAGGGCTCCCGGACTACGACAAAGATGTTCAAACTCTTTGTATCCGAACGTCTGGGGCATTACTGCCATACTCGACCAGATCCAGCCGAAACATCTGTCCACTGCCAGACATATAAGTACAGTCTATGACAAAGTGAAACTAATTATTTCTAAAATATCACATGCTTTACAAGAAACGAAACTCAAGAGAAGATAACAGTATTATGGAAAAACGAAACTTGATTAGCAAGACTTGAGCATATCTATTTGTGAAGTAGATGTTAGAGAGACACAAAATGGAAACTGACTATAATACAAAGAAGTAATTAAGCTAAATATCCCTTCAATCCCCTCTTAGATCATATAAGATGATCTCTACATTCTATGTTGTGTTTTAATACTTCTTTGGTGTTGTGGCATCGATTGCCTGATGATTCTTCATGTATGTCATGTAAGATAGAACCTTATCATCAGGAGATTGAAGGCGTGCAATTATGCAAGTGCAACACTTAAAGCGGTAAAGAATCAGAGCAAGGATAAATATCATAACAAGGACAATTTCTTTTAACCATGAAAATATACCTCCAAGCCCAAATCCTGAATTGGCAAATGGGCTCCATGTTTTAGCAATGTCCCTAGCTTCCTGCTGGAGCTGGCCTCTAGGGGATGTCCCCTTTTATAATCCCCTACCACTCCCATGACAGGTACCAAGGATGCAAGGTAACACCATCCCTTAACATGGAGGGGCACCCAGGGATAACACACTTTCCCACAACATACATAGATACTTTGTCCCAGTGCAAAAAGTCTCTTTACGACAAACTC
The DNA here is from genome assembly GCA_028564925.1 of Lithobates sylvaticus. Lineage (NCBI taxonomy): Eukaryota > Metazoa > Chordata > Amphibia > Anura > Ranidae > Lithobates > Lithobates sylvaticus. The sequence goes on along the minus strand of CM053028.1, from coordinate 555,625,803 downwards.
ATGAGTGTACTTGTCCTGTGTTTTCTAAATTAGTGTAATATAGCACCTACATTTTTAGAGAAAACGAAAAGTTATGCAAAGTACGGTTTAGCCCTGGGTCAGATACTTGAAACAGTGACCTGCTGCAGAAAGAGGGGTTAGTCTGTGTCTCATTCCCTAAATTAAAACACCAATCAGGGGAATGACTTCTACCTGCTATTGGAAAGGTAACAATGTTGTTTATGTACAGAGTGGATATGTTAGTCAAGAATACAGGAGGAGTCTCGTTGAGAAAGGAGGAAATATTTAAAGGTACAGCCAATAGGGCAATTCGGGCAGTGCTAGGATGTAATATGCTACATATCCAACATTCTTCATACCCTGATTTTTTTAGTATAAGCATACTTAAATTTTAGCAAAAGCATCTTATCAGTAAAACTATCTCCAATCTCTCTCTTGGTTCTAGCTTGTGTCAATGTAATGTTCTCTTGTGTGTGTGTGTGTTCCCACAGATACTTTTAATTGCACCCAAATCTTCAGGGTGGTAGATACAGTTAGTGGTGATCCAGGTGGGTAGAAACACTGTCAGAGAGATCAGGATCATGGGCAGAATGCCTTGCCAAAAGTCTGTGGTGAAATAAGCGAGGTCATCTTCTCTGGCCGGACCTGCTTTCCCAGGAACTCCTTCTTTGTCTGCTTGGGACTCCTGCTTGAGGGCCTCCTGTATCCAAGATCTTCTTCCTGCTCTTGAGGCTTTGGGCAACCTTTTTCACTCTGTTGGCATGGATCCAGGACTGGCAATTTTCCACTAGGATAGCTGTTCTGGTCACTGCAACCACTGTGGTAGGAGGTCCAAAGGGATACTCGTGCTTCTTATTTCTGTTCAGCTGTTGGACCACCACGGTGTCTCCCAATTTGAAGGGGTGAGTAGCTTCCTGTGAAGAAAAAGGAGAGGTGCGAGCAACATTTCTCTCAACTGTTTACAATGTTCCAACCAATTTCCTTACATGTTCTTCCTGTAATAAGTCTAAATCTCCCTTTTCTATCATTAAATGTGCTCTGGCCCATGGGGTGGGGAAAGGTCGACCCATCTAGACATCAAAAGGTGAATACACTGTTGTCTTGGAAGGGTCATTCTTATTTCTGCCAGGACTGCTAGGAGGACCTTCTTCCAGTTGGCAAAGGTTTCTCCTGTGGCCTTTCTTATTTTGTCTTTTATTGTTTTGTTACATAGTTACATAGTTACATAGTTAGTTAGGTTGAAAAAAGACACAAGTCCATCCAGTTCAACCACAAATAAAAAAAATATATATATATCATACAATCCCATATACCCCATTCTATACCCACAGTTGATCCAGAGGAAGGCAAAAAAAAACCCCAGCAGAGCATTCTCCAATTTGCTAAAGCAGGGGAAAAAAATTCCTTCCTGATCCCCCGAGAGGCAATCGGATTTTCCCTGGATCAACTTTACCTATAAATGTCAGTACCCAGTTATATTATGTACATTTAGGAAAGTATCCAGGCTTTTCTTAAAGCAATCTACTGAGCTGGCTAGAACCACCTCTGCAGGGAGTCTATTCCACATTTTCACAGCTCTTACTGTGAAGAAACCTTTCCTTATTTGGAGATGAAATCTCTTCTCCTCTAGACGTAAAGAGTGCCCCCTTGTCCTCTTTGTTGACCGTAAAGTGAATAACTCAACACCAAGTTCACTATATGGACCCCTTATATATTTATACATGTTGATCATATCCCCCCTTAATCTCCTCTTATCAAGGGTGAATAAATTCAGTTCCTCTAATCTTTCCTCATAGCTGAGCTCCTCCATGCCTCTTATCAGTTTGGTTGCCCTTCTCTGCACTTTCTCCAGTTCCCCAATATCCTTTTTGAGAACTGGTGCCCAAAACTGAACTGCATATTCCAGATGAGGTCTTACTAATGATTTGAACAGGGGCAAAATGATATCTCTCTCTCTGGAGTCCATACCTCTCTTAATACAAGAAAGGACTTTGCTCGCTTTGGAAACCGCAGCTTGGCATTGCATGCTATTATTGAGTTTATGATCTACCAAAACCCCCAGATCCTTCTCCACTACGGATTCCCCCAGTTGTACTCCCCCTAGCATGTATGATGCATGCATATTCTTAGCCCCCAAGTGCATAACTTTACATTTATCAACATTAAACCTCATCTGCCACATAGTCGCCCAATTTGACAGAGCATTGAGGTCAGCTTGTAAATTGGAGACCTCCTGTAAGGACGTTATTCCACTGCATAGCTTGGTGTCATCTGCAAAGACAGAAATGTTACTTTTGATCCCAGACCCAATATCATTTATAAAGATATTAAAAAGTAAGGGCCCCAGCACTGAACCTTGGGGTACACCACTGATAACCTTAGCCCATTCAGAGTAAGAATCATTAACCACGACTCTCTGAATTCTGTCTTTTAGCCAGTTTTCTATCCATTTACAAACCGATATTTCCAAACCTGTAGACCTTACCTTACACATGAGCCGTGTGTGGGGAACTGTATCGAACGCTTTTGCAAGATCCAAGTATACCACGTCCACAGCCACGCCTCTGTCCAAGGTTTTACTTACCACCTCATAAAAAGAAATGAGGTTTGTCTGACAACTTCTGTCTTTCATGAACCCATGCTGTCCGTTGCTTAAAATATTTTTTTCCTGCAAGAACTCGTCTATGTGGTCTTTTATTAATCTCTCCAGTATCTTCCCAACTATAGAAGTTAAACTAACAGGTCTATAGTTACTTGGTAAAGACTTTGTTCCCTTTTTAAATATAGGCACCACGTTCGCCCTGCGCCAATCCAGTGGTACTATTCCTGTCATTAATGATTCCCTAAAAATTAGATACAATGGCTTTGAAATTACAGAGCTCAATTCTTTTAGGATCCGTGGGTGGATGCCATCAGGTCCAGGTGCTTTATCCACCTTTATTCTGTCTAAATATTTCTGGACCATATCACTTTTGAGCCATTATGGATTTAGGGCTGTGTCACTACCACCCCCATTGTGGACATGAGCTCCCCCATGCTCCTTTGTATACACAGAGCTGAAGAAAGTATTTATTAAATTAGCCTTCTCTTTGTCCCCAGTCACCCACTCTAGATTATTTTGTAAAGGGCCTACATGCTCAGACTTGACCTTTTTACTATTAATATATTTGAAGAATTTTTTTGGGTTTGTCCTACTATCTTTTGCAATCTGTCTTTCGTTTTGAATTTTTGCATCCTTGATTTCCTTTTTACATATTCTGTTATGTTCTTTGTAACATTTAAATGACACTAGTGACCCTTCATTTTTATATTTTTTAAAAGCTCTTTTCTTATAATTTATAGCTTTTTTAACTTTGGCCGGATCCTGTTCATTCTTTCTACTAGACATGTGCACAATAGAAAAATTTGTTTATTTTCGTTTCGTTTCTTTTGTTTCCGTTGATTCGTAACGATTCGTAAATTCGTAAGTCGTCGGTGTTCGTATTCGTAACGATTCGTATTTTCGTAAGAGTTATTTTTTTCGTTGATTAGTTTTTCCGTTAGTTTAATTTTCGTTTATTCGAAATTCGTACGCATTCGTATTTTCGTAGATTTAGTTACATTCGTACTTTCGTTAGATTGATTTATTCGTACTTTCGTAACATTGTTTTCGTAGATTCGTAATCGGAGCATAATTCATAATTTTATGTAATGTGTATGCTATTATTACATTTTAAGAGACACGGAAAATTACGAATCGAAAAAGAAAGTTACCGATGTACGAATTTTTTCATTCAATCCATTCGAAGCACGTTAAGCAGCGCCATTGTAAGAGACATGGAAAATTATAATTTGAAAAAAAAAAAAAAAAAAAAAGTTACGAATGTACGAATTTTTTTCGTTCATTTTGATTTTCGTTGTTCCTGTTTTCGTTCTTCGGATTTTATTCTTTTGTAGTTTCGTTGTTTCTAATTTAGTCAATTCGGATTTTCGTATTCGTTCGATTCGAACATTCGTTAAAATTTTTAGCGAATCGTTCTTCATTCGTACGATAACGAATGAACGAATATAACGAATTTTAACAAAAAACGAAACGAATTGCACATGTCTACTTTCTACTATCCCTGAGCTTTGAGGGTGTTAGGGAATGTGAAACTTCCATTCTATCTTGAGAGTTTTTACCCAGTCCTGGCAGACCCTTGATACAAATGTAGGTCCATTGTCTGTCTGAGTTTATAAGAAGTGGGCATCCCCATCGAGGAATGATTTCCTGAACGAGGATCCTCACTACTGTTTGTGCATCTTCTTTTGTGGTTACAAAAAGTTCAATTCATCTTGAAAACTTGTCCACAATTACCAAAAGATATTCCTGTCTTTTGCCTAGTTTGGGTATGTGTGTGAAGTCAATCTGCAAATGTGTAAAAGGAGTTGTTGGATATATCAGGTGTTCATGTTCGGCCTTGTGTGGGTTGTTCCTGATACATCTGATGCATCTTGCTACATAATCTTTAATCGGCCAGGAAAGTTCTGTAATGTAAAAGTCTTTCTCCAATAGTTCACAAGTGGCTTTCCAGCCTCTGTGACCTATTCCATGGAACTGGGAAATAAAAAGTGATGCATAAAAAAGTGATGCACTAGCTACTGGTATACATGGCTTCCCCTCTTTGCAGAGAAGTCCAGTCTTTGGATCTTTCTGCACACCTATTTTGTCCCAATCTCTGAGATCAGCTTCTTCTGCACATCCCTGCAAATCTGAAAGAACCTGATCAAAAAAAAAAAAACAACAATTCTGGTGCTAGCATGGGCATTTGGATCTGTGCATTTTGTGAAGTAGCAGCTTGTTTAGCAGCTAATCAGCCAGAGCATATCCCTTGGCTATCTGTTTGTTGGCCTGTGTATGCTCTGCAGTGTTGTGGAAGATACATCAGACCTGGGTGATGTGTCTTGGTGAATGAGGTTTATGCAATCATGTTGTGGCACAACCTCATTCTGCTCTCCTTTTAATCCTAAATAGGCATTTGGATTGGTGCTGGTCCTGAGGTGGGAGAAGCATATTTGATGTGCAATTTTGGATTGGACAGCAAGATCACCTCATAGCCGCTCAACCTTTGAGCAGACATGTGCTGTGTGTGTACATTTTTCAACAGGATTGATACATTGTGGGTGGTGTGAAGTGTAGTGTCGTGCCCCAGCGTGAAAGAAGTGGCCATCTCAACCATCATCGAATAGGATGCTAAAGCTCTGAGACACACAGGCATGCCTTGAACCTGCACCGGAACCATCTTTGAAAAAAAATAGGGCGCAACTTGCCTCCATGCTCCTGAGCGAGGACACCTGACAACGTCCTGACAATTTTCCCTTGCAAACAAATGAAACATTTTTCCCTAGTTAGGGAGGCTGAGCCCTGGAGCCATTACCATAGCATTTTTCAAATACACAAAAGCATTGCACATTTCATTTGACCATTTTATACAGTCTGGCATGTGTAAACCTGTGGCTTGTCTCAGGAGATTGTAATAGGAACAGTCAGGTATCCATTGGCGGCAGTAACCAATCATACCAAGAAAGGTGAACATGTCTTTCTTAGCAAGTGGGCGGGGCAGACCCACAAGAGCCATAGCTCTTTTGTGATTGACTTTCCTTTCTCCTTTTGAGAGTACAAAACCAAGATATTCAACCTTTTTTCTGACACCATTGCAATTTTTTCTTTGACACTTTGTGACCACTTTCAAAAAGACATTTCAAAAGATCCCTCCCATCCTCCAGGGTGGCCACCCGAGTTCAACTGCAGATGAGGAATTCATCCACATACTGCAGCAGGGATGAACAGTGTCCTGGTATCCAAGCTCTGAGAGTAGTTTGGAGGACAATGGAATAGACTGCAAGGGAGTCTATATAGCCCTGGGGCATTCTACACCATGTTAGTTGGCGTTTTAAAAAAAAAAAAAAGCAAAGCAAAGATTGGCTGTGTCTCCTCATCCACAGGGACGGAAATAAAAATGGGTTCAATAAATCAATCACAGTAAAATACTCTGCATCGGAATGTATGGCGGTAAATATTGATGGCACATCAGGCACTATTGGGGCAATCGGTACCACTAGGCTATTGATGGCCCTTAGGTCTTGTACAAACCTATAGTCATCATTTGCCTACTTACTGGGTTTTTGTTAATGTAGGGCGAGATAATTTCCCTTTAAGTTCCCTTTATAAAAAGGAAATCTTCAACTATTGGCTGTAAGCCATCCTCTTTTTATAAAAGTTACCCCTTTGATTTCCTGAGAAATCATTTTTGATAATGTGTCTGCACTGGTGTTTGTTTAAGGATGTCAAAACTCAATAGCCCACTCTGATATTTACTGTGTGTCCTCATGTGATGAGGTCTGTGCAGCTCTTATCTGATTGTGGAATGTAAGGGGGAGGAGGCGGGGCGCATGATACAGGCATAGAGAAGGTTGATTTAACCCTTAAATCCACCATCCCATGACTCTGTTAAACCCATCGTGGACAATGTTTGGGCTAGGATGCTATAGGGAGCCACGGTCCAGCCGGAGATCTCCACAGCATCTTTTTTTTTCATCTTTCTTTTTCTTTGTAAACATTCTATTTTTTTTTTTTTTTTCTTGGCAAAATGCCAATAAGCACTCCTTATGGCCAGAGGTTCCCCTGATCACAAGCAAGCTTTGTACGTTATTACTTTTCTTTTTATTTTATAACCAAACAATTTTTTCTTATTTCAAATTTATTTTTTATTTTTGGCAGAGTGCCAACAGGTTCAAACAGTACTTGCAATTGCTGTAGTACTACTGCCGCAAACAATTCTCCACTATCTATTACGTTCAGTGAGATATTAGCACTTGAACCATGTTGGCAAAAAGCCAAATAGCATGTTTTTATCAAAAGTTAGCCTCAGAGTATCCTACTGACTATGTCAATTTATGTATTACCTTAAGAAAGTGTTATTAACACTGCTATTACGCTCAAAACATTAATATGTAAATCATTAAGAATAAACATCAATACATCACCGGATACTGTAGCATTACTCTACGTTTCGATTGGGAACTTCCATCAATCACAAAAAGGAGCCGGAGTTCACAGGAAGACACGTCTGTCGCCTTAAATCGAAGTCCTATTATGACACAGTGCAGTGGAAGGCGTTGCCTTTACCTTACAAACGCTGACAAATTCCACACAGGCAGTTTACAAATTATCTTAACATCTACGCAATAGATAAGGGAAGCAAAGAGATTGGGTTTTGTACGGCACACCTTAGCAGACTTTTTCTTATAATTACAGTACTGTATAAATCATTATCCTACGGACTTCTCAAAGTCCTGGAAAATCTGCCCAAGATCTTCTCACTGTTCATACCGATCATAGGCTGCGCAGACTTATAAATGGACTTCTCAGAGCCCATAAAAACCCATCCAGGGTTTTTCTAACTGTTCCCCAAAACAGCTGCTGCTTCTCAGAACAGTTTTATTAATGGGCTTCTCAAAGCCCTTTCAGCCCACCCAGGGCTGTGTCGCTGTTAACTCAGAACAGCTGACTTATTATCGAGGTCTAAAAGCTACTTCTACATAAATCACAGGTCCCGTTAAAGGAAAGATTTCTAAATAGGCTTCACGGTGAGAGAAGATACATATATCAATTCTCACTCACCAGACAGACATATTATAATCGATCACGGACCGAGCCCCTAGCTGAAAGGAAAAAATGTAGATTAGTCCCTCTCTGGTAAGGTGTACTGTCCATTCCCAACAGGCCTGTGAGATTCGCTCATTGAGACAATGAAACAAACAGCAACGTCTGTCCGAGCAAATCTAATCTTTATTATTTGGTGTGAATATTTAAAGTGGCTTTCAGAAAAGTACCGCCCTTTGACAAATTATCCAATCATATACAGAGACATATAAGTACAGTCTATGACAAAGTGAAACTAATTATAATAAAGAAATCACGTGCTTTACAAGAAATGAAACTCAAAGAGAAGATAACCTGAACAAGAGAAACAAAACTAAATTAGCAAGACTTGAGCATATCTATTTATGAAATGGATGTTAGAGAGACACAAAATGGAAACTGACTATAATACAAAAGAAGTAGTTAAGCTAAATATCCCTTCACATACATTTGTTTGGAAGTATAGAAGAATCCTCAGAAGGGATCATGTAGGATGACAGGAAAGTCTCCTGACTGGTGAGATCATCCAAACATAATGATTACATCCATGAACTGGAGCTCGTTGGGGTTATAAAGCCAATCTATAAACACTGTGTAGATGTTATCCAAGAACTCAGCACACTCCAGGTGTGGAGAAAGTCTCCAGGTGGATTTAGCCTGTCATTTATCATAGGTAGAAATGTTCACACATTATATATAAAACTTGTACCGTGTCCCCAGGCCTCCAGGGGGATTTAGATTGGAATTAATTGCTTCCTGTCAGGCCTATAGCAGAATGATGGCCAAGTCTCCCATCCTCAGTGGACGTCATTTGAAGTCCTCCAAGTCAAGTAGCCACGCTGCAGCTCCACTGAATGATAGATTATTGGACTGGGCTGGCCCCAGTACCTTGTGATAGTTGTGACCAATCACAGCCATCACATGACAGTTGTACACAATGAATGACTTTCATTCGTAGCCATTTATTGTGTACTATTGTAATGATCTCTGTAACTGGTTACAGTGATCACATGGTACAGACAGGGCCTATCACGTCTGTACCATGTGATAGCTGTGACCAATCACTGCTATCACAGTAGTACACCCAGTGTCATTCATAAAAACGATTGCTTATAACAGAGATCATCAAAAAAAAAATATTGACCACCTTCCCGGAGTAGTACAGGGTCAATATGTTAACACTGCATGTGTCACTATGTAAAAAAAATAAAAGGGAAAAATAATTGTACAAAAATTGAAAATATATATAATTTTTATTTACATACTGCCACAAGTCAATATTAGTATCACCACCACACAAGTATGATGATGTTTTACTGCTCTGTTGTCAGTATGTAAAAAAGTTGTAAAAAAATAAAATATATATTGTTTTCTTTTTGTCTTCTTTCATTTTTAATTGTGACAAAAAATTACAACTTCAGCAAAAATTAGGATGCCTTTTACTTATTACCTTGGACCGTCTACTTTACAAAAAAGGGGTCATTTGGGGGTATTTGTACTGCCCTGGCATTTTAAGGGCCTCAATAAATGAGATTGTCCGTCATGACATCAGGATTGATCAAATGTAAAATATATATATCATAGTTTGTAGACTCTATAACTTTTACACAGACTAAATATTAACTAAATACACTGATTTGGGTCATTTTTACCAAGGAAATGTTGCAGAAAACTTTGCGGCCTAAATTTATGAATAAATATTATTTATTTGCAACGTTTTATAACAGAAACTTAGAAAACATTTTTTGTATTTTTTCACTTATATAGCATAAAATAAAATCCCAGTGGTGATTAAATACCACCAAAAGAAAGCTCTGTCTGTCTCAGAAAATGCTACAAATTGGGTACAGTGTTGGATGACTGAGTAATTGTCATCCAAATAGTGACAGCACTGAAATCTGAATTGGACTGGGCAGGAAGGGGGGTAAAAGTGTCCGGGATATTGAGATGGATTTCCACGAAGCCGGTCCTTATCTGACTCCCCCATATGGTTTTCGGAATGCTTCAGCAAAAAGATACATTTTGGTAATGCAAATTGTCTCTCAAGCAATGCAAACTGTCTCACTGCTTTTCTGACACTTCTATATCTGAGGTAATAAACCTGAGAGGTTTGTTTTTTACACTCGGCCATTTGTGGTGAATGATTCTCACCTCCTTTTGGGATCTAAAAGTAACTCATCATTTACCACTTTGGACTGTGTCTGTCTTTGACCGTTATTTTTCTCCTGCTATCAATGGCAACACGGTACAACACTTCATCCGTGTCTTTGGTGATCTCTGATCTCCTTATCAACTGTTTCTTACATGCTGAAGATCAGCCATGGAGTATATCTGAGGTGTATATCAGGGTGTGCTTCTTCCCCACATGAGAGCTGTGATGTCCAGCAACATTCATATAGAAGACATTTCCCACACTCAAGGCACTAATACACCTCGAGGGTTGTGTGGGATCCCTGATGTACAGGAAGACAGGACTTCAGTGAGGAACAATATCCATCACTCAGGACAAGAATACGGCTTTTCCCCCGTGTGAGATCTCTGATGTGTGTCAAGATTGGACTTCTGTAAAAAACATTTCCCGCACTCAGGACAGGAATATGGCTTCTCCCCTGTGTGAGATCTCTGATGTCTGTAAAGATGGGACTTCACTGAAAAACATTTCCCGCACTCAGCACAGGAAAACGGCTTCTCCCCCGTGTGAGATCTCTGATGTGTGTAAAGATTGGACTTCTGTGAAAAACATTTCCCGCACTCAGGACAGGAATATGGCTTCTCCCCCGTGTGAGATCTATGATGTCTGTAAAGACTGGACTTATCTGAAAAACATTTCTCGCACACAGGACAGGAATACGGCTTCTCCCCTGTGTGAGATCTCTGATGTGTGGCAAGATGCGACTTCACTGAAAAACATTTCCCGCACTCAGGACAGGAATACGGCTTCTCCCCCATGTGAGATCTCTGATGTGTGGAAAGATGGGACTTCTGTGAAAAACATTTCCCACACTCAGGACAGGAATACGGCTTTTCCCCCGTGTGAGATCTCTGATGTATGGAAAGATGAGACTTCGGTGAAAAACATTTCCCGCACTCAGGACAGGAATACGGCTTCTCCCCCGTGTGAGATCTCTGATGTATGGAAAGACTGGACTTTACTGAAAAACATTTCCCGCACTCAGGACAGGAATACGGCTTCTCCCCCGTGTGAGATCTCTGATGTGTGGAAAGACTGGACTTATCTGAAAAACATTTCCCGCACTCAGGACAGGAATGCAGCTTCTCCCCTGTGTGAGATCTCTGATCTTTGGAAAGACCTGACTTCTGTGAAAAACATTTCCCGCACACAGGACAGGAATACGGCTTCTCCCCCGTGTGAGATCTCTGATGTGTGTAAAGACTGGACTTCTGTGAAAAACATTTCCCGCACTCAGGACAGGAATACGGCTTCTCCCCCGTGTGAGATCTCTGATGTGTGTAAAGATGGTGCTTCTGTGAAAAACATTTCCCGCACTCAGGACAGGAATACGGCTTCTCCCCCGTGTGAGATCTCTGATGTTTGGAAAGAGTGGACTTTACTGAAAAACATTTCCCGCACTCAAGACAGGAATACGGCTTCTGGCCTGTGTGAGATCTCTGATGTTTGGAAAGATTGGACTTCTCTGAAAAACATTTCCCACACTCAGGACAGGAATACGGCTTCTCCCCCGTGTGAGATCTTATATGCACATTAAGTTTGGATTTAGAAGGGAAACACTTCCCGCACTCAGTACAGGAAAGCCTCTTCCCTGTTGGAAGGACGGCACCGTCCCTCACAGTCTGAGGTTCCTCAGGATAAGAGGAATACGATGGTCCATCTACACTGTGTGGTGCCGGATGGACATTTGAGGTAGTCGGGTTTTCTTCTGATGTAATGAAAGTTGTGACTTTAGTACAAAGTATTTCCCGCACTCAGGACAGGAATACGGCTTCTCCCCTGTGTGAGATCTCTGATGTGTGTAAAAATTGGACTTTACTGAAAAACATTTCCCGCACTCAGGACAGGAATACGGCTTCTCCCCAGTGTGAGATCTCTGATGCACATTCAGTTTGGATTTAGAATAGAAACATTTCCCGCATTCAGGGCAGGGATATGGCTTCTCACCCGAGTGAGACCTCTGATGTACATAAAGATGTGACTTTTGTGAAAAACACTTCCCGCACTCAGGACAGGAATACGGCTTCTCCCCCGTGTGAGATCGCTGATGTTTATAAAGATTAAACTTCTGTGAAAAAAATTTCCCGCACTCAGAACAGGAATACGGCTTCTCCCCTGTGTGAGTCCTTTTATGCACATTAAGATCATATTTAAATTGGAAACACTTTCCGCACTCAGTACAGGAAAAGCTCTTCTCTGTTGGAAGGACGGCACCGTCCCGCACAGTCTGATGTTCCTCAGGATAAGAGGAGTACGATGGTCCATCTACACTGTGTGGTGCCGGATGGACATTTGAGGTAGTCGGGTTTTCTCCTGGACTATACTGTGTGATGTCCTCATCTTCTACTTTACAGTCTGGAGACAAAGTGAGACAATCCTCTGAGGTTTTCCTCATCTCCCATCCATCTACTAAAATAGAAATACAAAGATTATTACTAGACATGAGCTGATTGGTTCCCCTAATCCAGGACTCCGCCCACATCAGGCAGCTTTGTCTCTGAGGATCTTACAATTCCCCCCTCAAGGTAACTAGTAAATGGGTCCTCTGATCTCCTACCAGTTCATTTCTTTATTCATGGACCTTAGTCAGAGAGTGAGGAAACAACGAGAACTGTCTTTTATAGGAGTGACAGTGATGAGGGGATTATAGGACGAGTGTCCCCACCCCCTCTATCACTCATTGCCATCTTCCCAACACAAGAAGTCCTGCACTTCCTTATTTAGTCCATGATTTAGTCATGAATAACAGAGGGGCTGAGCCCCACCAGAGGTCAGAGAGTGAGGATGGGGGAGAACAACCAAGATGAAGACTGGACTGATCCTGAAGACCATCATCATTGGGTTATTGACTCCTCCCTCATTATCACTTTCTGTTTAAAGCGGTTCTGCACTCTGAAAAAAAAATTTTTTTTTTAGGATGTAATATAAAGTATGCTTACCTTTATTAGGGGACTCACCTGTTCCATCTTCCATCTCGATCGCCGCCGGTTTTCGTCCGATGAAGTTCCTCGTCTTCTTCTTTAGTGCTGGGGGCCATCTTGCCTGTGGGCATGTGAAACACCCACAGGGACTTTAGATGGCCCAGCATGCACTGCCGTTACTCGCGCGTGCGCAGTAACGGCTCATCTGCCGAGATCTCACGAGATTTCGGCAGATGCGGCCGAAATCTCGGGAGATTTCGGAAAATGTGGCCGAAATCTCGCGAGATTTCGGAAGATGCCCGCACTGGCTCCTGGGATCAATGACACCAGATCCCAGGAGACAGTGCGGCGTGACGACGATCGACGCAAGACCCCGCCCGCCGCCGCAGAGGGAGAAGACCGGAAGTCTTCAATTACAAGGTAAGTAAAAAAAAAAAAAAAAAAAAAAAAACACATTTCATTTAGTACTCTTTGCCTGATTTGGAAGGCAAAGAGATTTACTAAATGAAATGAGTGCAGAACCGCTTTAAGGTTCCAGAGTTTGAGGATGTTATCACATTATTATCAACATGTAAAAGTCTGTGCTCCAATCAGATCATCAGATATAAAATGTCCAGCTGGTAGGAAATGGGTGTAACAAAAGAGAATACATATTATGCGTATATATAGCAGTGGGGGGAGGGGAGAGAGCAGAAGTCAGGACTATGTAATGTACAACATATTGTATAAGATACAACAGAGAGGACTATATAGTATCAGAATGATGTAATGTACAACAGAGTATATAGTACACTTTTTGTGAAATGGTAGGGGTACATTTGTACCCCATTACCATTTCACACGGGGGGCGGGATCTGGGGGTCCCCTTGTTTAAAGGGGCTTCCAGATTCCGATAAGCCCCCCAACCACCGGGCAAGGGTTGTGGGGATGAGGCTCTTGTCCCCATCAGCATGGGGACACCCTCCCCATGTTGAGCGCATGTGGCCTGGTACAGTTCAGGAGGGGGGCACTCTCTCGTCCCCCCTCTTTTCCTGCGGCCTGCCAGGTCGCGTGCTCGGATAAGAGTCTGGTATGGATTTTTAGGGGGAACCCCACGCCATTATTTTTTTTTTTTTAATTTTGGCGCGGGGCTTCCCATAAAATCCATACCAGACCTGAAGGGCCTGCTATGGAATTTGGGGGGACCCCCACGCATTTTTTTAAATTTTGGTTCGGAGTTCTCCTTAATATTCATACCAGACCCAAAGGGCCTGGTAATGCACTGTGGGGGAATCCCAGGCCCTTTTTTTTTTTAATGACTTTTATGTGTGTTGCAGAGACCCGACAATTCATTATAGCAGCTAGCGCTAGTACTTTTAAATTACTTTTTTTCCTTTAGAAATGTAATTTTGCACTCGGACTGTTCTAAACACGGGAAACATGCGCCCTTTTACAGGCATACTATATACACCCACCAGGTACGAAATTTAAAGGAATATTTCACTTTTATTGTTTCACTTTAAGCATCATTATAATCACTTCTCCCGAAAAAACTGCAGTTTTTAAAACAGTTTTTTTGCATTGATACATGTCCCCTGGGGCAGGACCCGGGTCCTGACAATAACTTGCATATAAGCCTTTAAAATCAGCACTTTTGATTTCTCCCATAGACCTTTAAAGGGTGTTCTGCGGCTTTCGAATTTGCCGCGAACACCCCAAATTGTTCGCTATTCAGCGAATGGGCGAACAGCCAATGATCGAGTCGAACTCACGTTCGACCCAAACAGACAGCTCATCACTAGTCAGTAGTATGTAATGTACAACATACAGTAAATGGTGCAGGGGTCAGGAGTATGTAATGTACAACATAGAATATATAGTGCAGGGGTCAGGAGTATGTAGTGTACAACAGAGTATATAGTGCCGGAGTCAGGAATATGTAATGTACACCATAGTGTATATAGTGCAGAGGTCAGGAGTATGTAGTGTACAACAGAGTATATAGTGCCGGGGTCAGGAGTATGTAATGTACACCATAGTGTATATAGTGCAGGGGTCAGGAGTATGTAATGTACAATATAAATTATACAGTGTAAGGATCAGGACTCATAATATTGGTATTCAGTAATCAGTGTAAGATTAAATGTTTACATGAGACAAGTTGCAGAGGTCCCACACTGCTGCCTCCCATCTCCTGAGACTGCACTCAGTGACTTGGGTCTGAGACTATACAGACATATCCCTCCACCCGGCACAGACAGCAGACAACAGAGCAAGTAATCCTGGGGGGATTGTTCTGTCAGAGATCTTGCCATACCCGGGTATGGGGCAGAAGACCCAAAGCACACACCCCAGGTGCCTCGATCTAATAACATCTATGGTGAAAATGAACATTTTGCTGCCAGCTGAACCCCAGAATCTCCATAAATCCAGTCTAGATACATAAATTGTGTCTGCAGCACAGAGAAGGAAGATTATCACCCAGTCCCCGCCCTACTCTGGACCAATCAGTGAGCAGTATGGGTGGAGGAATGTATTTAGTGTTAATGACCCACCTGTGCTGATCTCTGTAGGAGTGTCCTCCTCTATAAATGTCCCCGTTATTCCATCCTCCTCCATAGACTGCTGATCATCCCTCACATACCTCTCTTCTTCTTCTGATTTAACCTCAAATTCTATATCGATTGGATCTCCACTCTAAATCAAGAAAAGGAGAGAGAATACCATCTGTAAGATGTAAGATTTATTATTGTGACATCACATAAAAAATCTACACATCATCTCTAGGAGTCCATGTTCTAGATCAGGGGTGCCCAACCAGTGGCCCGGGGGCCACATGTGGCCCGCGGAGCCCTCTGATGTGGCCCGCGACCTCCTGCTCTGGGATGGCGGGTTGGCAAGCCCAGATTGCAGGTTGTCTACCCACCATGCATGAGCATCAGTGTTGTGAATGAAGCCAGCGGTAGAGGAAGCAATCAGCTGCGGAGCAGAGCTGCATAAGCCAATGCTTACTGTATAGCACCGGCTCCTGTCATAGGTGGAATGATACCAAATGCACTCTGCCTGGGACAGCAAGTTTAGTACTAAAATCACAGTGTGTATATGGACATATCTGTTCTGCAGTGGTTACTGGGCTGCTTTAAAACGGATCCGCAGGTATAGCGCAGTGCACCTGCGGCTTACCTGCACTGAGCCATAGACTTCTGGTTTTACCTGTGGGTTTTGGGCACTTTCAGAAAGTGCACCACACCTGCAGGACATGATAGAATTCTATGGCAAAATACAGCTAACCTGCAGGAAAGCCACAGGTGTGGGTAGACCACGGACCATCAGTGTAATAGTAGCCTTAGGCCCCTTTATCATGATCTGTCTGACCCAATCGGACCCTCCATTCACCTCTATGGAGCGGCAGATGTAAACAGACTTGTGTCCGTTTACACCTGCCTCCTTCCAATCTGATCTCCTAAAAAAACGTAAAGTGGATCTGTCCCCTTCCATTTGATCAAATGAGAGGGCCCATAGAGTAGAGTGGGCTGTGTCTGTGTCCGCTTTGCATACGTAGAGTGGACGCAGAACTGTCATCTGCTCATTGTGGCCCGCGGCTGGTTACTAAGTCGCTTAAGTGGCCCTCGCTCTTCAGAAGGTTGAGCACCCCTGTTCTAGATGCTCCATCCCACCAACCTTATAATAGTGGGGGATGGTGTGATCTTCCTGTGTGGAATCCCGGGAATACAGAGGACGGGGACATCTCTCTGGTGGGTTCCTGGTATTTGGTGGCTCCATCACATCCTTGTGTCCTTCTGAAAACTCCTCCATGACTCCATACTCCTCATCCTCCTCTTTATACTCTTCTTTAACAATATAATCATCCCCGAGGTTTCCACTCTGAATATATAATAAAACATTCATTGTAATAATCATGCTGTGTATAAATCAGAACTACCAATAATTGTCAATCATCTACCTGATGATGGTGGGGGATGGTGTGACCTTCCTGTGTGGAATCCCGGGAATACAGAGGACGGGGACATCTCTCTGGTGGGTTCCCATTACTGGATCCATCTGTAGGAAACACACACACTGACTGAATACATTGTTTCTATGTGTTTATCAGATGATGGGGGATCTAGGTGGAGCCTCCGTACTGCTCTCTCCTTTACAATAAAGTCTCCTCTTACCCGGTGATGTGAGGGGCGGCTGATTGTCCATCATGACGTCCTTGTAGAGATCCTTGTGTCCTTCTAAATACTCCCACTCCTCCGTGGAGAAATAGACAGTGACATCCTGACACCTTATAGGAACCTGACACACACAATGATACAGTCACCATCCAGACACATCCCTTGTCTGTTACTGGATAATGTCCCAGAATTCCCAGCACCGCTCACCTCTCCTCCATCATCTCTCTGGTGACTTCTAGAATCTTCTTTGTATTTCTCTATTCTATCAGGGAGGGAGGTGGAGGCAATGTGATGGTCATATGATCTCCAGACTTCACAGAAGGAAAACTCTAGATCTGAACACAAATAGTAAAATCAAATGATATTCCCAGAATCCTCCTCACCTCACCATTCAGGTCTCCATTTGATTAAAGCCTCACTTCAGACTGAGGTATAATTTACCCCCACAGGACCCCCACACTATGCAGGATAAAAGCTTGTAGAAGGAATTCTGATATCATTACATACAATGCAGGACCAACAGTCCCACTTTGCTAGTGAGGATGCCAAGGATCCGCCCACATCCTAAGAGTATCGGAAAAAAATCAAATAGAGAGACATTGGAAGGGGGAGCTGTGAGGTCAGCGTGATGTCATAGGACATATAGACTCTGGATAGAGGGACATTGGAAGGGGGAGCTGTGAGGTCAGCGTGATGTCATAAGACATATAGACTCTGGATGGAGGGACATTGGGAGGAGGAGCTGTGAGGTCAGTGTGATGTCATAGGACATATAGACTCTGGATGGAGAGACATTTGAAGGGGGAGCTGTGAGGTCAGCGTGATGTCATAAGACATATAGACTCTGGATGGAGGGACATTGGGAGGAGGAGCTGTGAGGTCAGTGTGATGTCATAGGACATATAGACTCTGGATGGATGGACATTGGGAGGAGGAGCTGTGAGGTCAGTGTGATGTCATAGGACATATAGACTCTGGATGGAGGGACATTGGGAGGAGGAGCTGTGAGGTCAGTGTGATGTCATAGGACATATAGACTCTGGATGGAGGGACATTTGGAGGGGGAGATTTGAGGGGTCCTCTATATGAGGCTCCCATACAAACCAAATCATTGTTCCTGGGTGCGTCCTTCCTCTCCTAAACTGTGAACTTTGACCTTTACTATACAGAAATCTGTCAGGAATCTGTGAAAGTAAGCTCTCATGTGATCAGGTGACGTGCGGAGGAACGGAGTGTAAATAGCAGACAATTTTCTCCAGAGCTCCTAATGGTGGGGATGGATTTTGCTGAGTGCTGGTGCCAAGTTTCCAGTCCCCAGGATCACTGCAGGTGTGGAGAAAAGCTGTGTAAGAGGATATGGAGGAGAGATGAGGAGGCGATTCAGGAATCAGGATAAAGGTCAGGACAAGCAACAGACGAGCGCATCCAAGAGATGAAGCTGGGGTCACTACACAGAAAATCAATCCAAGGAAACAACAGGCAGGACGAGGAATAGCAAGAAGGAGCTCAGAGACAAATGAGAATATTGCTCAGCCAATGGGAGATTATCTCAGCATGACTTACATAATGAAGGAGATGAGGGGGAGGGGAGGAAGTCACTTAAAGAAGGGCTTGACAAATTTGCATTAAATCTAGGAGTCAGCTGAAAAAGTTAGGAGACAGTTTTTTTACAGCAGTGTGGGTTGTCAGCACCCGGGTCTGGGCAAGTAATGTGTCAGTAATCTGTGAGGTGCAGAACTTTGGACATGGCGTACAGGGTTCATGAGATGGATGCATGACATGTGGTGCAGAACACAGGACATGGGGTGATGGATACCGGAGAAGACTGTAGGTCACTGCAAGGGAGCCGAGTGCAGAACGCAGGACACGGGGTACAGGGTACAAGAGATGGGTGCAGGACATAGGGTGCAGGGGGAAGGGTACAGTGTGCAGAATGTGGAGTGCAGGACATGTGGTACAGAACACAGGACAAAGGGTGCAGGACATGGGATTCAGGGGGTACATCTCCCCAGCACTGTGTGAGAGCAGAGTGGATGGAGAGGACATCTTGTGTACATAAAGCAGCATGTCCCTCCCTGGCTGGTTTCTTAGATGGCTGCTTTGCAGACTTGTCCTGGTTACTCCTGTAAGGACTCTGTGGTCCTGTTTCTCATCACCTTGTGGGGATCTTTGTGGCAGTGCCGAGGTGGCGCCATGTTGGAGATTCGGTCCCGCTCCTTCCTCTCTGTTCTGCCGGAGGGCTCTGCAGGGACACAGGCAGCTGTGGGTGGAAGCAGGAGCCGATGGTGACAGTAATGCGGCCGTGGAAAGGGGAAAGATCGGCAGCGGGAGCTCAGTGAGATGAGTCCTCTCATGCCACTGTCCTGCCCAGTCCACCCCTGACTTCACAGGTCGGGTGCCATCATCTCCTCCTCCCCCCCTCACCCTCCCGCCTGGCCCCGCTCCGAGACACATTCCTGTCTGAATAATGTGTCCGGGTTTCAGGAAGAAACATTATTCAGACCAACAGTGAGGATGGGCTGACAAGAGCCCAGGGGCCAGGACGCCATTTCTAGTCACCATGGTGACCTGGGATTTGTTGAGCCCTGACTTATGGTGACCATAGAGACATGGAAATTCAGCTGGTTCAGCAGGGATCGGTCAAATTTCCATCCATGTGTGGTCACTGCCGGATAAAAGTCACATGATCAGCGGCTGCAGCCAATAGCTTCATCACTGATCTGTGTATTCTGAGAGTGGAGGAGCGCCCCCCATTGTCAGAATACAATAGTGCAGCGGGAAGGATTCCCCCATCCCCCTCCAATGTGTGGATGGAGGAATCACTTCAGTTTTTTCCTCTCATCCCGCTGGTTGAACGATAAAACTGAACCATGTATGGCCAAATTTGGAAGCAAGATATATAAATCATTAGTGATGGGCTCCGGTGTGTTGTAAACCCCACATTCCCAATCCCACCAGGAAGCCGACACTGCACAGCGCTAATCACAGGCAGCGAGACATTTCTCGATCTGCACAGCTGAGGACCAGGAAAGGTCTCACTGTCTGTGATTAGCGATGTGCAGTGTCGGCTTCCTGGTGGGATCTGGAACATGGGGTTTCCCACACACTGCAGCCAATCACTATTGTTCATCAACTGATCCTCCCTGAAGGGGTTAATCTACGGATTTCCACACTATATATGTGTGTATTATCATCTGCTGGAGATAAAAGACATCACAGTGACTATGGAGGAAGAGGACGGACATGACGGGGGGTTACTGGGTGTAAATAGTAAATAAGATCTTATTACCTCCTCTGCTGCGTCTTTCAGCAATGTCTTCTCTCTACTTCCTCCCGACTCACCTCTCACCCGGAACTTCCTGTCTGTACCTGACATCACTTCCTGTCTTCCGAGAGTGGAGCTCCACATTTGACAGGAAACATGTGGCCTCCACTCCACTTTTTTTTGTTGTTTTTTGTTTAATGAACTTTAATGTAGCAAACATTCAATAGACATTAGAAACTAAACACCATACCAATAGCAGGGCAACCCATTCTTGACACAACGATCAAAGATATGATAATGTCACCCAGAGGTGCCCTGCAACATGATATGATGAACTATAGGCATAAATCTAAAATGGAGATTGATTCACTAGTTGAAAGAGTGGACTACATGGAGAATAAAATGTGCGATTTCACCTCAGCGCACAATGATTTAGTGGACTCCCACTTTGAACTTGAAGAAGAAGTGAGGCAGCTCAGAATCAAAGTCGGAGACATTGAAGACAGAAGTAGAAGAAATAATATTAAATTTAGAGGAATACCGGAAAATGTTAAGTCATCGGATCTGAAAAGCTTCATTAAAAACATGATTTCAGAGTTTATTCCTTCAATTCCACAACAAGAGCTTGAAATTGATAGAGCTCACAGGCTACCCAAACAAATCATATCGCAGAGAAACTGCCAAGAGATGTCATTGCCAGAATTCATTTTTTTAGAGTGAAGGACCAACTTATGCAATATGCATGCCGCCACTCACCACTCCCTGATCCGTATGCGGGTATTATCCTCTACTCGGACCTATCACAAGCGACAATTCAAGCTTGCAAAAACCTGAATTCAATTACAAAAATCCTGCGCAACCACAGTGTGATCTACAAATGGGGTTTCCCAACAAAATTACTAGTGGACTAAAAAGGGGCCTCCTACTCAATCAACAGCATGGAACAAGGTCTGAAAACCCTTCGCTCATGGGGTTTGATCCCCAATCTGGAAAATAACAAAATGGATACCAATGCACCTGGAACATTATCCCAAGACTAGTATAAAAAAAACCTAATGAGCACAGTCCTCATAAGACAAGGTACCTTTCTCGTTTTCATTTTGAACCTCTACAAGTATCTTCCATGTCCTCCTCTCAGGATTTAAAGCTCAGGGAAGCCAGACTCTGGGAAATGTTGTATTATTCCCAATAACCCCCTGACCGTGAGTACATGTTACTGTACACTGGAGTTGCATCACAACTCCTCTCCCTTTTTCATGTTCTTGTTGATTGACTTTCCCTGTTTCCTCTCACCACTATTCCTTTCTCAGTACAACACCTCCATCTACTGGAGGAAAGGTATATCTACACCGTCATGTTACTATTTACATATTTTAGCAACCACCATATATACAAGTATGCTATATTACCTCAGCATCCATCCTTATTTCATCAATGACTCTTAAACTGTTATCAATGAATGTGAAGGGCTTAAATAGCCCATTTAAACGAGAGCTCTCTGGTCGGATGCTATGAAATTTGCAAACGATGTCATTTGTATCCAAGAATCCCACTTCGCTAAGGATAACCCACCCACATTCAAACATCACAAGTTTCCACAAATTTTCGCTTCTAGTAACACCAAAAAGAAAAAAGGAGTGATTACGGCTATAAACGACACTGTTTCTTTTCAGCAAATTGACATCAAAACAGATGCCCAAGGAAGATTCATAATTCTGGTAGCCTCATTAGACAATACGGTATATAAAATTGTCAATATCTACGCTCCTAACAAGAACCCTCACCAATTCATTCGGAAAGTGATCAAGATAACAAAAAATAATACAGAAGGGGCACCTCATTGTTTGCGGAGACTTTAATGCTCCAATGGATCCGGACATGGACACATCCAAGAAAGGAAAAACCCCCAGAAAAGGATTGGCCAACATCTTTTCAGCCGAAGATAAGTACAACCCCTGGAGATGTTTACACACAACAGAAAAGGACTTTACTTTTTTTTTTCTAGCGTTCATAAGTCTTATTGCAGAATAGACTACTTCATCACAGACAAAAATCTCCTCCCAAAAATTACAAATGCTAACATCCACAACTTAACTTGGTCAGATCACGCACCAATTACACTTGAAATCAAACCTAACCAAATTTGCCCCAATAAGGGGGCAGGAATAATACATTTATTCTTTCTTTTTCTCAGTTAATGACTCTACACTATGGTGCTCTCACAAAGTCTATGCTAGAGGCCTACTAATACAGATAGCCGCCAGGAAAAGAAAAAGTAAAAATAACAAAATAAACACAGTACTAAAGGATATATCCAATCTGGAAGACTCACATAAAAAAAAACCCAAGATATAAATTTAGAACATCAACTTAGTAACTTTAGAGCTGAACTCAGATCTGTCCTAATTACTGATCACAATAAATACTTAAAAAATTGTATTTAAAACATTACTCCCAAGGAAACAGAGCAGGTAAATTACTAGCTTCTCAACTACGCCAACGTCAACAAAAAAATAAAATCCTGAAATTAATCCATCATAACTCAGGCAAAGTAATACTTAATCCCCAAGAAATAGTAGATACATTTTCACAATACTATGAAGCGTTATACAACTTAAAATATGATAAAATTACTTCCCAACCTGACACCAACAAAATTATAGCATTCCTACACAAAGTCACTCTACCCTCCATTGACTCGATGTCTTTAGATCAGCTTAATAAACCAATTTCCAATGAAGAAATTATAAAGGTCATAAATGATTTACCCAAAAATAAAGCACCAGAAGTTGATGGCCTATCAGCAGAATATTACTTAGTCTTCAAAGACACCTTAACTCCATATCTGTCCAAAATGTTTAATCAAGCAGCAAACTCAAAAACTTTCTCAAAAGAACTTCTAGAGGCCATAATAATAACATTACCAAAATCCGGAAAAGACCCTACATCCCCCTTAAATTATAGACCCATATCTTTACTAAATTCTGATCTCAAAATATTTGCAAAAATACTGGCCAATAGATTAGTCAATATAACCCCCTCATTAATTAAACCTGACCAAGTAGGCTTCGTTAAAGGGAGGCAAGCGCCCGATAGTACCAGAAGGATGTTAAACATTATCAATATGATAAATAACGACCGAATATCCTCTCTACTCCTAGCATTAGATGCTGAGAAAGCATTTGATAGAATGCACTAGGAATATATTTCAAAAACCCTATCCAAATTTGGCTTTCAGGACTTCATTCACTCTACCATTATGGCATTATATACTCACCCTACTGCAAAAGTTTTCTCTTCAGGTATGCTATCCAGGTCTTTCGCCTTAACCAACGGGACCAGACAAGGTTGCCCTTTGTCCCCAATAATATTCTCCCTAGCAATAGAACCTCTAGCGGAATATATACGCTCATCCCCAAATATCAAAGGTATTACCATTGGTCAAGATGAACATAAATTAGGCTTATTTGCCGACAACATTATACTGTCTCTAACTAATCCGGATTTGTTTTTACCAGCAGTAATTTCGGCCCTAGAAAAATTTTAAGATTTTAAAAATTAACCAAAACAAATGCTATATTTTACCTATGAATATGCCTATCACAACAATTAACAGCCTACGTACAAAACATGGATTCAATTGGGACAATACATCGAGAACATACTTAGGGGTGCAGCTCGCCTTTCCTCCAACCAAAATTCATGACGCAAACTTCCCCCCCTACTAGATCAAGTTAATCTAGATCTAACAAATATACAGAAAAAACATTCATCTTAGGTTGGCAAAATAGCTGCATTCAAGATGCAAACCTTACCCAAAATTCTATACTATTTTAGATGTCTTCCTATCCCGCTACCCGCCAAATTCTTCACGCAATTGTATACTAAGCTCAAACAATTTATATGGAACAAAAAGAAACCCAGAGTCGCATTTTCAATTCTAACCACCATAAAAACCTATGGAGGAATGAATCTACCAGACGTTAAGAAATACCACTTTGCTTCCATTTTAGACCAGATGAAATATTGGTTCTCTCCGGAGAAAAATAAACTCTGGCTAAATATTGAACAAGAATCCGCAAAAAATTACAACCTATCTGCCCTAGCAATAGCCAATGCCATACTCCCTAAAGTAATCACTCCCAATCTTCTAAGTATCAAAGCCACAATATTTGCTTGGAAACACATACTCTCTAAAACTAGACATATGGAAAATAAATCCAAAATAAGTCTTCCTACAGAAGTTATTAATTACTGTAGAATTTGCTTATCAGTAGACGAATGGACCAAACAGGGATACAGGCTATATGAAAACTTACCTATGGTTTACAGGGATGCCATTATGAGTAAGCTTGGAAAGTGTAAAGGACTAAAGGACTTCAATCCCAATAACAAAATAGAGTTCCCATTGATTATATGGGAATTTATATCTAACCAAAAGGACAATAAGGAAGGGAATTTCCCTCTTCTATGAGATACAATCCTCCCAACCAGTCAATAAAAATGCTCACATGTTGAAATGGGAGAGAGATTTAGATCAAAAATCTCTCCAAATAATGAACAAATCATCTTCATGCATAGAACACTGGGACAATGCCCAGAAAATAATTAACAGGTGGCATTTAACCCCTTATAAATTATCTAAAATGTACCCATCCACAACCGATATTTGTTGGAGGTGTAATGAGCAAACTGGAAATCTTATACATACCCTCTAGAGTTGCACAGCCCTGAAAAGCTTTTGGAGCTCAGTTTCATCCTTCATAGCAGATATAACAGGAAACCTTCCCACGCTTACTCCAGCTTCAGCCCTATTAGGTATTGACCTTGAGAAATATCCCATTATACATAGAACTATAGTGGTCCACATCTTAATAGCATCAAGACTTACAATAGCCAACCTCTGGAAATCTACAGAAGCACCCAACCTATCTACTGTTATAACCAGACTGAATACACAAGCACAATTTGAATTAATGCTTGCTTACAAAAATCATTCCATTACCACATTTAGTAGAAAATGGAAGACTTGGATATCCCACCCCAGAGCCTCCAACTATTTAAAAGAATGCAAATTTTAACTTACCCCACAGCCTGAAATAATCTGTTCAATTAACTAAGTAATAGGCGGATGTAGAACACTCTATGTTATCCTCTACTCTCTGAATTTCCTATATTGTTACCCTCCCCCTTCCCAATGTTATTCCCTTACTTATAGTTGTACAGGCTGACTAGTGGCTCAGTGTGGTGACTAGGGATGGGCCCGGTGTTCGATTCGAACCCATGTTCGAATCGAACATCGGGCGTTCGCACGTTCGGCGAGCCCAGAACTAATTGGGCCGCTCGCATCAAATTCGTGTGATGCGAGCGGCCCGCAATGCATTGCGCCAGTCGCAGTGCAATGCTGGCTGATGATTGGCCAAGCATGCACTGTGACCCCGCATGCTTGGCCAATCACAGCGCCGGCAGCGAGGAGAGCCATAATTGGCTACAGGCAGGATGCCTGTAGCCAATTATAGCTCAGGGGCTTTAGTACACGCCCCACGGTATAAGAGGCTGCGGCGGCCTCTTATATTGTGATATTGTGTTTCAGTGTCAGCGTGTCAGTGTGCTGCTGACTCCGGAGAATATGTGCTCTATTTCTGGGGATTTGTGTGTGCGTGCTGTTAGTACAGCAGTATCACATCTGGGGGGTGTCTATAGGTTGCCTGTGAAGGGGGGAAGGTTTCCTGTGCTTAGAACTGTCCCTGCAAAAAGTGTAATTTTTGCAGGGAAAAAAAGGTATTTAAAAGCACTCGCGGCTAATGAATTGATGGCTCCCGTAACACAGAGAACTGTCATTCATTGATACAAAACAAAAAAAAAAGAAGCGTGGGGGTCCCCCCAAATTCAATAACCAGGCCCTTCAGGTCTGGGATGGATATTAAGGGGGACCCCAGCCAAAAAAAAAAAAAAAAATGGTGTAGGGTCCCCCTCAAAATCCATACCAGACCCTTGAGGTCTGGGATGGATTTTAAGGGGAACCCCAGCCAAAAAAAATGGCGTGGGGTCCCCCTCAAAATCCATACCAGACCCTTATCCGAGCACGCAACCTGGCAGGCCGCAGGAAAAGAGAGGGGGAACGAGAGCGGCCCCCCCCCCCCGCCTGAACTGTACCAGGCCACATGCCCTCAACATTGGGAGGATGCTTTGGGGGTCTGAGACCCCCAAAGCACCTTGTCCCCATGTTGATGAGGACAAGGGCCTCTTCCCCACAACCGTGGCCGGTGGTTGTGGGGGTCTGCGGGCGGGGGGCCTATCGGAATCTGGAAGCCCCCTTTAACAAGGGGACCCCCAGATCCCGCCCCCCCCCGTGTGAAATGGTAAGGGGGTACAAAAGTACCCCTACCATTTCACCAAAAAAGTGTCAAAAATTGTAAAAATGACAGGAGACAGTCTTTGACAATTCCTTTATTAAAATCTTCTTTCTTCTTTCTTCATCCTTCGGTTTCTTCATCTTCTCCTTCCGTCATCTTCTTCCATCTTCTTCCATCTTCTTCTTCCTCCGATCCGCTTCTTCTTGCGCTGGTCTTCTCGTCCTTCTCGTCCGGCATCTTCTTCCATGGCGTCGGTGTCTCTTCTTGGGCCGCTCCTCGCAATGGGAGGCTCCCGCTGTGTGAGGCTTCGCTGCGTCTGACAGGTCTTTTATAATGGTTGGCACCTGGTGACCCCGCCCCCTTTGAAGCACAGGGACGTCATGGGGAATTCCCTATGGCTTTCCCCATGACGTCAGAGGGGGGCGGGGTCACCAGGTGCCCTCCATTATAAAAGACCTGTCAGACGGAGCGAAGCCTCACACAGCGGGAGCCTCCCATTGCGAGGAGCGGCCCGAGAACAGACGCCGAC
Source organism: Lithobates sylvaticus (assembly GCA_028564925.1). Lineage (NCBI taxonomy): Eukaryota > Metazoa > Chordata > Amphibia > Anura > Ranidae > Lithobates > Lithobates sylvaticus. The sequence continues at coordinate 555,598,718 of CM053028.1, read as the reverse complement.
GCCAAAGCCATGGAAGAAGATGCCGGACGAGAAGGACGAGAAGACCAGCGCAAGAAGAAGCGGATCGGAGGAAGAAGAAGATGGAAGAAGATGACGGAAGGAGAAGATGAAGAAACCGAAGGATGAAGAAAGAAGAAAGAAGATTTTAATAAAGGAATTGTCAAAGACCGTCTCCTGACATTTTTAAAATTTTTGACACTTTTTTGGTGAAATGGAATACTTTTGTACCCCCTTACCATTTCACACAGGGGGGGCGGGATCTGGGGGTCCCCTTGTTAAAGGGGGCTTCCAGATTCCGATAAGCCCCCCGCCCGCAGACCCCCACAACCACCGGCCAGGGTTGTGGGGAAGAGGCCCTTGTCCTCATCAACATGGGGACAAGGTGCTTTGGGGGTCTCAGACCCCCAAAGCATCCTCCCAATGTTGAGGGCATGTGGCCTGGTACGGTTCAGGCGGGAGGGGGGGGGGGCTCGTCCCCCCCTCTTTTCCTGCGGCCTGCCAGGTTGCGTGCTCGGATAAGGGTCTGGTATGGATTTTGAGGGGGACACCACGCCATTTTTTTTTTTTTTTGCTGGGATCCCCCTTAATATCCATCCCAGGCCTGAAGGGCCTGGTTATTTGGGGGGACCCCCACGCTTTTTTAAAAAAAAAAAATTTTTTTTTTATCAATGACTTTTTTTTTATGAATGACTTTCAATGAATGACTGTTCTCTGTGTTACGGGAGCCGTCAATTCACATTAGCCGCGAGTGATTTTAAATAGCTTTTTTTCTTTTTTCACTTTTTGCAGGGACAGTTCTAAGTACAGGAAACATGCGCCCCTTCACAGGCATACTATAGACACCCCCCAGGTACGAAATTTAAAGGAATATTACACTTTTATTGTTTCAGTTTAAGCATAATTAAAATCACTGCTCCTGAAAAAATGGCCGTTTTAAAAAAAAAATTTGCATTGATACATGTCCCCTGGGGCAGGACCCGGGTCCCCAAACACTTTTTATGACAATAACATGCATATTAGCCTTTAAAATTAGCACTTTTGATTTCGAACGTTCGCATCTATTATAACTAATAGGGTTCTAAAGCTTGCACGGACTTTAGGTCCGTTCGCGGGTTCTAGTGCGAGCCGAACGGGGGGGTGTTCGGCTCATCCCTAGTGGTGACCTCCCAGACCTACAGCATTATCCTATTTGGGGTAGGCTGGATTGGGCCATCAAGATTTGAACGAAGCCTATTTTATATGCCTTTACAATGTTTTTTCATTACAATGATATGTACCATTTGCAACAATCTTAATTGTTATGTTCTCTTTTGATAAAATAAAAAAATTATGGATAAAAAAAATATAATTGGAAAAGATCTCCACATTGGGAGTAATTTCATTAAAGGGGTAGTTTTTTCATTACAATGATATGTACCATTTGCAACAATCCTAACTGTTATGTTCTCTTTTGATAAAATAAAAAATGTATGGATAAAAAAAAAAAAGAAAGGGGGTTGAAAGTGTCCAATATTGAGGTGGTTAAAGGAATGGTTACTATGAGACATTTCATGGGGTGCAGTTCCTCTAAACTCCACAAGGTGGTGATCTCACTCATATCCAGACAGAAAGTCTCTATGGAAGACAGGAAGTGATGTCAGATACAAACAGGAAGTTCCGGGTGAGAGGTGAGTTGGGAGGAAGTAAAGAGAAGACATTGCTGGAAGTGGCAGCAGAGGAGGTAATACGATATTATTTTCTATTTACACCCAGTAACCCCCCCCGTCATGTCCGTCCTCTTCCTCCATAGTCACTGTGACGTCTTTTATCTCCAGCAGATGAAGACACACACACATATATATAGTGTGGAAATGTAGAATAACCCTGTATATTACAATGAGGGAATTTATGGTCTAAAGATGAGCTCCGGCGTGTTCGCACAGCCCACATGCAGAGCCCGCCAGGAAGTCAGCACTGCTCTGCGCTAATCACAGGCAGTGAGACGTTTCCCGATCTCTGTAGCCGCACATCGGGACAATGTCTCATTCTGGGCTATAAATGGTTAAGGAATCTAGGTGGGGGTAGGAGCGCATTTTAACCTCTTCATCTGCCAATAGCCCTCCTGGACAATGATTGGTGTTTTCCAATCCAAACACATCGGATGTCACCAGGTTAGGAGAGGCGCCCTCTCTGTTTATATCTAAGGGGAAACCGGCCCGCCATCTGCCGGAGTATTCTGGCAATGGATTGGCTCTTCTGCTCCTTATGTCGGTATTCCCTATTTACTGCTATAGAAGCGTCTATTGCTTCACAGGCACCATGAACTCTGTGGGACTACAGAGCCCAGCACACCTAGTCATCTACAGCCGGGGTTGTAAGTGCTGCAAGGTTACCCCAGGAGTTGTCTGACACTTTGTTATCAGAAAGTTTTATTGGAACTCTCATGTTGTGGGTTCAGATATTTTGTCCATAGTGCAAGTGCTGCCCAAACATTTATTTGTAGATTAACCCCTTCAGGATCAGAAAATTCACCTATTTATGGGGCCGGAACATTCTCTTCATTTTGGAGATAAATTCTAGTAATATGGTCCTCTAAACAAACAGCACTGACAATAAATAGACACGACAATGACCATCCTGACCATACATGACCTACAAAGGGCAATTATTAAGCCCTGTACACATGATCGAAAATCACGACAGCAAAAGTCTGATGAGAGCTTTTGGTTGGAAATTTTGACCGTGCGTATGCTCCATCGGACTTTTGCTGGCCAAATTTCCGCCAGCAAAAGTTTGAGAGCAGGTTCTCTATTTTTCCGAAGGAAAAAGTTCTGATCGGAAATTCCGAACGTCTGTAGCAGTTCCGACACACAAAATTCCTACGCATGCTCGGAAACAATTCGACGCATGCTCGGAAGAATTTAATTTTCTCGGCTCGTCGTAGTGTTGTACGTCACCGCGTTCTTGAAGGTCGAAAGTTCAGAGAACTTTTGTGTGAGCGTATGTATGCAAGCCAAACTTGAGCATAATTCTGTCGGAAAAAACATCCAAGATGAAAACTCTGATCGTGTGTACGCGGCATTACACTACACAGGCAGCCAATGGGCAAGCATTACAATATGCAGCCAACACAATGATGGAATGCAGGGGTCAGGAGTATGGAGCATAGAGCCCCTAACATTGGTGGTCAGGAGGAAGAAAACATTCCCCAGCCTTCCATGAAGAATATGATCCATCATTGGTATCAGAGGGAGAAAAATGCTGAGGGTTCTGAGTAGAGGCATAACTAGAACCTTCAGTGCCCTGGTGCAAGAAACCATGAAGGGCTCACTGGTCCTAGGGCCCTTTCCACTGATTCTGTTGCCCTTTACTAATGCAGTGGGACCCTTTCCTGCTCTCTTTGCCCCCCCATGATAGTGGAACAGCAGAGCCCTATCGCAAGTATGACCTTTGCAACCTGGTAGTTTCACCTCCACCGATTGCGCACACACAGGGCTCATCTCTGCCGATTGCACGCACACAGGGCTCACCTCCACCGATTGCGCACTCACAGGGCTCATCTCTGCCGATTGCATGCACACAGGGCTCACCTCCGCGGATCACGCACACAGGGCTAATCTCTGCAGATTGCAAGCACACAGGGCTAACCTCCGCAGATTGCACGCACAGGGCTCACCTCCGCGAATCGCACGCACAGGGCTCACCTCCGCCGATCGCACGCACAGGGCTTACCTCCGCCTATAGCATGCACAGGGCTTACCTCCGCCAATCGCACGCACAGGGCTCACCTCCTCTGATCGCACACACAGGGCTCACCTCCGCCAAACACTTCCTGCAGTGCCCAGCGAGGTGCTTTGCTCTTTGTGACTCCAAATCTGGCACAATGCAGCCACTGAAGTTTCCAAGTGATGACAAAGGGTGGGATGAGGTACAGGATTGGGGGGAAGAGTGTCTCAGCTGGGGTGCCAGTCAGAGGGGGGTTTGGGCAGGGGTGACAGAGGGATGAGATGAGGAGGATGGATAGGAATGGGTGGGACAGATGGAGGGGCAGACCTGGAAGGGGCACAAGAGAAGAGATGGAGGGGCAGAAGGATGAGCAGAAACTCCATAGAGCAGCTGGCAGAGGTAGGAGAGGAGTTGGAGATGTGCAGAGAGCTGATCCTGCCCCCCACACATCTAAAGGGCCCCACATACACTGAGGACCCCCACCCCAGATACAGGCACTCGCCATGCTCCGGACCCTGTAGCTAGCATCAGTGAATTCAGTATGTAGAACTTCAAGCTGTTGTTGACGTTGGAGGGTGTTGTGCCCACGTTGGGGGCAGATCAGGGACAGCAAGGGGGCTCTGCAAAGGCTGAATGTACTTCACACCCTGTTCTCAGCAATCCTACTTGGTGATCATCATGGGAAGACTCCACTGATCCCAGGACTCTTTCCTGCTGTCTTGGTGCCCTCCCCGTGGTGGCAGAATGCCAGGGCCTGGTGACAGGTTTGGCCTTTGCGACCATGGTAGTTTCGCCACTAGTTCTGAGTAAAGTAGGGTCTCTGAGGAGGTAGTGGGACTAAAGGACTCTGCAAGCCTCTGAAGGTTTACCTCATCTGAAAGACTCTAGGACCCCTGAGGAGGAAGTGTAGCTGAAGGACTTTGGGGGTCTCTTAGGAAGTAATAGGGCTGAACAACTCTGAGAGGTTAGTGGGGCTGAAGGGCTGTGGGGGCCTCTAAGAGGGTAGTCAGGCTGCAAGGCTCTCAGGTAAGAGGTGGCTTTAGGGCTCATAGGGGTCTCTGATGGTCCTCCCACCCCACCTGCACTTACTTTTATGACCTTCTTAAAGAACTCTTGCCAGCAAGCAAAGGGCCTTCACCTCACCATCTCACTGATCAAGAAATATGTTAAAGGCACAAAATAGACAGAGACATTTTTAGAGGGGCATGAAGGCAGTAGTTCTTAAATGTACAGCACCCCTCCTATTTCCCCCACACCTATATCCTATTATTATGTGACCAATACCATCCAAATAATTCTTACTTTAATTTCCCAAAGTTATCCGTCTACAAGGAGACCTGTATAGATCAAATGACAGCACCAATGAGGATGGAGGCGGACCGGAGTCACATGACTGAGAAGATACTAAACTTCACCCTGGAAATCATCTACCTGCTGACCAGAGAGGTAAGGAGGATTCTGGGAGGCCACATGACATTACTCTTATCTCTATTAATAAAACACAGTCCTGACCGGAGAAGTGAGGAGGATTCTGGGAGGCCACATGACATCACTCTTATCTCTAGTAATAAAACACAGACCTGACTGGAGAGGTGAGGAGGATTCTGGGAGGTCACATGACATCACTCTTATCTCTATTAATAAAACACAGAACTGACCGGAGAGATGAGAAGGATTCTGGGATTCTAACCTATTGGTTCCTCAATACAGAGATTTCCTCTTGTGAAGTCAGGTGATCATATGACCATCACAGTGCCTCCATGTGATTCCCTAAAACCTGAGAGACACAACATGCAGAAGATTCTAGAAGTCACCAAGAAGATGATGGAGCTGCTGACAGGAGAGGTGAGCGGTGCTGGGAATTGTGGGACATTATCTAGTAACAGACAAGGGATGTGTCTGGATGGTGACTGTATCATTGTGTGTGTCAGGTTCCTATAAGGTGTCAGGATGTCACTGTCTATTTCTCCATGGAGGAGTGGGAGTATTTAGAAGGACACAAGGATCTCTACAAGGACCTCATGATGGACAATCAGCCGCTTTTCCCATCACCGGGTAAGAGGAGACTTTATTGTAAAGGAGAGAGCAGTACGGAGGGTCCACCTAGATCCCCCATCATCTGATATACACATAGAAACAATGTATTCAGTCAGTGTGTGTGTTTCCTACAGATGGATCCAGTAATGGGAACCCACCAGAGAGATGTCCCCGTCCTCTGTATTCCTGGGATTCCACACAGGAAGATCACACCATCCCTCACCATCATCAGGTAGATGATTGACAATTATTGGTAGTTCTGATTTATACACAGCATGTTTGTTACAATGAATGTTTTATTATATATTTAGAGTGGAAACCTCTGGAATGATAATAAAAAAGATTATAAAGAGGAGGGTGAAGAGTATGGAGTGATGGAGCCACCTAATACCAGGAACCCACCAGAGAGATGTCCCCGTCCTCTGTATTCCTGGGATTCCATAAAGGAAGGTCACACCATCCCTCACTGTTACAAGGTTGGTAGGATGGATCATCTAGAATATGAACTTAAGGAGACAGGGGGGTTTATTTGCTAAAGGCAAATCCACTGTGCACTTGGAGATGCAGTCGCTGTAGATTTGAGGGGAACATAAATAAAGGGAGGAAAATAAAAAAAATGCATTTTTGCTCGCATATGATTGGATGATATAAATCAGCGGAGCTTCCCCTCATTTTAGATCTTTCCCTCAGATCTTCAGTGACTGCACTTCATGTGCACTTGTAGTGCGTAGTGGATTTGCCTTCAGTAAAGGATTTTTTATGTGATGTCACAATAATAAAGCTTATATCTAACAGATGATATTCTCTCAAATTTTCTTGATTTAGAGTGGAGATCCAATCGATATAGAATTTGAGGTTAAAGCAGAAGAAGAAGAGAGGTATGTGAGGGATGATCAGCAGTCTATGGAGGAGGATGGAATAACGGGGACATTTATAGAAGAGGACACTCCTACAGAGATCAGCACAGGTGGGTCATTAACACTAAATACCTCCCTCCACCCATAATGCTCACTGATTGGTCCAGAGTAGGGTGGGGACTGGGTGATATCTGCCTGTAATCCCCTGGTCACTTTCCTGAGCTGTGTTCCACTGTGTTGTACATTACATCATTCTGATAATATATAGTCCTAACTGTTGTATCCTATATAATAAGTTGTACATTACATAGTCCTGACTTCTTTTGCACCCATTTTCTACCAGCTGGACATTTTATATCTGATGATTTGATTGGAGCATAGACTTACATGTTGATAATGAGGGAGGAGTCAATAACCCAATGCTGGTGGTCTTCAGGATCAGTCCAGTCTTCATCTTGGTTGTTCTCCCCCCATCCTCACTCTCTGACCTCTGGTGGGGCTCAGCCTGCTGTTATTCGTGACTAAATTATGGACTAAATAAGGAAGTGCAGGACTTCTTGTGTTGGGAAGATGGCAATGAGTGATAGAGGGGATGGGGACACTCATCCTATAATCCCCTCATCACGGTCACTCCTATAAAAGACAGTTCTCGTTGTTTCCTCACTCTCTGACTAAGGTCTATGAATAAATGAATAATCTGTTGGAGATTCAGAGATGTTGGGCTAAAACAACTAATCGATGATATGCAATTATGAAAATGGTTGTAAACGATTAGTTGGTCAGTCGATTAATTGGCCTGCATACAGAATGCATTATTTATTTACAAATCAGAAAATACAGCTCTGTACACCATCCATATATGTCAGTAAATGCCTGAGAACTTGAATGTGTGAGGAGCAATGCCTCCTGGGACATGTAGTCCTGGGCAAGAGAAGGAAGCAAGTGATTCTAAAGGCAGAAGTTTATTTTATCTTCCAATAGGAGAACTCTATACTATACTTTGAACCTTCCTATAGGGGAAATCTATACTATACTGTGCGGCTTCCTATAGGGGAACTCTATACTATACTTTGTGGCTTCCTATAGGGGAACTCTATACTATACTTTGCTGCTTCCTATAGGGGAACTCTATACTATACTTTTGTGTCTTCCTATAGGAGAACTCTATACTATACTATACTTTGTAGCTTTCTATAGGAGAACTCTATACTATACTTTGCGGCTTCCTATAGGGGAAATCTGAAGGCAGGAGGAGCCAGAAGTCCCTGGGGGATCTAGAACAGGAGAATCAGTGCTGCTCTGTGCAAAACCATTACACTGAGGAGGTAAGTAGGGGTGCACCAAATGGAAATTTTGGTGCCGAAAATGAAGGATGCACTAGGCCGAAAACTGATACCAAAATGACAGTTTTTAAAAAAATATTTATATTTGTATGTACAACCACCATTTATATATAACCATCTCTTGTACCATGTCTGCAGTCTCTAACCATCTCTTGTATCATGTCTGCAGTCTCTAACCATCTCTTGTATCATGTCTGCAGTATCTAACCATCTGTTGTATCATGTCCCCAGTCTCTAACCATCTTCTGTATCATGTCCCCAGTCTCTAACCATCTCCTGTATCATGTCCCCAGTTTATAACCATCTCTTGTATCATGTCCCCAGTTTATAACCATCTATTTTATCATGTTCCCAGTCTCTAACCATCTCTTGTATCATGTCCTCAGTCTCTGATATCTCTTGTATCATGTCCACAGTCTCTAACCATCTCCTGTAGCATGTCCTCAGTCTCTGACATCTCTTGTATCATGTCTGCAATCTTACTTAAACACACTGCTATAGTATTAGCAAAATATCCATTTGGTGCACCTCTAGCAGACATGATACAGGAGAAGGTCAGAGACTGCAGACATGATACAGGAGATGGTCAGAAACTGCAGACATGATACAGGAGAAGCTCATACTGCAGACATGATACAGGAGATGGTAAGACTGCAGACATAGTACAGATGGTCAGAGACTGCAGATACAGGAGATGGTCAGGTCAGAGACTGCAGACATGATACCGGAGATGGTCAGAGACTGCAAACATGATACAGGAGATGGTCAGAGACTGCAGGCATAGTACAGGAGATGGTCAAAGAGGAGAGGACTGGGGCAATCCAGGATGACACCCCCACAATGGGTGGCCCCATTTACCACTCCATTATCGACAATATTTTCCTTTTCTGCAATGTGCCGAAAACACAATTTTTCAGCAGTTTTTTTTCGGCCGCCGAAATTTCTGTGCATCCCTAGAGGTAAGTATGACAAGTTTGTTTAAAAAAGAAACCCAACATTTACAATGACTTTAAGGTCTCTGTGCAGGGAAGATCAGCATCTGACCCCAGAGAAGGTGGAGGCCGATAGACTGGAGGTGATAGAAGGCAAGTTTACTAGTATTGTGCATTATATATAAAATTATTATATCCATGAAAAAAAGTCTCAGCTTTCAGTATTACTTTAATATAAAAGTCCCCCCCTCTAACCTCCATATATCTTCATGTGGGACTCCCAGGTAAAATCCCCATATATCCTACTTCTGTGTATATTTATATATATATATATATATATATATATATATATATATATATATATATATATATATATATATATATATATATAAGATATAAGATATAATACTTTCAATATTTCACAGTATAAATGAATCCCTTATGATTATCTGCTGTTTTTGTACCATAAAATACATTTTTTTTATCCTTAGCATAACAGATGATTAAAAAAAGTCATGCTGCTGCTTCTAAATGTCCTATGCTGGCCATACATGGATCGATTCTTGGACGAGAATATTCACACAAATATTTGTATGAAAATTATTTGTGTATTCGATGAATGGACGAGTGTAGTTCGAAAATTCCACTTGCTTTTAACATTCAATTATAAAATGAATGTAACTTCTGAGCAAAAACCACATACACAGTGAAAATTTGTTCAATGGAGAAAAGTTTTCTGTTCTGCCACTTCAAATTTTCCCGTCACTGTGGTGGAAAATGAATGCAGATTTGACCCCACTAATGGTTAGAAAATTGGATTAATGTTTTTTTGAAAGAAATTTTTTTGTGTACGCCCAAACATCATGACATCAGGTGCAGGGAGCTTGTACCCACCTACCTCTCTATGACAAGGTCTGTCATCCATCATATTATATCACACTCCTGTCTGATCATCTGCAAAACAGCATTTTACCTCTTTTTTACATTTTAATAATGTTGATCTCTGATTCTGATATGTAGCAGATTCTCCCTCTAATAATACATCTATCTGTCTGTTATTCTCAGAGTGGATTAAATATCCAACTATATATCTGGATATTTATATTTACCGCTGTATATAGATATTCAAGAATATTAACCCAATTATACACCAACCTTTTTTTGAGGTTTTTATCCAATTAATTGATTATTCAAAACAATAATTGGCCAACTAATCAATTCTGAAAATAATCATTAGTTGCCGCCCTACAGAGGACCCATTTACTAGTTACCTTGAGGGGGGAATTGTAAGATCCTCAGAGACAAAGCTGCCTGATGTGGGCGGAGTCCTGGTTTAGGGGAACCAATCAGCTCATGTCTAGTAATAATCTTTGTATTTCTATTTTAGTAAATGGACGGGAGATGAGGAAAACCTCAGAGGATTGTCTTACTTTGTCTCCAGACTGTACAGTAGAAGATGAGGACATCACACAGTATAGTCCAGGAGAAAACCCGACTACCTCAAATGTCCATCCGGCACCACACAGTGTAGATGGACCATCGTATTCCTCTTATCCTGAGGAACCTCAGACTGTGCGGGACGGTGCCGTCCTTCCAACAGAGAAGAGGCTTTCCTGTACTGAGTGCGGGAAGTGTTTCCCTTCTAAATACAAACTTAATAGGCATAAAAGATATCACACAGGGGAGAAGCCGTATTCCTGTCCTGAGTGCGGGAAATGTTTTTCAGTGAAGTCCCATCTTTACAGACATCAGAGATCTCACACGGGGGAGAAGCCGCATTCCTGTCCTGAGTGCGGGAAATGTTTTTCAGTGAAGTCCAGTCTTGACACACATCAGAGATCTCACACGGGGGAGAAGCCGTTTTCCTGTGCTGAGTGCGGGAAATGTTTTTCAGTGAAGTCCAGTCTTGACACACATCAGAGATCTCACACAGGGGAGAAGCCGTATTCCTGTCCTGAGTGCGGGAAATGTTTTCCACAGAAGTCCAATCTTTACACACATCAGAGATCTCACACAGGGGAGAAGCCGTATTCCTGTCCTGAGTGTGGGAAATGTTTTTCAGATAAGTCCACTCTTTACACACATCAGAGATCTCACACAGGGGAGAAGCCGTATTCCTGTCCTGAGTGTGGGAAATGTTTTCCACAGAAGTCCAATCTTTCCACACATCAGAGATCTCACACGGGGGAGAAGCCGTATTCCTGTCCTGAGTGCGGGAAATGTTTTCCACGGGAGTCCCATCTTTCCACACATCAGAGATCTCACACAGGGGAGAAGCCGTATTCCTGTCCTGAGTGCGGGAAATGTTTTCCACAGAAGTCCAGTCTTAACAGACATCAGAGATCTCACACAGGGGAGAAGCCGTATTCCTGTCCTGAGTGTGGGAAATGTTTTTCAGATAAGTCCAGTCTTAACAGACATCAGAGATCTCACATGGGGGAAAATCTGCATTCCTGTCCTGAGTGCGGGAAATGTTTTTCAAGGAAATTTGATCTTTCCATACATCAGAGATTTCACACGGGAGAAAAGCCATATTCCTGTCCTGAGTGCGGGAAATGTTTTTCACGTAAGTCTCATCTTTCCACACATCAGAGATCTCACACGGGGAGAAGCCACTTTCTGGTCCTCAGTGTTCCTCACTGAAGTCCTGTCTTCCTGTACATCAGGGATCCCACACAACCCTTGAGGTGTATTAGTGCCTTGAGTGTGGGAAATGTCTTCTATATGAATGTTGCTGGACATCACAGCTCTCATGTGGGGAAGAAACACACCCTGATATACACCTCAGATATACTCCATGGCTGATCTTCAACGTGTAAGAAACAGTTGATAAGGAGATCAGAGATCACCAAAGACATGGATGAAGTGTTGTACCGTGCTGGCCATTGATAGCAGGAGAAAAATAAAAATGGAGTCATTACCTCTCTTTGGCTGAGTACATTTTGTGGTGGAAGATTTCACAGACACTTAGAGGTCTGATTAAAAAAAAAAATAGTTGAACGGTTATGACCGGCATTTGTCCAGCCATGATGAATATTGGCCGTATTTTATTTCATACACTGATTTCCTTGACTCCATCTAATGACCATAATGCAGTATTGCACTAATTGAGGTATTTCAGGAAAAATATCAGATTATGGCCACTAGATGGAGCTGATGATCATAGGAAATCACTGTGTTAGGTCACAGCCAGAAATTGTAACAGCAGATAATTTGAGGATTGTCGAGAAACTGAAATATCTCGGGATTTGGATCACCAGGGATACAAACCAATATCTTAAAGAGAATTTATCGCCCCTGTTGATGAAGTTGAAATCCAAAGCGGAGGTCTGGCGCCGCCTGCCCCTTTCTGTGGCGGGGAGGTGCAACCTCCTTAAAATGATATGGCTCCCTCAGATCTTGTACCTTCTTCATAATGCTCCACTATGGATAGGCCAGAAGTGGTTTAAAAGGATAGACTCTCTTTTCAGAGATCTAATCTGGAAAAGAGGGCAACCTAGGATTGCTTTGACCACGCTGCAGTTGCCACTTGAGGAGGGGGGGATGGCGATTCCACAACCCAGATTGTATTTTTTGGCGTCCCAGCTACAGCACCTGGTAGGGAGAGGAATAATTAAGGGAGCCAGTATTGATTTGATGTTGAGAGGATGCCCACATAACACATTAATAGAGGCCCTAGAGGCAACCTCATTCTCTATCCGATGCTTAACGATAAACTTAATAACTAAACTTTGGCAAACATCGAAAACTAACTTGGGATGCCAGGGTATATTAGAGCAGGCCCCTCTATGGAACAATAACAATCTAGAGGAGATAGCAAAGGTATGTAAGTCAAGGGAATGGGGAAACCAGGGCCTTGTCCGATTAATGCAGCTATTTCAAGGGGATAAGATAAAATCTTTTGCCGATTTGAAGCTGGAATTTTCCCTTCCTAATAATACGTTCTACGTATATCTCCAGGTCAGACACGCAGTGCAGTCACAGTTTGGATCACAGGCTCCCCAATGGACTAAAATTATTATTTTGTCACAAATAATGTCATGGGAGTCAACTAAAGGATCAATTTCATGGCTGTGCGCCAGACTTGGAGATAGAACAGTAGACCGCAGTGGCCCAAACAAAAGCAGGGAAAAATGGGAGCGAGAAGTGGGTTTGCTTACAACAGAGGAGTGGGACTGGATTCTTGGACAGGGAACACGGGTCTCTATATCTCCCTCGCATAGGGTATCACAGATTTTCTTTCTCTACAGAGTATATTATACGCCTCAGAAACTGCTAAAATTGGGATGGCGGGAAGATGACTGCTGCCCCAGATGTGGAGCATCTGGAGACTTTTTGCATATGCTATGGAAGTGTCCAAAGCTGTTTAGATACTGGACAAATATTGTTGAAGAGATCAATAGAAACTTGAAAACAAAACTAGAAGCAACGGTCAAAACCTGCCTTCTGGGGCTGATGGAGAGGGGTGGGGTTACTAAAAGTTCAGTTGAATCGGCCCTAAGGTGCCTATTTCAGGCCAGGAAGCTGATTGCTCAGCAATGGCAGTCGCAGCTTCCCCCGTCGGTGGAGACTTGGCGCATGAATATAAAAACAACAATAGGTAATGAGAGGGTATTTTTTATAAAACAGGGCAATTATAACAAATTCATAAAGATTTGGTCACCACGGATAACAAATTGTGCAGGGTGAGAGAGAAGGGCTTATAGGTCGGTATTCAGTTTTGGGATATTTTTTACTTCAACTCAAGGCAGATACAATTTTCCCTTTTCCTTTTTTTTCTCTCTTTTTTTTTTTTTTTTTTTTTTTTTTTTCTCCCTCTCCCTCTTTTCTTCTTTTCTCTGTTCTTTTCTCTCTACCTCTCCCTCCCCCTCTCCCACCCTCCGCGGCTGGTGGTCGGCCGGGGGAGTGGGAGATGGGGAGGGGAGGAGGAATTTACAACTTAGGGGGTCGATGTAAGACAGCAACCTGGGGATGGGGGGGGATGGGGGGTATTGACTTTTGTAGACTGAGGCATTATGGGTGCAACTGGGTTGTTTTTTTTCTTTCCGTTTCTCTCTTATGTGTTATGTAATCCTTGTATGGAAAAACAATGTGAGGAGATTTTGTAACCGATAACAAATATATAAATAAAGGGAAAAAAAACTATTACTAAAAAAAAGAAAAAAAAGAAATTGTAACAGCTGGATGAATGATTGTCACATTAGTCCAATACATTTCTTGAAAAATAGATCTATTAGTCTCCTTCATCAGACATGTCTTCATACTAATACCTGAGATCATACTCATACACTTATCAGTACAGTACACACTGAAGGATAGAACTTAAATAAGCCAACACTATTAGACTAACCATTAAATTAAAATGAGAAATACTATGTTTGGACTTTAGATGGCGCTAAGTATAATAGCAATTATCTCCAGCTAGTGGCAAATGTAGTATTTTCTATTTTAAATCAATGGAAATTATTCGACCAGCAAATAGCCAATTAAACTCAATTTTCCCCCCATTCACACAGAAGGAATGTACATGTATTTTCATTGGGTGAATTATTATGTAAATTATTTATGACTAGACCCCTAAATGTCAGGAGACATTTATATAACGATGGGAAGTATGTAGCAGATAAATGAATAGACCTCCTAGCAATGTTATTACCAGGCTGCAGCTAGGGGGAGCTCTAATGTTTAGAGTGTGACCACAGCAGAGTGATCCCATCTAGCTCACATTAACCCTTTCACTGCCAGAGCTGGTTTGGATTATTTTTTCACACATGGTAAAATGCAGATTTTGTGCCTGAAGATTAGATAAAACCCCAAACATATATTTTCTGAAAGCAGAGGCCCTGGAAAAATAAAATGGTGATTTCAATTTTTTTATGTCACATTATTGATGACATCAATCAGTAAAAAAATACACTAAATGGAAGTTTAAAACACACAAATACAATTCTTTGCCAATTTTTGGGTAAAATATAAAGATGAGGTTGTGCTGAGTGAATAGATAACCAACATTTGTTGTGCCGTTGAAATGAAGAATAACTTTGGTACTCAAAAACAGCCCATAGATGACACTTTAACCCAGGGGTACCCAACCCTTTGAAGAGCGAGGGCCACTTTAGCGACTTGGTAACCAGTTGGGGGCCACAATGAGTGTAGCGGGCGGATGACAGGCTGTGTCCCCTCTACATATGCAGAGCAGACACAGACACAGCCCATCTACTCTATGCACCTTCCAGTCCTTTCCACCCAGACAGAAAGGGACGGATTGCACGGACGCACGAAAAATTACCAGGCAGACCCAATCGGACTGATCGAGTGAAAGGGAACTAAGGCTGCTTTCACACTAATGCAGCTCAACTGACCTCAATCTTCACTTCTTCCTCAGGATTCCTGCAGATATCGCTGGCTGGTGGGCATGGGTGGCGCCTGCTTCTGTCCCCCAGGTGGGTATGGACGGCGGCTGCTGCTGTCCCCCAGGTGGGTATGGACGGCGGCTGCTGCTGTCCCACAGGTGGGTATGGACGGCGGTTACTGCTGTTCCCCAGGTGAGTATGGATGGTGGCTGTTGCTGTTCCCCATGTGGGTATGGACAGCAGCTACTGCTGTCCCCCAGGTGGGATACAACTATACAGTAGGTATAGAATGATGAGGAAAACATACAGTATTACTGTTATAGTCCACCATCGCTACATTACATATTTAGCAAAATTCCTACCACGTCTCTCAGAAGTCTGTGAACCATTGAGAAGGCTTCTGGACAAGGATGTGGTTTGGCATTGGCTTCCTAAGCATGATAATGCAGTGCAGCAAATCAAACGTTTGGTCACAGGTACAAGTGGAGCTCCACCCAAAAATGGAAGCTCTGCTTGTTTACTTCCTCCCCACCTACGGTGCCACATTTGGCACCTTTTGAGGGGAGTGGGTACCTGTTTTTTACAGGTACCCATCCCCACTTCCAGGAGACCTCCCCACATTGATATTCCTTAGAAGTTCGGCCCCCCTCCTCCTTCTTCCTCCACTGTCGGGCCAGTTAGAAAGTGCAGCACACTTTGTGAATGCGCAGTAGGGAACTGGCTGTGAAGCCGAAAGGCTTCACTGCTAGTTTCCCTAACCACGAATGCCGGCGGCAGCACCAGAGAGCATGTTGCTAACGTTACAAAACTATTGCCGGAATGTTGTCTATAAACCTGGACCTGAAATGTACATTAGTGATGCTCTTAGCAGAGCTACAGCAGCAGGTGGCACACCTGAATGTGCACAACACACAGTCTAAAATGTTCTTCAAATCTTTTATTTAAGCAAAGGACATGGTTCAAGGACACACAACATTGCATAGACACATTGGCATACAGTACAGCACAACCCAAATCTTGAGATACTAGAAACAGAAGAAGACATTATGCCTACGAAATGTCCAAGGCATCATTTATATACCTGGTTAGTCAAAGAGAAGACATAATCTTAAAACTGTACAAGACTAGGGCAGACCATAGCCAAGGGATAAATTGCTTGGCAGGGTGAGCCCCTGGAACCAGCCCAGAGCATTTTCCAAACGTTTTATAAAAAGAAGAGTACCATAGAGCCATGGAGGCACTGAACAGAGGAACGAGAAAAAGATGGTAGAGTGTAAGAAGAAGACAAGAGCAAGATGATAGAGAGAAGCGAAAGATAATAAGAAGGAGAGGGAGAAAGGGAGAGAGAAAAGGGGGGAAGAAATGTAAAATGTGAAATTGCGAACCACATAAGCGATAATCAGAATTTTTTTTTAAAAAGTGTAAAAGTAAAAGTGATTTATTTATGTCTCCACCTCTTATACCCGAGTGCATCTTATCTAGTATGAGGAAGGATATTTTTGGAATAATATCGTTGTGTACACTAGTTACATGTTTTCCTAGGGGGAGACTGGGATTGTGGGTTTGTATAGATAAGATGTGTCTGTAGGCACAACGCCAAAATGGTTGGATAGTTTTGCCTACATAGAAACATGTACACTCACAACACAGAAGATATACCACCCCCGTTGTCTGGCAGCTGGCATAGTGTTTAGGGCGATAAAGTTCGCCATTAGGAAGTGTCACCCTGCATGCCGTGTTCATATAGCGGCAGTAGTTACAACCACCGCAGGTAAAAGTACCCGTGTATTTGCAGGGGTTACGCCGCCCCAGATTGCTAAATTCACTAGTTACCAGATGATTCTTAAGTGATCTTGCCCGCTTTAAGGTAAAAGACGGGTTTTTGCCAACGAATGGACCAATCGTAGGGTCCATGGACAAAACGTGCCAGTACTTACTGGTAATTCTTCTGAAAGTCTCTTGTTGGTTCGAGAACCTTGTAATAATGGAGATGGGATTGTTTTTTTTACTTTTAGAGATTGGGTTATATAGGAGGTCCTTTCTTGGTCTTTGTATAGCCCTATTGTATGCTTTTTTGAGGCAATTCTTAGAATAGCCTCGTAATAGTTGTCTGTCTCTAAGGGCACTGGCCTCTTGTCTAAATGTTGAATCATCCGTACAGTTCCTGCGTATCCTTAGATACTGGCTGTACGGAATTGATACCACTAATGCCTTTGGATGAAAACTGTTGGCATGGAGAATAGTGTTGCCAGATGTTGGCTTCCTGAATAGACTACTGCTAATGGCACCCGATGTATCTTTGTTGATTTGGACATCCAAAAAAGTAATAGAAGATCTGTTCCATGACATTGTAAATGTCAGATTGAAGTCATTCTTGTTGAGATGATTCAAGAACAGATCAAGTTGCTCACATGGACCAACCCATATGAGCAAGATGTTGTCAATAAATCTAAGCCAAAGGGTGACATTGCTTAAAAAAGGGGCTAGTTCCTCTGATAGACTTATGGAACGTTCCCACTACCCCAGGTACAGATTGGCGTACGATAGGGCACACAAGGTCCCCATCGCCACACCCTGTACCTGGAGGAAGTGGGAACCGTTAAAAGTAAAATGATTATGTTGGAGAATGAACTCCAACGACCCCAGTAGGAATTCAGTCGTCTTTGGGTCATATCTGTTATTGCGGTTGATAGTGTGTTTGATACACGCTAAACCCCTATCATGGGATATAGAGCTGTATAATGCCTCCACGGCTGGCTTCGCGGGAGGATGATGCGGGGGGACTTCACACAATGTACGGCTCGGTCTTCTACGGAGCTGTACAGCATAGGTCTGCTTTTCACTCCCATATCATCGTCAGCCGACCAATAAGGGGACGGCGGTGTGATGACGCCGCGCGCCGCCCACTCTTGGGGCACATATCTCGCTTTTGACACGCCTCCATTGATGATTAAAGCACAGCTGATTTAGGTAAATAGCAAGTTACGTCTGTATATAACAGACGCACCGGCATTACCTCTTTCTGCTTGCAGCTGACCACAGGAGTGCAATACATATGAAGCATCATGCTGGGTAAGACAACTAAGGAATAAGCTACTAATCTATATACAAACAAGAACCATTAAGTGCTTGGTGAGCTAATAGGATGTTTCTTGATACTTTTCTTCCTTAGATCTTCCAACATTTAATATAGGAGTGGGTTATATTAAGAAACCTCCCTATAGTGTTGGAGGGATTGCCTAAACTGAATGCTCCTGGACATACTGGCACCTGTGGTCATATATAAACCAGACTAAGACAAATGGTAGGCTTTTCTGATTTTTGACTGGATTATATTACTATATTATTCTGATGCACTATGCTATGAATTATTTTATATAGATTAAACCAGTCAAATTTGATATAGATACGTTATGCTTTTTTATATACATTCATGAGAAGTGTTGGATGTCTATTTTATGCCAGTCCTTTCTTTCCACTCCTTTAGTGATCTGGAGAGGGAGTTCAAGTATTTGTTTCCTTAGTTGTTACATCTTACCATTTTGGAGTGACGTGTCTCGAGAGGGTGCCCTCTGTGTAACCTTGCCCCTAGCCTGGATATCTGGTTGATTTGGGACAAACTAGGACGTATATGCGGGACCTGTTCCTGCTCCCTATTGGCCCTCACATTTCTCTTACACCGGGATATCTCCCTCCTCCTCTACACACAGTGCCATTGGACACACATAGAGCTGTGGCTGACCGACTTTGTCCCTCTGGATGCTGTAAGATATTTGGATGAAGTACTTTGTTCATACACAGGGTCAGTATACAGAACTGTAACGGATCACGATGTTTAAATAATTGTATATTTTATGCTGATCCATATGATGATCCTTGTTGACCACCATGTATTACATATACTCATTACTGTCTTGTTTGTTTCTTTGTTCCTTTTTGTTTTCCTTTTGTGTCTTACTTTCCTATTACAGACCTGTCTATTGATATAACCAACCAAAGATTACCCCTGAAGAAGAGGTCAACTGCAAACCACACCTCGAAACGTTGGGTTACTTTTATTGTCATACATATTTTCAATAGAGTTGGTTTCAATACTGTCTCCTCATGTGTATGCTGTTCAAAATTGCTACATAGACTGATTTTAATGTGAAATTGGTTTTTCAATAAATACTCGTTTTAGTAATTTCTTCTCTTACTTTCTTACTAAGTGTTGGCAACCCTATTTAAAATCCCATTGAGGATACATACACTCCCACCAGAGTGATTCTTTTCTATTAATGCCAATGGTCCAAAAAATGTTTCAAAATTGTCCAATGTGTCTGCCATAATGTCGCAGTCCCGATAAAAATCGCAGATCGCCGCCATTACTAATAAAAAAATAATACTAATAAAAATGCTATAAATCTATCCACTATTTTGTAGACGCTATAACTTTTGCGCAAACCAATCAATGGCTTATTGCGATTTTTTTTTTTACCAAAAATATGTAGAAGAATACATATCGGCCTAAACTGAGGAAAAAAATATATTTTTTTATATATTTTTTGGGATATTTATTATAGCAAAAAGTAAAAAAAAAAGTTTTTTTTTAAATTGTCGCTATTCTTTTGTTTATAGCGCAAAAAATAAAAACCGCAGAGGCGATCAAATACGACCAAAAGAAAGTTCTATTTGTGGGAAAAAAAGAACGTAAATTTTGTTTGGGCGCAACGGTGCGCGACCGCACAATTGTCAGTTAAAGTGACGCAGTGCCGAATCGCAAAAAGTGCTCTGGTCAGGAAGGAGCTGAAGTGGTTGAAGTATCATCTATGAGCAATTTTAGGTACCAAAGATTTTCATTATTGTACCGACACACACAACATTTTTTCCGTTCAATACATTTTTTATTAAAGTTTTACTTATAACAAGATTGAAGTCATAAAATCAGGAAATAGTAAAGGAAGAAATCCAATTGGTCAGGATGATCACTTGTCTGGAATGTGGAGGCGGAGTCATTATTAATTTGTGTACAATACACTACACAACGTGTTACATTATTATAACAAAGTATTGTAGAAAAGATCACACCATAGAAAATGGGGGAAAGGAAAAAATAAACCCGGATATGAAGGTGACATTTGTGTACGAGGAACACCTTAAACACAATTACCACCATTTTATTCTCCAGGGCCTCTGCTTTCAGAAAATATATGTTTGGGGGTTTTATCTAATCTTCAGGCCCAACATCTGCATTTTACCATGTGTGCAAAAATAATACAAAACCAGCTCTGGCAGTGAAAGTGTTAATGTGAGCTAGATGGGATCACTAGCTGCACCCTGGTAATAACATTGCTAGGAGGTCTATTCATTTATCTGCTACATACATCCCATCTTTATATAAACATCTGTGGACATTTAGGGGTCTATTCATTAATAATTTACATAATAATTCACCCAATGAAAATACATGTACATTCCTTCTGTGTGAATGAGGGGAAAATGGAGTTTAATTGGCTATTTGCTGGTCGAATAATTTCCATTGATTTAAAATAGAAAATACTACATTTGCCACTAGCTGGAGATATTTGTTATAATACTTAGCGCCATCTAAAGTCCAAACACAGTATTTCTCATTTTAATTCATTGGTTAGTCTAATAGTGTTGGCTTATTTAAGTTCTATCCTTCAGTGTGTACTGTACTGATAAGTGTATGAGTATGATCTCAGGTATTAGTATGAAGACATGTCTGATGAAGGAGACTAAGAGGTCTATTTTTCAAAAAAATGTATTGGACTAATGTGACAATCATTCATCCAGATGTTACAATTTATGGCTGTGATTTAACACAGTGATTTCCTATGATCATCAGCTCCCTCTAGTGGCAATAATCGGGTATTTTTCCTGAACTACCTCAATTAGTGCAATACTGCATTATGGTCATTAGATGGAGTCAAGGAAATCAGAGTATGAAATAAAATATGGTCAATATTCATCATGGCTGGGCGAATGCTGGTCATAACCGTTCAACTATTTTTTTTTTTTAAATAGACCTCTAAGTGTTTGTGAAATCTTCCACAAAATGTACTCAGTCAATGAGAGGTAAATACTCCATTTTTATTTTTCTCCTGCTATCAATGGCCAACACGGTACAACACTTCATCCATGTCTTTGGTGATCTCTGATCTCCTTATGAACTGTTTCTTACATGATGAAGATCAGCCATGGAGTATATCTGAGGTGTATATCAGGGTGTGCTTCTTCCCCACATGAGAGCTGTGATGTCCAGCAACATTCATATAGAAGACATTTCCCACACTCAAGGCACTAATACACCTTGAGGGTTGTGCGAGATCCCTGATGTACAGGAAGACAGGACTTCAGTGAGGAACATTTCCCTCACTCAGGACAGGAATGCGGCTTCTCCCCCGTGTGAGATCTCTGATGTCTGGAAAGACTGGACATCTGTGAAAAACATTTCCCGCACTCAGGACAGGAATACGGCTTCTCTCCTGTGTGAGATCTCTGATGTCTGTAAAGATGGGACTTCTGTGAAAAACATTTCCCGCACTCAGGGCAGGAATACGGCTTCTGCCCCGTGTGAGATCTCTTATGTCTGGAAAGATTGGACTTATCTGAAAAACATTTCCCGCACTCAGGACAGGAATACGGCTTCTGCCCTGTGTGAGATGTCTTATGTCTGGAAAGTCTGGACTTCTTTGAAAAACATTTTCCACACTCAGGACAGGAATACGGCTTATGCCCCGTGTGAGATCTCTTATGTCTGGAAAGATCGGACTTCATTGAAAAACATTTCCCGCACTCAGGACAGGAATACGGCTTCTGCCCTGTGTGAGATCTCTTGTGTATGGAAAGATTGGACTTCCTTGAAAAACATTTCCAACACTCAGGACAGGAATACAGCTTATGCCCCGTGTGAGATGTCTTATGTCTGGAAAGACTGGACTTCATTGAAAAACATTTCCCGCACTCAGGACAGGAATACGGCTGCTGCCCTGTGTGAGATCTCTTATGTCTGGAAAGACTGGACTTCATTGAAAAACATTTCCCACACTCAGGACAGTAATGCTGCTTCTCCCCCGTGTGAGATCTCTGATGTGTGTAAAGTTGGGACTTCTCTGAAAAACATTTCCCGCACTCAGGACAGGAATACTGTTGCTCTCCTGTGTGAGTTATTTTATGCATATTAAGATGGGATTTAGTATAGAAACATGTCCCACACTCAGTACAGGAATATGGTTTCTCACCTGTGTGAAATCTTTTATGCACATTAAGTATAGATTTAAAACAGAAACACTTCCCGCACTCAGGACAGGAATACGGCTTTTCTCCTGTGTGAGATCTCTGATGTGTGTAAAGATTGGATTTATCTGAAAACAATTTCCTGCACTCAGGACAGGAATACGGCTTCTCCCCTGTGTGAGATCTCTGATGTTTGGAAAGATGGGACTTCACTAAAAAACATTTCCCGCACTCAGGACAGGAATACGGCTTCTCTCCTGTATGATATCTTATATGCACAATAAGATGGGATTTAAAACGGAAACACTTCCCGCACTCAGTACAGGAAAACCTCTTCTCTGCTGGAAGGACGGCACCGTCCCGCACAGTCTGAGGTTCCTCAGGATAAGAGGAATACGATGGTCCATCTACACTGTGTGGTGCCGGATGGACATTTGAGGTAGTCGGGTTTTCTCCTGGACTATACTGTGTGATGTCCTCATCTTCTACTTTACAGTCTGGAGACAAAGTAAGACAATCCTCTGAGGTTTTCCTCATCTCCCGTCCATCTACTAAAATAGAAATAAAAAGATTATTACTAGACATGAGCTGATTGGTTCCCCTAAACCAAGACTCCGCCCACATCAGGCAGCTTTGTCTCTGAGGATCTTACAATTCCCCCCTCAAGGTAACTAGTAAATGGGTCCTCTGTAGGGCGGCAACTAATGATTATTTTCAGAATTGATTTGTTGGCCGATTTTTTTTTTGATTAATTGGATAAAAACCATCTAAAAAAGGTTGGTGTATAATTGAGTTAATATTCTTGAATATCTAAATACAGCGGTAACTATAAATATCCAGATATATAGTTGAATATTTAATCCACTCTGAGAATAACAGACAGATAGATGTATAGAATATATATATAGAATGTGGTCTCTCATCACAAATCTTCTCATAAACCATTGGTGATAAAATGTGCGATTCAAACAAAAATTCATGCGATTTTTTAGTTTAAACGCATGGAGGTGTGATAAATGGTTGAAAAAACAAAAAAACAAAACAGCAACAGAAAGAGCGGCCTATCAAGCCGTCCTAATACGCTGGCGTAAATGAAGTGCGTGTTTGCCTAAATGAAAAATTATGAAAGTGCTAGCGACAGTCTAATCAGCTGTGCAGGATTGGGGTATTGTTCATATGGAATACAGACAAGGATGCAGTTACATGTACATGTCAATACCAGATAGTCATATCAATACCCAATAGTTCCCTATGCAGAGTACAATTCCTAAAATATATTTCAAATAAGCTATGCGATTTATACCAAAAATCGCATTTATGAATCCCAAATCTGCTTGTAGGATTTGGAAGTGATAAATAGCAATTATATAGTTGTAAAGATATCTAATATACTTCTCTAGGCGGTGTAACTTAAGTATGCGATTTGGAAAATCGCATGTAATAAAAAACACAACAGCAGCATATAAAATTGTGAAATAAAAGAAATAGCAAGTATGAAGTGTAAAGCACTGTACTCTGAGGAGCAAACTCCTCAAATCTGTGTTTGGCCGACTGTAATGAAGGCGGCAGTTTGTAAATTTATGTCCACAGGGCAAGGTGGCCCCAATAATAGATTCCACTTTTAGTGCTGCAGTAGTCCGCTATATTCCACGGTTAATGCTGCATTAGTTCACAATTAACCATGGTAAAGGTTATATCAATGGAACCTCGGGATAATGAAGACGATCTGTAATGATACAGTCCCCAAGTAATATCAGATGGTTGTAATAGATTTTGACTTCAAAAGGGTTCAACCTTCTCTAAAACAGTTTTCTTTAGATATAAAAGCGTGGAATAATCAAGGTACCCTTACCAGATCGGGTGGACTCACAGACCTCTCGTGGTGAGTCAAACAGGCATGTACCGGATCCGCCGGATATATCAGGATAGTGGTGCAGACAAACGTGTCCTCTGAAGGGCTTCCTTTTTTGAGGTAGCGAGTACCTCCAATACTCACCCCCAGCGGGTTGTCCAATCCCAAGACGGAGGGATGGAAGGGCTTGTAGTAGCACTCTCTGACGTAGGTGTCTCAAAAAGGAGAAAATTAAAAAAAAGGGGAAAAAAGGAGACAACTCCTCATAGTGTAACTCCAAAAACAAGAAGTTTTTTATTTTTGGGATTTTTCAATCTCAAACAGCAAGTAAAAATGGTAAAAAAAAAGCTTTTTCTAAGCAGGCGCAGATAAAATCTTTGAGTGGCTTAGGCAAGCATTTAACCCTACATGTTTCGCCTGCATAGGCTTCAACTGGGGTTTATGAGAAGATAGCTTAGATTCGTGATGAGAGACCACATTCTATATATTCACACTATATTGGGTTTCTATCTTGATTTGCACCTTATGAGAATATGACCCTCCTTACTGTTGGGCCGTTCCATTGATATAAGTTGCTAAATCCCACTCTTTCACTCATGAGACACGAGTGACTTTTACAATATTAATATACCTGCCATGCATTGTTGCCCATAGGGCCATTAAGTTTCGCTTAATGCAAAACAGGGACATTTATTCTTCTATTCACGTCTTCATTGATTTTTATGCACAATAAGGACACTTTCCCCCACGTCTTTATTTTGACCTCTTTTCACATAAGCGCTGCACGTTTTAATTTTTAGATAGATGTATTATTAGAGGGAAAATCTGCTACATATCAGAATCAGAGATTAACTTTATTAAAATGTAAAAAAAGAGCTAAAACGCTGTTTTGCAGTTGATCAGACTGGAGTGTAATATAATATGATGGATGACAGACTCCCTTGTCATAGACAGGTAGGTGGGTACAAGCTCCCTGCACCTGATGTCACTTATGTTGGCCGAACACAAACTGATTTTTCTTTCAAAAAAACATTCATCCAATTTTCTAACCATTAGTGGGGTCAAATCGGTGTTCATTTTCCACCACAGTGATGGGAAAATTTGAAGTAGCAGAACAGAAAACTTTTCTCCATCGAACAAATTTTCACATTGTGTATGTGGTTTTTGCTCAGAAGTTACATTCATTTTATAATTGAATGTTAAAAGCAAGTGGAATTTTTGAACTACACTCATCCATTCATCGAATGTACAAACAATTTTCATACAAATATTTGTGTGAATATTCTTGTCCAAAAATCGATCCGTGTATGGCCAGCATAGGACATTTAGAAGCAGCAGCAGCATGATTTTTTTTAATCATCTGTTATGCTAAGGATAAAAAAAAAAGTATTTTATGGTACAAAAACAGCAGATAATCATAAAGGATTAATTTATACTGTGAAATAGTGAAAGTAATATATCTTATATTAGATATATATATATATATATATATATATATATATATATATATATATATATAAATTGTCCCATTTCTATATATCAAGGATGTCCTAATTGAGTGAGTATAGAACCAGTGAGACATCTAGAGGTTCGTATAATGAGGCAATGTTATCTCTATATATGTTTTCTAAGTACATTTGTCACTGATTTTGGTACGTACATCATCAAATTGTGATTATTTGTATCCAATGTATATGTATAATAATCCCTTGTGGATCAGCTTTTTAATTAATGTATAATGCTGCTGGACTGTTTTTTCATTTAACCAATGTACAATGCTAGCAAGTGCCGCTGTTGGTACTCGGAACGGGACTGAGGCTGTGCACAAAATCATTTCCTGATTGGCTTAAAGCCCTGAGTGGCAGTATAAACAAACGTAGACCCAGTGACCAGGTACGCCTCCTGAAGACGTGCATTACGCAACGGACGGACGTCGAGGCGGTACCTGGTCACGTTTGTACTATCCTTATCCGGTCCCCCTGGTTGTTGGCGCCACAAAGTGGAGCGCACGCCGCAACAGTGGAATTACAGTGAGATTTTCGTTCCTGGATAAAAATTAATCAACCGAACAGCCCCAGTGCCGGGTCGGGCACTTTTTAAAGTAAGGAGCCATTTGTCCGCAATCTTTTTTAATATTGCTCTTTTCATATGCCCCATCTGAGTTTTAATTCAGGAGATCCCGCTGACATTGTTCCTGTCATCCTGTATGTGAGCAGGCACAATCCTGCAAAAGCGCTGTCTGACTGTTTTTTAATTAAATTAGTCACACAAGTTCTGGTAAGGAGACTACAATCACTAATCACTTTTGGGTGATGTCTGATCTAAATGTGGTGAAGGATTATCTCATCTTTTGAAGACAGTACTATATCATTGTAATCCAGTGGCTGTTAATTTAACACAGCCAGTGTGCCCCTTGGCTGGTTCCTGGAGGATCACTAAAAAAATAGACATTTCACTATGATCGTAGACTATTGAATTAGCTACCATTGTTCATGTCACTAATAATCGAATATGATCGTTGACTATTGAATTAGTTATTGTATATGTCACTGTTTTTTTGCACATGTACAGTGGTGTGAAAAAGTGTTTGCCCCCTTCCTCATTTCCTGTTCCTTTGCATGTTTGTCACACTTAAGTGTTTCGGAACATCAAACCAATTTAAACAATAGTCAAGGACAACACAAGTAAACACAAAATGCAATTTGTAAATGAAGGTGTTTATTATTAAAGGTGAAAAAAAATCCAAACCATCATGGCCCTGTGTGAAAAAGTGATTGCCCCCTAAACCTAATAACTGGTTGGGCCACCCTTAGCAGCAACAACTGCAACCAAGCGTTTGCGATAACGTGCAATGAGGCTTTTACAGCGTCCTGGAGGAATTTTGGCCCACTCATCTTTGCAGAATTGTCCTAATTCAGTTACAATAGAGGGTTTTCGAGCATGAACGGCCTTTTTAAGGTCATACCACAACATCTCAATAGGATTCTAGGCCACTCCAAAGTCTTCATTTTGTTTTTCTTCAGCCATTCGGTGGTGGACTTGCTGGTGTGTTTAGGATCATTGTCCTGCTGCAGAACCCAAGTTCGTTTCAGCTTGAGTACACGAACAGATGGTCGGACATTCTCCTTCAGGATCTCTTGGTAGACAGCAGAATTCATAGTTCCTTTTATCACGGCAAGTCTTCCAGGTCCTGAAGCAGCAAAACAGCCCCAGACCATCACACTACCACCACCATATTTTACTGTTGGTATAATGTTCTTTTTCTGAAATGCAGTGTTCCTTCTACGCCAGATATACTTGGACACACACCTTCCAAAGAGTTCCACTTTTGTCTCATCGGTCCACAGAATGTTGTCCCAAAAGTCTTGGGGATCATCAAGATGTGTTGTGGAGAAATTGAGACGAGCTTTGATGTTCTTTTTGCTCAGCAGTGGTTTTCTCCTTGGAACTCTGCCATGCAGGCCATTTTTGCCCAGTCTTTTCCTGATGGTGGAGGCATGAACGCTGACCTTAACTGAGGCAAGTGAGGCCTGCAGTTCCTTGGACGTTGTTGTGGGGTCTTTTGTGACCTCTTGGATGAGTCGTCGCTGCGCTCTTGGGGTAATTTTGGGCGGCCGGCCACTCCTGGGAAGGTTCACCACTGTTCCATGTCTTCGCCATTTGTGGATAATGGCTCTCACTGTGGTTCGCTGGATTCCCAAAGCTTTGGAAATGGCTTTATAACCCTTTCCAGACTGATAGATCTCAATTACTTTCTTTCTCAATTGTTCCTGAATTTCTTTGGGTCTCGGCATGATGTGTAGCTTTTAAGGATCTTCTGGTGGACCTTACTGTGTCAAGCAGCTCCTATTTAAGTGATGCCTTGATTGTGAACAGGTGTGGCAATAATCAGGCCTGGGTGTGGCTAGAGAAATTGAACTCAGGTGTGGACAACCACAGTTATAGTATGTTTTAACAAGGGGGGCAATCACTTTTTCACACAGGGCCATGATGGTTTGGATTTTTTTTCACCTTTAATAATAAACACCTTCATTTACAAATTGCATTTTGTGTTTACTTGTGTTGTCAAACATGCAAAGGAACAGGAAATGAGGAAGGGGGCAAACACTTTTTCACACCACTGTATTCACGGATGGTGAAATAGCTTGTAGTATTAACCAATTAGCCTTAGAGGCGTGTATTTTTTATTTTAATTTGCATTTTTTTATGTTAATTAATCAATTGTTCAATATTGTGGTATAGACAAAGTATCACCTACACATTTAAGATTTATGGTACACTAGCGCCCCTTCTTTGTCACTTTTTCACACTGATCCAATGGTGGGGCATTGAATCTGTGACGTGATCACAGGAGGCGGGGCATTGTTACCGAGACCCGGGCAATTTAAATACAGCTCCGTGACACACGGATATTGCCGCTTTAATCCGGGCACTGGCAGGCTGCATGACGGGCACTGGTGAGGTTGCATTGATCTCCTGCATCATGTCTGCAGTCTTTGACCATCTCCTGTATCATGTTCGCAGTCTCTGACCATCTCCTGTACTATGTCTGCAGTCTCTGACCATCTCCTGAACTATGTCTGCAGTCTCTGACCATCTACTGAACTATGTCTGGTCTGCAGTCTCTGACCATCTACTGAACTATGTCTGCAGTCTCTGACCATCTACTGAACTATGTCTGCAGTCTCTGACCATCTCCTGTATCATATCTGCAGTCTCTGACCATCTTCTGTATCATGTTCACAGTCTCTGACCATGTCCTGTATCATGTTTGCAGTCTCTGACCATCTCCTGTACTGTCTGCAGTCTCTGACCATCTCCTGTACTATGTCTGCAGTCTCTGACCATCTTCTGTATCATGTCTGCAGTCTCTGACCATCTCCTGTATCATGTCTCTGCAGTCTCTGAACATCTCCTGTACTATGTCTGCAGTCTCTGACCTTCTCCTGAACTATGTATGCAGTCTCTGACCTTCTCCTGAACTATGCCTGCAGTCTCTGACCATCTCCTGTATCATATGCCTGCAGTCTCTGACCATCTCCTGTATCATGTCTGCAGTCTGACCATCTCCTGTATCATGTCTAGAGTCTCTGACCATCTTCTGTATCATGTTCACAGTCTCTGACCATCTCCCGTATAATGTCTGCAGTCTCTGACCATCTCCTGTATCATGTCCCCAGTCTCTGACCATCTCCTGTATCATGTCCCCAGTCTCTAACCATCTCTTGTATCATGTCTGCTGTTTCTGACCATCTCCTGTATCATGTCTGCAGTCTCGGACCATCTTTTGTATCATGTCTGCAGTTTCTGACCATGTCCTGTATCATGTCTGCAGTCTCTGACCATCTCCTGTATCATGTCTGTAGTCTCAAGAGATGTCAGAGACTGAGGCCATGATACAGGAGATGGTTAGAGACTGGGGACATGATACAGGAGATCGTTAGAGACTGCAGACATGATACAGGACATTTTTCACAGAGCAGCACTGATTCTCCTCTTCTAGATCCCCCCCAGGGACTTCTGGCCGCAAAGTATAGTATAGAGTTCTCCTATAGGACGCTACAAAAGTATGGTATAGCGTTCCCCTATAGGAAGACTGGACTGAACCTGAAGACCACCAGCATTGGGTTATTGACTCCTCCCTCATTATCATTTTCTGTTTAAGATTCCAAAGTTTGAGGATATTATCACATTATTATCAACATGTAAGTCTGTGCTCCAAACAAATCATCAGATATAAAATGTCCAGCTGGTAGAAAATGGGTGCAAAAGAAGTCAGGACTATGTAATGTACAACTTATTATATAGGATACAACAGTTAGGACTATATATTATCAGAATGATGGAATGTACAACATAGAGTACATAGTGCAGGAGGGTCAGGAGTATGTAATGTACAATATAAATTATATAGTCTAAGGGTCAGGACTCATAATATTGGTATTCAGTAATCAGTGGAAGATTAAATGTTTACATGAGACAAGTTGCAGAGGTCCCACACCGCTGCCTCCCATCTCCTGAGACTGCACTCAGTGACTTGGGTCTGAGACTATACAGACATATCCCTCCACCTGCCACAGCCAGCAAATAACAGCGCAAGTAATCCTGGGAGAATTGTTTTGTCAGAGATCTTGTCATACCTGGGCATGGGGCAGAAGACCATTGGCCTGCCAGCTGAACCCCAGAATCTTAGGACGGGGAACACAGCTCAGGAAAGTGACCAGGGGATTACAGGCTGATATCACCCAGTCCCCACCCTACTCTGGGCCAATCAGTGAGCATTATGGGTGGAGGGAGGTATTTAGTTTTAATGACCCACCTGTGCTGATCTCTGTAGGAGTGTCCTCCTCTATAAATGTCCCCGTTATTCCATCCTCCTCCATAGACTGCTGATCATCCCTCACATACCTCTCTTCTTCTTCTGACTTAACCTCAAATTCTATATCGATTGGATCTCCACTCTAAATCAAGAAAATTTGAGAAAATATCATCTGTTAGATATAAGCTTTATTATTGTGACATCACATAAAAAATCCTTTACTGAAGGCAAATCCACTACGCACATGGAAGTGCAGTCGCTGAAGATCTGAGGGGAAGATCTAAAATGAGGAGAAGCTCTGCTGATTTATATCATCCAATCATATGCAAGCAAAAATGCTGTTTTTTTATTTTCCTTCTATGTTCCCCTCAAATCTACAGCGACTGCACCTCCAAGTGCACAGTGGATTTGCCTTTAGCAAATAAACCCCCCTGTCTCCTTAAGTTCATGTTCTAGATAATCCATCCTACCAACCTTGTAACAGTGAGGGATGGTGTGACCTTCCTGTGTGGAATCCCGGGAATACAGAGGACGGGGACATCTCTCTGGTGGGTTCCTGGTATTAGGTGGCTCCATCACTCCATACTCTTCACCCTCCTCTTTATACTCTTCTTTAACATCAATATTATCATCCCCAAGGTTTCCACTCTGAATATATAATAAAACATTAATTTTAACAATCATGCTGTGTATAAATCAGAACTACCAATAATTGTCAATCATCTACCTGTTGATGGTGAGGGATGGTGTGACCTTCCTGTGTGGAATCCTGGGAATACAGAGGACGGGGACATTTCTCTGGTGGGTTCCCATTAGTGGATCCATCTGTAGGAAACACACACACTGACTGAATACATTGTTTCTATGTGTTTATCAGATGATGGGGGATCTAGGTGGACCCTCCGTACTGCTCTCTCCTTTACAATAAAGTCTCCTCTTACCCGGTGATGTGAGGGGCGGCTGATTGTCCATCATGACGTCCTTGTAGAGATCCTTGTGTCCTTCTAAATACTCCCACTCCTCCATGGAGAAATAGACAGTGACATCCTGACACCTTATAGGAACCTGACACACACAATGATACAGTCACCATCCAGACACATCCCTTGTCTGTTACTGGATAATGTCCCAGAATTCCCAGCACCGCTCACCTCTCCTGTCAGCAGCTCCATCATCTTCTTGGTGACTTCTAGAATCTTCTGCATGTTGTGTCTCTCAGGTTTTAGGGAGTGACATGGAGGCACTGTGATGGTCATATGATCACCTGACTTCACAGGAGGAAATCTCTGTATTGAGGAACCAATAGGTTAGAATCCCAGAATCCTTCTCACCTCTCCGGTCAGTTCTGTGTTTTATTACTAGAGATAAGAGTGATGTCATGTGACCTCCCAGAATCCTCCTCACCTCTCCAGTCAGGTCTGTGTTTTATTAATAGAGATAAGAGTGATGTCATGTGACCTCCCAGAATCCTCCTCACCTCTCCGGTCAGGTCTGTGTTTTATTAATAGAGATAAGAGTGATGTCATGTTAGAATCCTCCTCACTTGTCCGGTCAGGTCTGTGTTTTATTAATAGAGATAAGAGTTTAGTATCCTCCTCACCTCTCTGGTCAGCAGGTAGATGATTTCCAGGGTGAAGTTTAGTATCCTCTCAGTCATGTGACTCTGGTGCTCCTCCATCCTCATTGGTGCCGTCATTTGATCTATACAGGTCTCCTTGTAGACGGATAACTTTGGGAAATTAAAGTAAGAATTATTTGGATGGTACTGGTCAAATAATAATAGGATATGTGTGGGTGTGGGGGGGGGGATAGGAGGGTTGCTGTACATTTAAGAACTACTGCCTTCATGCCCCTCTAAAAATGTCTCCGTCTATTTTGTGTCTTCAACATATTTCTTGATCAGCGAGATGGTGAGGTGAA
This sequence comes from Lithobates sylvaticus, assembly GCA_028564925.1. Lineage (NCBI taxonomy): Eukaryota > Metazoa > Chordata > Amphibia > Anura > Ranidae > Lithobates > Lithobates sylvaticus. Next base: position 555,566,161 of record CM053028.1, on the reverse strand, counting down.
GGCCCTTCGCTTGCTGGCAGGAGATCTTTAAGAAGGTCATAAAAGTAAGTGCAGGTGGGGTGGGAGGACCATCAGAGACCCCTATGAGCCCTAAAGCCACCTCTTACCTGAGAGCCTTGCAGCCTGACTACTCTATTAGAGGCCCCTAAAGCCCTTCAGCCCCACTAACCTCTCAGAGTTGTTCAGCCCTATTACTTCCTAAGAGACCTTCAAAGTCCTTCAGCTACACTTCCTCCTCTGGGGTGCTAGAGTCTTTCAGATGAGGTAAACCTTCAGAAGCTTGCAATGTCCTTTAGTCCCACTACCTCCTCAGAGACCCTACTTTACGCATAACTAGTGGCAAAACTACCATGGTCGCAAAGGCCACACCTGCCACCAGGCCCTGGCATTCTGCCACCACGGGGAGGGCACCAAGACAGCAGGAAAGAGTCCTGGGATCAGTGTAGACTTCCCAGATGATCGCCAAGTAGGATTGCTGAACACAGGGTGTGAAGTACATTCAGCCTTTGCAGAGCCCCCTTGCTGTCCCTGATCTGCCCCCAACATGGGCACAGCACCCTCCAACGTCAACAACAGCTTGAAGTTCTACATACCAAATGGACTCTGCGCCGGCTCTGAGGGATCATTTACTGATGCTAGCTACAGGGTCCGGAGCATGGCGAGCGCCTGTATGTGGGGTGGGGGTCCTCGGTGTATGTAGGGCCTTGAGATTTGTGGGGGGCAGGATCAGTTCTCTGCACATCTCCAACTCCTTTCCTACCTCTGCCAGCTGCTCTCTGGAGTTTCTGCTCAGCCTTCTGCCCCTCCATCTCTTCTCTTGTGCCCCTTCCAGGTCTGCCCATATTATTGCCCCGCCATCTGTCCCACCCATTTCTATCCATCCTCCTCATCTCATCCCTCTGTCACCCCTGCCATACTCCCCTCTGACTTGCACCCCAGTTGAGACACTCTTCCCCCCATTCCTGTACCTCATCCCACCCTTTGTCATCACTTGGAAACTTCAGTGGCTGCATTGTGCCAGATTTGGGGTCACAAAGAGCAAAGCATCTCACTGGGCACTGCAGGAAGCGATCGGTGTAGGTGAGCCCTGTGTGTGCGATCCGCGGAGGTGAGCCCTGTGTGTGCGATCCGCGGAGGTGAGCCCTGTGTGTGCGATCCGCGGAGGTGAGCCCTGTGTGTGCGATCCGCGGAGGTGAGCCCTGTGTGTGCGATCCGCGGAGGTGAGCCCTGTGTGTGCGATCCGCGGAGGTGAGCCCTGTGTGTGCGATCCGCGGAGGTGAGCCCTGTGTGCGTGCAATCCGCGGAGGTGAGCCCTGTGTGAGCCCTGTGCGCGCGACCCGCGGAGGTGAGCCCTGTGCGCGCGATCCGCGGAGGTGAGCCCTGTGTGTGCAATCGGCAGAGTTGAGCCCTGTGTGTGCACAAATGGTGGAGGTGAGCCCTGTGTGCGAGATTGTGGAGGTGAAACTACCAGGTCGCAAAGGTCGTACTTGCGATAGGGCTCTATCATGGGGGCAAAGAGAGCAGGAAAGGGTCCCACTGCATTAGTAAAGGGCAACAGAATCAGTGGAAAGGGCCCTAGGACCCGTGGGCCCTTCATGGTTTCTTGCAGCAGGGCACTGAAGGTTCTAGTTATGCCTCTGCTCAGTACCCTCAGTATTTTCCTACCTCTGACACCAATGATGGAACCTATTCTTCATGGAAGGCTTTTCTTCCTCCTGACCAGCAATGTAAGGGGCTCTATGCTCCATACTCCTGACCCCTGCATTCCATCATTGTGTTGGCTGCATATTGTAATGATTGCCCATTGGCTGCATGTGTAGTGTAATGCTGCGTACACACGATCAGAGTTTTCATCGGAAAGATCTTGGATGCGTTTCCAAAGGAATTCCGCTCAAGCTTGGTTTGCATACACACGGTCACACAAAAGTTCTCTGAACTTTCGACCGTCAAGAACGTGGTGACGTACAACACTACGACGAGCCGAGAAAATAAAGTTCAATGCTTCCGAGCATGAGTCAAATTGTTTCTGAGCATGCATAGGAATTTTGCGCATATGAATTGCTACAGACGATCAGAATTTCTTATCAGAACTTTTTCCTTCGAAAAATAGAGAGCCTGCTCTCAATCTTTTGCTGGCGGAAATTCCCCCAGCAAAAGTCCGATGGAGCATACAAGCGGTTGGAATTTCTGACCAAAAGCTCTCATCAGACTTTTGCTGGTGGGATTTCCGATCATGTGTACGGGTCTTAATAATTGCCCTTTGTAGGCCATGTATGGTCAGGATGGTCATTGTCGTGTCTATTTATTGTCAGTGTTGTTTGTTTAGAGGACCATATTACTAGAATGTATCTGCAAAATGAAGAGAATGTTCCGGCCCCATAAATAGGTGAATGTTCTGACCCTGAAGGGGTTTATCTACAAATAATAAATGTTTGGGCAGTGCTTGCACTATGGACAAAATATCTGAATCCACAAAATGATAGTTCCAATAAAACTTTCTGATAACAAAGTGTCAGACAACTCCTGGGGTAACCTGGCAGCACTTACAACCCCAGCTGTAGATGATATGTGTGCTGGGCTCTGTAGTCCCACAGAGTTCATGGTGCCTGTGAAGCAATAGACGCTTCTATAGCAGTAAATAGGGAATACCGACATAAGGAGCAGAAGAGCCAATCCACTGCCAGAGTACTCCGGCAGATGGTGGGCCGGATTCCCCTTAGATGTAAACAGAGAGGGCGCCTCTCCTAACCTGGTGACATCCGATGTGTTTGGATTGGAAAACACCAATCATTGTCCAGGAGGGCGATTGACAGATGAAGAGGTTAAAATGCGCTCCTACCCCCACCTAGATTCCTTAACCATTTATAGCCCAGAATTACATCTTCTATATCATCATATATCACTAAATTCATACAAAACTTTATTTGTAATCATAAATAACTGGTAGAATTATATACAAATGCATAAAACAGATGAATCAAAAGCAAACAGCTCAATATCAATATTCAGTCCAGCCGGAACAATTGTATTCAGCTGAAAAATCAATTTTCATTCCCATCTGGACGTCTTTTTGATAAAATTGTCCCCCCCCCCACTCCGGGTTCACCATCTCATCCCCCCAAAATCCAGCCCCTATCAATGTCTCTGGAGGGGGCGCTGATCATTCCATGTAAAATCTTACAGAAATCTTCCCTAATCCCGACCTTTAATTATCATTTCATTCCCCCCACATACAATGTCTGGAACCGACATTTACTGACATCAATAACTCCCCTTGTGGTACAGACTAAGGATGAGCTCCGGCGTGTTCGCACAGCCCACGTGCAGAGCCCGCCAGGAAGTCGGCACTGCGCCAATCACAGGCAGTGAGACATTGTACCGATCTCTGCAGCCGCACATCGGGGCAATGTCTCACTGCCTGTAATTAGCGCAGTGCCGACTTCCTGGTGGGCTCTGCACGTGGGCTGTGCGAACACGCCGGAGCTCATCCTTAATACGGACCATAAATTCCCTCATTGTAACATACGGGGTTATTCTACAATTCCACACTATATATGTGTGTGTCATCATCTGCTGGAGATAAAAGACCTCACAGTGACTATGGAGGAAGAGGACGGACATGATGGGGGGTAACTGGGTGTAAATAGAAAATAAGATCTTATTACCTCCTCTGCTGCCACTTCCAGCAATGTCTTCTCTCTACTTCCTCCCGACTCACCTCTCACCCGGAACTTCCTGTCCGTACCTGACATCACTTCCTGTCTTCCATAGAGACTTCTTGTCTGGATATGAATGAGATCACCACCTTGTGGAGTTTAGAGGAACTTCAGCCCCAAGAAATGTCTCATATTAACCATTCCTTTAACCACTTCAATATTGGACACTTTCAACCCCCTTTCATACAACACTGTATCCATATAACAGTTTTATCATTTTTTTTCCCCCACAAATAGAGCTTTCTTTTGGTGGTATTTAATCACCACTGGGTTGTTTATTTTTTGAGCTACAAATGAAAAAAGACTGAACATTTTTCTTAGTTTCTGTTATACATTTTTTTTTTATAAATTTGACTGAAATTTGCAAATTACAAAAGACAGAGGTGACAAGACACCTCAACAGACATTGGGTAGCAGATAGCAGATACAAGGAATGGAAATATATTTGAACACCACAACTGATTGAGGCAAAAACCGATAGGAAAGTAGGGTATCAAACGATGCTAAGATCAAAGAGACGTGGATGGATGAGAACAGAGGAAGGTTGATAGACCTCACATAGGGTCCAGAAAGGTGCCCTAACAGCAATGCATTTCCTGACCCTAAGATAAGGCTAGTGGTTGGAATGAAGAATATAGCTAGATCTAGCTACTAGAACTCTCAGAATGTTGCAGGAGTTGATCTTGATCATAACAAAATGAAGTGAGTAAAGCCAGCACTTCTGAGTCTGAAAAGGTGGAATCGATAAATATTTGCCATCTGGAAGTTAAACTTATTGCACATTTCCAGGTCAAGCTTTTCACACTAGAACAAGGTTTTGCCATGCACAGCTGTTCCAAATTCTGTCTGCTCTAGTTTTGATAAATTCCCCTAAGGGCTCATTCAGACAGGCACTGAGACAGGTCCTGTATGCTGAACCACTTTTTGCTGCATCTGCATCCACCAGAGAGTTTCACCTATAGAAGTGGGTGCACAGATCTGAATGCAGACATTGTGCGTTCGTATACATGTATCCCATCCTAAATATATTCGACTATTTCCATGCAGCTGCTGCATCCCAATTGACATTGACTGCACTGCCTGCACAGGCATGTACAGAACACCATGCATCCCCACACGGTACACGCCCATCACACTGGGCATAGACACATATGTTCCATGTGAATGAGACATAATTGTCATGTGGGCCAGATAGCAGAAAAGAGGAGATGTCTGGGATCTAAAAGAGAAATATGGGAATTATATATTCGAATCATACTTACCTGGGTGGATTCTGCATCTGTCCCCCGCCGGCTCTAAGGCTGAGAACCGAGTAATCAAACACTGCTGATTGCTCGGTTCTCACAGCTCCCTAAGTTGGGGGCTGTCAGTATCTGGCTCTCTGCTTTGCCCCCCCCCCCACTCCAACACCGGGCTGTGGAGGGGGCGGGAGTAGACGGCTCAGGGTCTCGGCAGGTTGCCAAGAGGCTGAGCTTTATCCCGGTCCAGGCATGTGAGTGGATTCCAACTATATGGTTGTGATCTTTCTCCAGCCTGGACCGATTCTGTGACATCACCTGACACAAGACTATGTCTGGGTGACTTTAATTAAAGTCAGAATAAGAAAGGTAAAATGAGAATTAAAGTCACCCAGACATAATCTACCCTGATGAAGGAATACACATGGTTCATTCCGAAACTTGTTGGGCTATACGTAATAAATCCCTATTGACTATCCATAGCTCATCTCTGGCAGCACAGGGCATACTTGCCTTTTGTTGGGGTTGACAAATATGTTTTAATGTACCACATTTTTTCTAATTTTGTACTGTGTGTTTTACATTATTTGCCTTGTTGGCGGCTATGTCTATATATAAACAAGTTTTTATGTTTTGTATTAATAAAAGTGGAATTATATTGCCTTTTACTATAAAATTATCTTTAAGACCATTTCTGCCTAAAAAGTCCAAGGGAGCTGCTCCAATCCTGCACTACGGTGTAAGTATACAAACCTTTTGTCTCCTCTGCACCCTGCTCCCTGAATCCATGCCCTTTCCCAACCCCACTTTTCAAGTCCAGGGCCTTCTTTACAGTCTACACCCCCCAGTCCAGTGCCTTCTGTTTACCCCCCTTCACTCCAGCACCTCCTCTGCACCCCCAGTCCAGGGCCCCCTCTGCAACCCTATCCTCCCCAGTCCAGGGCCTCATCTGCATCCCCCCTCAGCCCAGGGCCTTCACTGCACCCCACCCCAGCTCAGGGCCATCCTCTACACCCCTCCCCCCAGCCCAGGGCCTCCTCCACACACCTCCAGTCCAAGGCCTCCTCTGCACCCCCGTTCAGTCCAGGGCCTTCTTTGAAGCCTCCCCTTCTCTGGGATGCACACAGAAAATACATAGGATGTCCCTAGGAGGGAGACCTGCCTGTCCATTACACTTGATCGGGCAGCAGTAACACCCTGAGAGCAGCGGTTCCCAGTGCAGGTGGGGGCTGAACCCCTGGCGGCACCCCCTAGATGCGTAGACCTAGGCACCTTGAGTATAGGCCTTGGGTCTTCTGCCCCATATCCCAGTTCTAACAGCATCTCTGACAGAACAATCCCCCCAGGGTTACTTGTTCTGTTGTCTGCTGGCTGTGCCGGGTGGAGGGATATGTCTGTATAGTCTCAGACCCAAGTCACTGAGTGCAGTCTCAGGAGATGGGAGGCAGCGGTGTGGGACCTCTGCAACTTGTCTCAAGTAATTGTTTAAGCTTCCACTGGTTACAGAATACCAATATTATGAGTCCTGACCCTTACACTGTATAATTTATATTGTACATTACATACTCCTGACCCCTGCAATGCCAACTGAAGGGAGGGAGACACAACAAAAGTAGGGCAAGAGACTAGAGGACTAATACTGCAGCCTGCAGCACACTGCGCCTAAAGGCAATATCCACATGACCTTTTACATCTATTTGATAAAATCTGGTAAATGTATAGACTGAAGACCCAGTTGCGGCCTTACAGATTTGAGCCATCTAGGCTTGGTGATGCACTGCCCAGGAAGCACTAACAGCCCTAGATGAGTGCGTCTTGATTTCAGAGGGTGGAATCCACCCAGGGGACAAGTCCTGGGGAAAAAAGTGTGGGAACTCCCACCCAAGATCCACACCCCCACCAAAAAAAAATTAAAAAAATGATACGTTCATATGCATATATATTTCACAGAAAATACAGTTACTGCAAATGCGACATACTACAGGAGATGACCAGACTGCAAATGCGACATACTACATGAGATGACCAGACTGCAAATGCGAGATACTACAGGAGATGACCAGACTGCGAATGCGACATACTACAGAAGATGACCAGACTGCGAATGCGACATTCTACAGAAGATGACCAGACTGCGAATGCGACATTCTACAGAAGATGACCAGACTGCGAATGCGACATACTACAGGAGATGACCAGACTGCAAATGCGACATACTACAGAAGATGACCAGACTGCGAATGCGACATACTACAGAAGATGACCAGACTGCAAATGCGACATACTACAGAAGATGACCAGACTGCAAATGCCACATACTACAGAAGGTGACCAAGTAGCCAGTTTTAACATTTAAACCTGTCCTCAGCCCCTTTATAGCACCCTTCTTCACATTCCTGTTCTCACCTGGTAAATGTATAGACTGAAGACCCAGTTGCGGCCTTACAGATTTGAGCCATCTAGGCTTGGTGATGCACTGCCCAGGAAGCACTAACAGCCCTAGATGAGTGCGTCTTGATTTGAGAGGGTGGAATCCACCCAGGGGACAAGTCCTGGGGAAAAAAGTGTGGGAACTCCCACCCAAGATCCACTCCCCCACCAACAAAAAAATCATACGTTCATATGCATATATATTTCACAGAAAATACAGTGACTGCAAATGCGACATACTACAGGAGATGACCAGACTGCAAATGCGACATACTACAGGAGATGACCAGACTGCGAATGCGACATACTACAGAAGATGAGCAGACTGCGAATGCGACATACTACAGAAGATGAGCAGACTGCGAATGCGACATACTACAGGAGATGACCAGACTGCAAATGCGACATACTACAGGAGATGACCAGACTGCAAATGCGACATACTACAGGAGATGACCAGACTGCGAATGCGACATACTACAGGAGATGACCAGACTGCGAATGCGACATACTACAGGAGATGACCAGACTGCGAATGCGACATACTACAGAAGGTGACCAAGTAGCCAGTTTTAACATTTAAACCTGTCCTCAGCCCCTTTATAGCACCCTTCTTCACATTCCTGTTCTCACCCCCTTCACATTCCTTTCCTCACCCATTTATGGCACCCCCTTTGTAGATTCCCCCCTTCACATTCCTGCCCTGCCTCCCTTTTATATCACCCCTCCTCATTCCTTTCAGTTTCTGATACTTTCCCCTCCGTCCTTCATTACAGTGTCCTCTTCCCTGTTTTACCTTACACACTGCACAGGACACAGCAGATGACATCAGAGGCATAGATTTTTTATATTCAGCTGCCGCTACCTGCTAGCTCTGTTGTCTTCACAGAGCTGACATCGGAAGTGCAGCAAAGGGATGGACAGAGGGAGGGACCTGCCCCAGTTAACTGATTGGTTGATAGAATGCAGAGCGGTTCTAGCAACCAATCAGATAACTGGGCCAGCCCCTGCCCTCCGTGCATCGCTGTGCTGCTCTTCCGATGTCAGCTCTGTGAAGACAACAGAGCTAGCAGGTAGCGGCAGCTGCATATAAAAAATCTAATCTTAAATGGCGTGACCGCGGTGCCGGCGGGGCCGCTCAGAACATTGACGCGGTCCGGACTTTTAGTAATACCTGTGCTAGAGCCTCGGGCGGCTCTAGTCCTGAAGAGGGAACGGCGTTCCTGCTGTGAAAAAAGTGCAGGGACGCCGTTCCCACAGGACTCGAGTCCTGAATCCACCTCTTTAAACCATAAGCTTGAACGATTACTTTATTTACTATTTGATTATTTATTTTACTTTAGTCAAATTTATTTAGAATAGTAGATTCCGATGCTGCCTGTTGTCTTGGACATGGCCATCACGGTGCTGACAACACCACCCAGAGCACTCAGGGGCGCCTACGGAGGATCCCAAGTCATGCCCGAGCATGCGGCGCACATCAGCGCACATTGGCGCATGCCGGGGCATTAGCGAGCATTGGCGCATACAGGTTCCCATCGGCGCGCATTGGTGCATACAGGTTCCCATCGGCGCACATTGGCGCATACAGGTTCCCATCGGCACGCATTGGTGCATACAGGTTCCCATCGGCGCACATTGGCGCATACAGGTGCGCATCGGCGCACATGCACGCACAATACTGCGCGTGCGCAACGGCGCACACTGGCATGATGGACTTTGGTGCCAGTGGCTCTATTTAAGCCAGCCTGTAGCCACAGGACAGCGCTGGATTATTTCCTCAGCTCCCTTGTGTACCTTGACCTTGCTTCCTTGATCTGATCTACTCGTTGTGACCCGGCCCGCCTTGACCTTGCTTCCTGATCTCCTAGCCCGACCCTTGGCTTGTTCCTGGACTCTGTTTCTGCTTCCTGACCTCCCGGCTTGACCTATGGCTTGTACCTGGACCCTGCTTGTGTTTGACCTCGGCTCGCCCCTGTGTATTTTCTGGACTGATCTCCCTGTGTATGACCCCTGGCCTGGCTCCTGGTTTCTCCATTTATCTGAATACAGCAAGTTCTACTCCGCCTGCTCTGGCCATCCCTCAGCAGCCGAGCCCATCGAACTGCAAGCAAGCACCCGGCCATCCGTGCTTCTTTGGGCAACTTCCCAACTTCAGGAACTCACTGCACTTAGCCGCAAGGGGAGCCCTCTTAGCAACTCGATCTCCATACCCGCACCTGACACCTGTCCTCTTTTAGGACCTTCAGGCAACATGAAACAAAAAACATCCGTTTCCCGTATCTGAGCAATCGCCTTTAAGTAGACTTTGACTGCTCTCGCCACATCAAAAAAATGTAGTGATTTTTCTTCTAAAGAACAGGGTTCTGGAAAAAAGACGGTAGAACAATATCCTGGTTTAGATAAAACCCTGATACTACATTTGGTAAAAAATTAGGATGAAGAAGCAATACTACCTTATCCTTGTGAACAATAAAAATATGGCTCTTTACAAGAAAGAGCAGCCAATACTGATACCCTTCTTGCAGCAGATATTGTTACCAAAAAAAATAGTTTCCTTGTCAAAAAAGGACCGAGGGACTATGTCGTATCGGCCCAAAAAAAGTCTGTTTTGTAATGCTGACAAAACAAAATTCAAGTCCCAAGGGTTAAGGGGTTACTTAACCGGAGATTAAGCCATGTTACCCCCTGAATAAAGTTATGGACCAAAGAATGCGAAGCAAGTGGTCGTTGAAATAATACCGATAAGGCTGAGACCTGTCCTTAGAAAGCACTCAAGGCCAGCTTTATTTCTCACCCCATCTGCAGAAAAGTCAAGGACTCTAGCTAGACATATTTCCTGGGGTGCAGCTCCTGGTTTCACACCAGGAGACATATTTTTCCCAGACTCCATAAGCTATAACCACGGAGGCCGGCTCTGCATTAACCAAGGTAGAAAACGACCAAACCTGACAGCCCACGCTTCAGAGTGTGGACCTCAATAGTCAAACCGTTAAATTTAGCATTTGTAAACTAGGGTGGAACTTCGGACCTGGCGAGAGAAGGTCTGGCCATGAAGGTAGGGTCCATGGGTTCCCTACTGCCATCTCTACGATCTCTGCATACCAAAATTTCCTGGACCCTGCTGGGGGTCACAAGAATCAACAACTTCCTTTCCTGCTTGATCCTGTGAAGAAGTTGTGGATGCAGGCAGAATAGGAGGGAATGCATAAATCAGTGAGAACCGATTCCACGGGAATAGCAAGGCATCCGTTCCGCATGCTAGCGGATCCTTTGTTCTTGACACAAAGTTGTCGATCTTTTTTGTTGATCCTGGACGCAAACAGATATTTGTCTGGGATCCCCCATCCTTGACATATTGACAGGTAGATTGTATTGAGTAAACTGTATATTTGTGTTTTTAATAAATTTTATTAATTTAGATTGTACGCCTAAAAAGTCCATCATTCTCAACACAAACTAGTTGATATTCTTTCAAAAAATATTGACAGGTAGATATATCGGGGTGAAGGAACCATTCTCCCAGGAACAACTGCTGGCGACTGAAGTAGTCCGCCTGCCAAATTTCTATTCCTAGAATGAAAACTGCCAATAGGCAAAGTACATGGTTTTCTGCCCAAGATAGGATAAGATTCACCTTTCTTTGGGCCGCACAACTTCTTGTGCCCCCTTGGTGATTAATATAGGCCATTGCTATGGCATGAACAGATTGAATCCTAGCAGGACAATACCTTAAACTGAACGTTTCAGGCCCTCAGGACCAAGTGTTCTGCCTGAATTTCTAAATTGTTAATGGGCAAGGTAATTTCTGATATAGGCCACTTCTCCTGCACCGCTGCCTCTTTCAGGACTGGAAGGTTGGCATATGTTGTTACTATTTCCCAGGTAACTAAAGGAAGGATTTTCCCCTTTGCAGATTTTTGGACGTTAACCATAAACTGAGGCTCCGGCGCACCCAGCATTTAGCACCTCATATTTCCAGGTAGTCTTTCATACTAACCAGGCCCGACCCTGATTAGCCCCCAAGATCAGACGAGATCGAGCGCTATCAGGGTGATGTGGCCGTAGGCTTTGGAGTCAAACACATTGAGAATATGGAGCTTGAACTCTTTGTTTCAAGCCGATAGGATACTGTTTTGCAGCAGTCTAGAATGAGACTGAGCATAAGGAACGGCCTCGAATGAAGCCACCATCTTTCCCAACAACCTCACGCAAAGTTGAATAGGAGAAAATCATCTTGCTTCTACTACCTAAATCAGTTCCTTTATGGCACGGATCTTAGCATGGGGTATGAATACCCTTTTCTGGATGTACCTATGATCAGACCCAAGTATTTCTTCATGTTTTAAAGAAGATTCCTCCTAGGTTGAGAATCCGACCTAGATATTCCAGGTAGTCGAATGTGGTGACCATACTTTGGTCTAAGCGGCTACCGACTGGTCTAACAAGAACAGATCGACTAGGTAAACCATAATCGTTAAACCTTAAGCCTACGGCACCTGGTATTCCCAGGCCCTCAATCTGGCTAGAAAAGGAGCCAGAACCTTGTACTTGAGGTGTAGCAGCTAGATCGGAAAGCAAAGTTACACACTGAAAATTAAGATTTTCCACTTTGAAAGAAAATATTACTAGTGAGCGAGGAAATAGGCATATGGAGATATGCATCTTTGACGTAGATTGACACCAGAAGTTCTCCTCCTTGTAGGATGGAGATAGATTGGATTGACTTCATGACAAAAAAGAGAGGTTATATTCAGGAATTTAATTTTAGACCTTTGAGATCCAGAATGTCCATTTGGATTTAACCAAACCCCAACCTCTGCTCTTACATGGGGGCCACCATGAAAGATTTTCACCAAAAGATGGTCCAATGCTATAGAGAAAGATTTTTTTCTCTGGAACCTTAGTAATGTTTCATCTGAGAAAAACAAGAAGATGGAAACTCTTGGAACTCCAGTTTGTACGTTGGATCTATTGAGGAAGTCCCTCATTCGTATTGAAACTCCTTCTGCCAGATCCCTGAGAACTGCAGAAGAATTCTCCCTATTGAGCAAGCGGGGGCACCTCCTCATAAGGAGGCTACAGTATCTTGTAGGCTTCCTCCCCCAAGACCTCTTTTGTCCCTGGGGTTAACCCTGCGGATTACCTTTTGAACCTGACGGCGGAAGCTGTCGTGACAGCCTGGAGGCTGATGACAGGGGCACAGAAGAAGAAATTCATTTACTCCTTCACTTAAATGGCAAAAGGGGTATCTTTCTTTTACTAGAAATTCTTTGGATATAGTTATCCAAAAATATCCCCAGATAGCTGTTTCCCCGAAAAAAGGAAAATTAGCCAGTAGCTTCTTGCATGATGCTTAGCGAAGGGCGCAAGGCCTAAAGGATAGAGCTGTCATTGCAAACATAAAGCTGCCTCCTGGACCTGCTGAGCAGGATAACCTTAAACACCTGTTTAAACTGGTTTCTCAACGATTATCCAATTACTGTTAGTGCAGGCTGAGGCACTCAACCTGCCAGAGACAAGAGTGTTTGAGTATTGTCTGCCGGACAAGTCAAACTTACTCACAAAGGATATAGTAGTGATAATTGCTGGTATACCCCACTTAGTGAATTTTCACTTAGATAGGATAAAGTGTGACAACTTTTTATAAAGGAAAATAATGCTTATCTGGGTGATCCTCCAGAAACAAAAAACGTTTCCACCAAAGAATGGACAGGAAAAAAGCATACACAGCTTGAGGAGGCTTTAGCGAACCCAAACACTCAGTTAAGGGTACATAAATGTGGAGCTGATCATTCAGCAAGAAATTGTACCATCAATATTACAGATTGTAAAAGCTGACTCTCCCGCATTTGACACCTCAGGAGAGGAGTCATCTGCCACCACGGTCCCCTGAGGGAATCGTCTTCTCCTGCCCCTAGTTCCTCAGTCTGAGTGTCCTAGGAAAATGGAAGAGAACCTGTCGCATCTTGACCACACGGTGGTGCGATTTTTTTAACAACCTACCATGGCTGATGAAAACGAGTAAAATGAACAGGGGCTGCAGTGTTGAAAACAGTTGCAAACATTTTATGGAGCCGATGCTCACTCTGACCAGCCACCGCCTCTCAGGGGAGGATGCCATTTGTAGAGTAGGATTTCCAGAGCTTGAGGGAGACACTTTTAGCTCCTTTTTTGGGAGTGTTTCAACCTCCCCTTCTGACCATAGCCCAATGCACAAAGCAGAGGTACTACCAGAAGAAATTGCATCCATTGCTTGAGCAATTGTCCGCCACTGCTGCTATTAATGATCAGCTTGATGCAAGTAAATGTGTCAAAAAGAATGCTTGCGACACCAACTTCTTTCAAGCCCCTCTACGTTCTTTTGTCCCTCCACCAGCTTGCAGCAGTAATAATGGTGGTTTAAAAAACACATACTCACGCTGGACGTTGGAGGACACTAACGCCGCGCTAACTCCGCCCCCCCCCCCCCCCCCCCCCCCCCCGTTGCCCTCTCTCTCTCTTTTTTAAAATAGTTTCCCCCCTCGAGCGCAGGCCTCTGATCCTACAGGACCAACATGTAAGGGGAAAATCATGCAAGGAGAGTGCCTGGAAGCCGCTGACTAGCAGCGTGCTGATGTCTTTTTTTCTTTTGGCGCTCTTCCTCGTGAAGAGGGGGAGAATACAGCACAGGTGGGGGTGTCTGGAGAAGAGAAACCCCCCCAGACTTACTGGAGGTCTGCTGCTGGCTGGAGAAAATAAGCCTGCTGCTCCGGACACAACGTGAGCTCTCTGAGGAAGCATGAGATGCTTATGTGCTCCATACAGCCCCCCCCCCAGTGGTGACACATAAGCATGACAATATTTACTAATTAAAGGAGACATTTCTTAAGAAAATTCAAAAACATTTGTAGAAAACTCCACTTACCTTTCCCGCCGCAGGGTTTTTTGTGGTAAAAACCAACAGACCCAATCTTCACTCTTCACGGTGGGTTCCGTTAGCAAACCTTCAGGAGCCGGGGATTCTCGGGAAACCCACAATCCTGGACCTGTAATAGCACCACCGCCAGTAAAACTTTATGACCTTAATACCAAAAGTACTGGATCCCGGGGTCCAGCTTTCTAAAAGAAAAGCATTTACAGGCAAAACCTAGTTTCTTCTGACACGAGACCTGGGTAACATTCAATTTGGCCTAAAAGACACTTTGAATGGATACGGCTGTATAGCTAGCCCCAGCAAGGATTGCTCCAGTGGAGCTCAGCACAGCACATCTTCTCTCATGACCAACACCTTAGACACTGGTGAAAAAACTGAGGTAATCCCAGTAGTGGGAGGGGTTATATAGGGAGTGCACTTTTTGTTTTAGGGCGTGCCAGTGTCCATCACCTGGTGGCATATAACCCACATAATAACTACTATGGCTTTGTGTCCCGTGATGTACGATACAAAATAATATTACTGTCCATCCTGCTGTATTGGCCTCTAGGGGCAGCATTGTTCATATATAATGTCTATGTATCCTGGGTCAATGTTCAATGCCTTTGATCCTTTGTAACCCAATGTCATCAATTATCCTGGCCGCCATGGCCCTCTTTGATCACACCAGATGGTCTGGAGCCAAGCTTTTGTTCAGCCTTGATGGAGGCCTGATGTCTGATATGCTACAAAGCTTTTATGTGCAACTTGTTACATTCCAAAGGTCACCTGTCTGCCTCAACCAGGAAGTGAAACTCCAGAAATATGATATTAAACCATGTTGCCTTCCAACACAAAAGCCTTGAAATTTCCCACATTTTGTCATGTTACAACCAAAAACATAAATGTATTTTATTGGGATTTTTTTTTTTTAACTTGCCATTTATTGAAATTTCAAAAAGAGTATGCAGTATACAGACATAAATGTGCATCATAAGTAGAAAAAAAAAGATACAGTAGGCGAACAATTCGTATTAGTAGAGTGTACAAAGGATGAACTTAACCGTTATGGTAAAATGTTTAAGACGTGATAAACTTCTGCATTTATATAGTGGGATGGATTTGAAGTCAGCTAACAGTAAGGTAAAGTATTATATCAAATGGGGGTGTTCAGATTGGGTGTGGATATGATATTAAGGCCATAAAGTAGGTGTAGGTCACGTGAGATTTAGGCCTTTTTGGGTGTGTCTGCCAAAGTTCCCAGTGATTATGAAATTTTGGGAGTTGTAGGTGAGCTTTGGCATACATTAATTACATCAGGCAGTTGTTGTTGAGGAGTGTGATCACTTCTAAAATAGATGGCGGGAGTGGGGATTTCCACTTTCTAGCAATAGCTAGGCTGGCAGCTATAAAAAGTGTCAATATCCAGACCCAAAAGAACCATTTGTGGCGATAAGGAGAAAGAGGTGGAGATGATAGAAAGAATGGGCTTAGTTAGATTGGACCCGTAAAGAGTGAGTGTGGGGCAATTCCACCATATGTGCAGGGGAAATCTTAAGCTTCCACAGTTTCTCCAACATGTGTTGGTTGTAGAGGGGTAGATACGTGCTAATTTAGCAGGTGTGAGGTACCAGTCATGGAATATTTTCTGGATGGATTTCCAGTGAAGTAGGCAGCGGGACAACTTTAACGGTGCATGAAGAGAGTGGTACCACTGCTGGGGGGTGTAAGTACGCTTTAGTAGTAGTTCCCAGCGGTCCATTGTCGGTGTCCTAAGGTCATGGGAGACGGCGGTGAGGAGTTTGAGTTTGTAGATAAAGGAAATACCTCTGTGGTTTGGACAGGTATTGAAGAACTTCTGTCCTTCAGTGTGTACTGTACTCACCAGTTTATGAGTATGAAACCATGTCTGACAGAGGAAACTAAGGGGTCGACTTCTAGAAGATTCATTGGACAAATATGACAATCATTCATCCAACCATTACACATTCTGGTCATAATGCAACACAGTGATTTCCTATCATCATCAGCTCCATCTAGTGTCCATAATGAGTTATTGATTCTAACATATCATATCACAATACAGCATTATGGCCACTAGATGGAGCCAAGGAAATCAGTGTATGAAATAAAATGCATCCAATATTCATCACAGCTGGGTGAATGCCGGTCACATTCATTCAACTATTTTATTAAAAACAGACCTGTAAGTGTTTGTGAAATCTTCCACCACAAAATGTACTCAGCCAATGAGAGGTAATGACTCCATTTTTATTTTTCTCCTGCTATCAATGGCCAACACGGTACAACACTTCATCCATGTCTTTGGTGATCTCTGATCTCCTTATCAACTGTTTCTTACATGATGAAGATCAGCCATGGAGTATATCTGAGGTGTATATCAGGGTGTGCTTCTTCCCCACATGAGAGCTTTGATGTCCAGCAACATTCATATAGAAGACATTTCCCACACTCAAGGCACTAATACACCTCAAGGGTTGTGTGGGATCCCTGATGTACAGGAAGACAGGACTTCAGTGAGGAACAATTCCCTCACTCAGGACAGGAAAGTGGCTTCTCCCCTGTGTGAGATTTCTGATGTTTGTAAAGCTTGGTCTTCTGTGAAAAACATTTCCCGCACTCAGGACAGGAATACGGCTTCTCCCCCATGTGAGATCGCTGATGTGTGTAAAGATTGAACTTCTGTGTAAAACATTTCCCACACTCAGGACAGGAATATGGCTTCTCCCCCGTGTGAGATCTCTTATGTCTGTAAAGATTGGACTTCCGTGAAAAACATTTCCCGCACTCAAGACAGGAATATGGCTTCTCCCCCGTGTGAGATCTCTGATGTGTGGAAAGACTGGACTTCTCTGAAAAACATTTCCCACACTCAGGACAGGAAAACGGCTTCTCCCCTGTGTGAGATCTCTGATGTTTGTAAAGATGGGAATTATCTGAAAAACATTTCCCACACTCAAGACAGGAGTACGACTTCTCCCCTGTGTGAGATATCTGATGTGTGGAAAGACTGGACTTCTGTGAAAAACATTTCCCGCACTCAGGACAGGAATGTGGCTTCTCCCTCGTGTGAGACCTCTGATGTTTGTAAAGATTGGACTTATCTGAAAAACATTTCCCGCATTTAGGACAGGGATACGGCTTCTCCCCTGTGTGAGATCTCTGATGTGTGTAAAGATGTAACTTCTTTAAAAAACATTTCCCGCACTCAGGACAGGAAAATGGCTTCTCCCCCGTGTGAGATCTCTGATGTGTGTAAAGATTGGACTTCTGTGAAAAACATTTCCCGCACTCAGGACAGGAAAAGGGCTTCTCCCCCGTGTGAGATCTCTGATGTGTGGAAAGATGGGACTTCTGTGAAAAACACTTCCCGCACTCAGTACAGGAAAAGCTCTTCTCTGTTGGAAGGACGGCACCGTCCCTCACAGTCTGAGGTTCCTCAGGATAAGAGGAATACGATGGTCCATCTACACTGTGTGGTGCCGGATGGACATTTGAGGTAGTCGGGTTTTCTCCTGGACTATACGGTGTGATGTCCTCATCTTCTACTTTACAGTCTGGAGACAAAGTGAGACAATCCTCTGAGGTTTTCCTCATCTCCCGTCCATCTACTAAAATAGAAATAAAAAGATTATTACCAGACATGAGCAGATTGATTCCCCTAAACCAGGACTCCGCCCACATCAGGCAGCTTTGTCTCTGAGGATCTTACAATTCCCCCCTCAAGGTAACTAGTAAATGGGTCCTCTGATCTCCTACCAGTTCATTTCTTTATTCATGGACCTTAGTCAGAGAGTGAGGAAACAACGAGAACTGTCTTTTATAGGAGTGACAGTGATGAGGGGATTATAGGACGAGTGTCCCCTCCCCCTCTATCACTCATTACCATCTTCCCAACACAAGAAGTCCTGCACTTCCTTATTTAGTCCATGATTTAGTCATGAATAACAGCGGGGCTGAGCTCCACCAGAGGTCAGAGAGTGAGGATGGGGGAGAACAACCAAGATGAAGACTGGACTGATGTAGAAGACCCAAAGCACATGCCCAAGGTACCTAGGTAGAGCAACATCTATGGTGAAAATGAACATTTTGCTGTCAGCTGAACCCCAGAATCTCCATAAATCCAGTCTAGATACATAAATTGTGTCTGCAGCACAGAGAAGGAAGATTATCCGAGAGAAATACAGGAATACAGGACGAGGAACACAGAGAAGGAAAGTGACCAGGGGATTGCAGGCTGATATCACCCAGTCCCCGCCCTACTCTGGACCAATCAGTGAGCAGTATGGGTGGAGGAATGTATTTAGTGTTAATGACCCACCTGTACTGATCTCTGTAGGAGTGTCCTCCTCTATAAATGTCCCCGTTATTCCATCCTCCTCCATAGACTGCTGATCATCCCTCACATACCTCTCTTCTTCTTCTGCTTTAACCTCAAATTCTATATCGATTGGATCTCCACTCTAAATCAAGAAAATTAGAGAGAATATCATCTGTAAGATATAAGATTTATTATTGTGACATCACATAAAAAAAACCCATAAAATCTACAATAGTATGTAATAGGTGCTTAATCAACCTTAAAATCAATAAATAGTAAACCATATATATCCTCTGTGAAAAAGACCAAATAGTGAATAATTTATACATGTGATATAAGAATAAAGGTATAAAATCCAGTGGTTGATAAAATACGTGATGTGAATATAAAAATATAAAAGATGGATCTGTGTGTTTTCTTGAAATGGAAAAAAATTCGAAAAACAGTGAGTAATCCTCATTCTCAGGGTATTTAAAAGGACTAAAAACGTCTATACCCCATACACTGACCAATCAGTCGGTCAGCGTAAATATATAAATGTGTGTGTGTTGGATTATTCAATCAGCATCAATGGATGCTACAACTTAGACAATTGGGATCGGATGCTTGGCAATTTGGGTAATTAACTTTCCCCTGCTGAAATCCACTGGCAAAAAGACCGAAATTAGTATGTCTATTTTGATCAGGGAAAAAAAACCTTAAATGCCCTGCATAAATTTGGTGTTTAAAAGTAAATTGCTACAATCAAACATGTAAGCCGGTTAATTTGGCATAAATATAGTAAAGGAGGATAAATAATTAAATAGTGGTGACATGAAGCCGCTTTCCTTCTAATTTTAAAATATAATTAAAATAGGAGAAATATATAGATGTCACTTTCCTTGTTGGAGATCTTCTATTAGTGACACTTCTAGGTTTCTTCTTGTCTGTATTGTTTCTCCAGTTTACATATAGAAAAGAAAAGAGATACAAAAAACCATTGTGCAGCGCTACTATACTGTGTATCAAGTGGATGTTAGTGTGGTTCTACTCACAAACACCCAGCATTGTAATCGCGGTAGCTACTGTCAGTCAGGCTTTGTATGGGGCTATGCGCCCTGCTCGTCCTCACTCCGTGTAGACTCGGCTACGTCACTAGGCTCCTCCTCCCGACACGCGTTGCGTCGCGGTCACGTGACTTTATCAAGGGATGTTAGCCCTGTGACTGCCGAGGAGATTTACAGGGCAACATTTAGCGTGCGGGTTGCCTTAGTAACATTTAAATGCTCATCATCCTGTTTCGCATTCCGCCGTGGCTGGGTGCTGTGGAGACCGTGCATTTAACTCATTCTACGCCATTATCAGAGTGTGCACACTGGTTTGTGTGTGGCCACACATCATCAGCCTGAAAACCGGACAAATTTAAAAATGACATGATCTTTAATAATTAAAAATAGAGGAAAAAATATAGGAAAAAATATTAATACAATTAAAAACCCTGCACATATACACAAAGAGTTATTGTGTATATATATATATAAAAGGTTAAAAATAAAATAAAAATAAAAAATAAAAAATAAAGAAAAAAGAAAGAAAAATAAGAAAAATTAATTTAAAAATAAAAATAAAAATATTAAAAAATGAGAATGAAAATAAAAAATAGAAAAAAATGTGAAAAAATGAATGAAATTAAAATTAAAATGTAGAAATAAAATTGTACCAATATAAAATACGGACAACAATGAGCTATATTCATGTGGTGACATATGCTAGAGAGATGATATTAGGGATGCTTATATTTAATACATAGGGAGTATTCATAAATAGATATACCCTGTTTGAGTGGTGCGGGGTCGGTGAAGTAGATTTGTATCTATACACCTATGTTCTTTTTATCTTTATTCAGGTACTTCCGCAATATCTTACTATTGCAGGCACCATCAGGATCAGAGGAAAAAATGCGCTATGCACTATGCTTTAAATAGTGCGCATATGTGGGGTTTTTTTGTCATAAAATAAGTATGCATAAGATGACACATATATTATGCATATACCTTAAAATATACAACTGGTCCTCATAAACCTCACATAAAAAACAGCCATTTCCAATTAAGACAAAACATACAAATATTAAAAATATTAATATGAATGTCAATGTTAAATATTAAAAAACAATTTATTTTTTTTAAATTTAAAAGTCACATATGAAGCAGTTGATTACTCACTGATTTTAGGAATTTTTTCCATTTCAAGAAAACACACAGATCCGTCTTTTATATTTTTATATTCACATCACATATTTTATCAACCACTGGATTTTATACCTTTATTCTTATATCACGTGTATAAATTATTCACTATTTGGTCTTTTTCACAGAGGATATATATGGTTTACTATTTATTGATTTTAAGGTTGATTAAGCACCTATTACATACTATTGTAGATTTTATGATTTTTTTCACGTGTGGGAACACTAATATATTGGCTGCAGCTACATCATTTAGCTATCTTAAATATCTTTGTTTTTTTGGATTTTAAATTCATATTAGCGCTTTAGTACTTTTACTATCACATAAAAAATCCACACATCTCTATAAGTGGGTTTGATAACCTCCGTCCCACCAACCTTGTAACAGTGGGGGATGGTGTGATCTTCCTGTGTGGAATCCCGGGAATACAGAGGACGGGGACATCTCTCTGGTGGGTTCCTGGTATTTGGTGGCTCCATCATATCCTTGTGTCCTTCTGAAAACTCCTCCATCACTCCATACTCCTCATCCTCCTCTTTATACTCTTCTTTAACATCAATATTATCATCCCCGAGGTTTCCACTCTGAATATATAATAAAACATTCATTGTAACAATCATGCTGTGTATAAATCAGAACTACCAATAATTGTCAATCATCTACCTGATGATGGTGGGGGATGGTGTGACCTTCCTGTGTGGAATCCCGGGAATACAGAGGATGGGGACATCTCTCTGGTGGGTTTCTGTAGCTGGATGACTCCACCATGGTGTCCTGGTACAGATCTTTGTGTTCTTTTAGAGACTCCTCCATCACCCCATCCTCATCATCCTCCTCTTTTATCTCTTCTTTAACCTCAACTTTAGAATCTCTCAGGTTTCCACTCTGAATATATAATAAAAATGACATCAATGGTAACAATGCAGATAATGTACAGATCCTAATGATACTATCAGTGATTGTTCCTCATCTACCTGATGATGGTGAGGGATGGTGTGATCTTCCTGTGTGGAATCCCGGGAATACAGAGGACGGGGACATCTCTCTGGTGGGTTCCCATTACTGGATCCATCTGTAGGAAACACACACACTGACTGAATACATTGTTTCTATGTGTTTATCAGATGATGGGGGATCTAGGTGGAGCCTCCGTACTGCTCTCTCCTTTACAATAAAGTCTCCTCTTACCCGGTGATGTGAGGGGCGGCTGATTGTCCATCATGACGTCCTTGTAGAGATCCTTGTGTCCTTCTAAATACTCCCACTCCTCCATGGAGAAATAGACAGTGACATCCTGACACCTTATAGGAACCTGACACACACAATGATACAGTCACCATCCAGACACATCCCTTGTCTGTTACTGGATAATGTCCCAGAATTCCCAGCACCGCTCACCTCTTCTCCATCATCTCTCTGGTGACTTCTAGAATCTTCTTTGTATTTCTCTATTCTATCAGGGAGGGAGGTGGAGGCAATGTGATGGTCATATGATCTCCAGACTTCACAGGAGGAAAACTCTAGATCTGAACACAAATAGTAAAATCAGATGATATTCCCAGAATCCTCCTCACCTCTCCATTCAGGTTTCAGTTTTATTAAAGCCCCACTTCAGTCTGAGAAATAATTTACCCACACAGGACCCCCACACTAAGCAGGATAAAAATTTACAGCAGGTATTCTGATGTCATTACATACAACACAGAACCAACAGTCCTACTTTGCTAGCAAGGATGCCAAGAGTCCGCCCACATCCTAAGAGCATCAGAAAAAAAGCAAGAGGGAGGGACATTGGGAGGAGGAGCTGTGAGGTCAGTGTGATGTCATAGAACATATAGACTCTGGATGGAGGGACATTGGGAGGAGGAGCTGTGAGGTCAGTGTGATGTCATAGGACATATAGACTCTGGATGGAGGGACATTGGGAGGAGGAGCTGTGAGGTCAGTGTGATGTCATAGGACATATAGGCTCTGGATGGAGGGACATTGGGAGGAGGAGCTGTGAGGTCAGTGTGATGTCATAGGACATATAGACTCTGGATGGAGAGACATTGGAAGGAGGAGCTGTGAGGTCAGTGTGATGTCATAGGACATATAGACTCTGGATGGAGGGACATTGGGAGGAGGAGCTGTAAGGTCAGTGTGATGTCATAGGACATATAGGCTCTGGATGGAGGGACATTGGGAGGAGGAGCTGTGAGGTCTGTGTGATGTCATAGGACATATAGACTCTGGATGGAGGGACATTGGGAGAAGGAGCTGTGAGGTCAGTGTGATGTCATAGGACATATAGACTCTGGATGGAGGGACATTGGGAGGAGGAGCTGTGAGGTCAGTGTGATGTCATAGGACATATAGGCTCTGGATGGAGGGACATTGGGAGGAGGAGCTGTGAGGTCAGTGTGATGTCATAGGACATATAGACTCTGGATGGAGGGACATTGGAAGGAGGAGCTGTGAGGTCAGTGTGATGTCATAGGACATATAGACTCTGGATGGAGGGACATTTGGATGGGGGGATTTGAGGGGTCGTCTATATGAGGCTCCTGTACAAACCAAATCATTGTTCCTGGGTGTTTCCTTCCTCTCCTAAACTGAAGAGTGAACTTTGACCTTTACCATACAGAAATGTGTCAGGAATCTGTGAAAGTAAGCTCTCATGTGATCAGGTGACATGTGGAGGAACGGAGTGTAAATAGCAGACAATTTTCTCCAGAGCTCCTAATGGTGAGGATGGATTTTGCTGAGTGCTGGTGCCAAGTTTCCACCCCCCAGGATCATTGCAGGTGTGGAGAAAAGCTGTGTAAGAAGATATGGAGGAGAGATGAGGAGGAGATCCAGGAATCAGGATAAAGGTCAGGACAAGCAACAGACGAGCGAATCCAAGAGATGAAGCCGGGGTCACTACGCAGAAAATCAATCCAAGGAAACAACAGGCAGGACGAGGAATAGCAAGAAGGAGCTCAGAGACAAATGAGAATATTGCTCAGCCAATGGGAGATTATTTCAGCATGACTTACATAATGAAGGAGATGAGGGGGAGGGGAGGAAGTCACTTATGGTGACCATAGAGACATGGAAATTCAGCTGGTTCAGCAGGGATCGGTCACATTTCCATCCATGTGTGGTCACTGCCGGATAAAAGTCACTCGATCAGCGGAAGCAGCCAATAGCTTCATCACTGATCTGTGTATTCTGAGAGCGGAGGAGCGCCCCCCATTGTCAGAATACAATAGTGCAGCAGGGAGGATTCCCCCATCCCCCTCCAATGTGTGAATGGGGGAATCACTTCAGTTTTTTCCTCTCATTCCGCTAGATGGACGATAAAACTGAACCATGTATGGCCAACTTTGGAAGGAAGATATACTAATCATCAAGTGATCCCCCTGAAGGGGTTAATCTACATATTACCTCCTCTGCCACCAGATCCAGCAACGTCTCCTCTCTACGTCCTTCCAAATGGAATGTCATGTATATCTGACATCACTTCCTGTCTGTACCTGACATCAATTCCTGTCTGTATTCCATAGAGACGTCCTGTCTGAGTAGAAGTGAGATCACCATCTTGTGGAGCCCAGAGGAACTGCAGCTGAAGAAACGTCTCGTAGTGTGAACACGGCTGTTTCATGTATAGAAATGAAGACACTGCAAGCTGTTTGAGGAGTCATGTTAAATTTTATTACAGTAACAGCAAACACAGAACAGGAAACAGTAAGTACAAGCAATGCAATATTACCATGGAGTATATTACCATAGAGTCACTGTATTTGTATAGTAACTCTATAACACTGGCATTGTGCTGTGTGTGTATGTACTGTATATCCTTCCTCTTTCTCTCCTCCCTGAGTGTGTATGAAGAGGTGGAGCTCTGAGTGTGTATGAAGAGGCAGAGCTCTGAGTGTGTATGAAGAGGCGGAGCTCTGAGTGTGTATGAAGAGGCGGAGCTCTGAGTGTGTATGAAGAGGCGGAGCTCTGAGTGTGTATGAAGAGGCGGAGCTCCTGCTGGAACAGTGATCGGAGGAGTCTAGGAGGGAGACTGTCAGAAAGTGCAGCAGACTTGCAGGAGTGAGCGAGGAGGATCCAGTTCCTTTGCCATCGGAGGTGAGGAGAGTGTGAAGGATGTTGGTGACTCTGGTAGATGAAAAGCTGGGAGTCATATTGCTCTGGTGAGTGGGGAAGCACCACTAAGGGGGCGCCCTCACCATCACATGTGTAAGAGGTGGAAGAAGGCGTGGCTACACTATAGCTGGCACAGTTTGTGTAAGGAAACGTGGGAAGTGTAGAGTTACCCTTTAAGATTTAATAGTATTGTACAAAGATGTTTTTCTGTTTTTCTGTAGAAACTCACTGTAATTCTGTTTATCTCACACTCACACATTCCCATAACAAGTTTTAGTTCTCATGGCAAGTTTGCTTCTAGTAGCGGGTCTGCTTTCCATAACAAGTGTACCAAAACATACTGGGAACCTTATCAAGGACATATATTGCGTGAGACATTTTTAGAGTAAATATGATGTTGAGTCTGAAGGAAGAAATATTATGAAACTTGCAGATCAATATTGAATTGTATAACAAAATGCTTAAATGCTTGAATGTGATTGGTTGTTCAATTGCGTTCTTCCCCCTTTTTGTGTATTGTATATGCTCTGTGAAGCGGGAAGTAAAAGCATTCTTTTTTCAACCTCATACGGTGTATGGTGTCTGATTACCTGTCCGGACAGACAGACAGAGTTTTTCTCATTGACCGCCAAAGTCCTAGAGGGAAAGAGGGGCTGATGCAGAGGACCTAACAGAGGACCTAACAGATGGTACCAGAATAAGTGGGGTACATTACAGGTAAGCTTTCTTTAAAATTACTTTTTCAAAGTATTTTTGAACAGCTTACTCTGTCAATGTTATAACCCGTCGCATTATAGAACTCAAGGCATAATTGATTAATTTAATTTAATTAGCTTGCCTGAGAGATAGGGATATTAAATAGGGATGCCTGCTGCTTAGGTTGGGCCAGGGTTCCTGAGGAATTCGCTCATAAACAGGGAGGCCTGTCGCCTAGGTGGGGCGCCAGGGTTCCTGGAGGGGTTCCAGGAGAATTGTAACACAGCTCGCTCATAGACAGGGATGCCTGCTGCCTAGGTGGGGCCAGGGTTCCGGGTATTAATATAAAAGAACGGGATATACCTGTCTAGGTAGGCCAGGATCCCAGGTATCAAAATATAGGGGACAAGGATACCTGCTAAAATTGGCCAGGATCCCTCCCATATATTGTATTAATACCATAGCATGTTGAAAACCTTGTTTTTAACCAGAAGGACTGGTCATTGGAAACCTCTAAATCATTTTAATGTCATATTTGAAATAATGTTTAAATGTTTTTGGCAGGACGCTACCCAGAGTATTTAACAAGCCTATTATTTGTGTATAAGGGATCAAATACTTATTTG
>CM053028.1:555426130-555539370 GCA_028564925.1 Lithobates sylvaticus | reverse complement strand
TTAGTGCTAAAAATAGCGACTGTAAAGCGCCTCCCCAGTGTGAAAGCCCGAGTGCCTTCACACTGGGGCCGTGCGCTTGCAAGATGTGAAAAAAAGTCCTGAAAGCTGCATCTTTGGGGTGGTGGGGGAGGAGAGTATACACCGCTCCTCCACCGCCCCTGCCCATTGAAATGAATGGGCGGAGCCACCAAAGTGCCGCAACACTAACGAGTCGCTTTTAACCGAATAGCGCCACTAAAACAGCACCGCTAAAACTAGCAGTGCTCTACCGCGAACACCCGCACCGCCCCAGTGTGAAAGGGGTCTTACTGTATAATGTTATATTCTTTCTATTATATTCCATTCTTTTCTATCGTTTATTCTATTATTTTCTGCATTATTATTTGATTTTATTTTCTATTCTTTTCTTTTGTATTCAAATTCAAAATGTATTCTATTTGAAATTCTAATTTCAGAAGATAGCTATATTCCTTCTATTTTATTCTCTTCTATTTTTTATTCTATTCCTTTATTTTCTATTCTATTTTATTCTGTTCTCCCTTTTTTTATTCTATTTTGTTCTGTTTTACTCTGTTCTTTTCTATCCTATCCCTTTATTTTATATATTTTTTTTTATTCTATTTTTTTTTATTCTGTTCTGTTTTAATCTATTATATTCTATTTTTTTTATAATCTATTCTAATCTTTTCTATGCTATTCCTCTATTTTATTTTCCATTTTATTTTCCTTGAAAATTCAACTTTGATTAGAAAATTATTCAAATTCAAAAACTGTTTGAATTTCATCTGAAATTTAGTTTTGTTATTTCAGATTTCGGGTAGT
This sequence comes from Lithobates sylvaticus, assembly GCA_028564925.1. NCBI lineage: Eukaryota > Metazoa > Chordata > Amphibia > Anura > Ranidae > Lithobates > Lithobates sylvaticus. The sequence continues at coordinate 555,538,548 of CM053028.1, read as the reverse complement.
GAAGAGGAACGGACTATCACTGAAGGATCTTTAATTAACACTGTGAAGGCTACTTTGTCAGCCGCATGGATCTGGTAAGCACACACTTCACCTGGGGTGTGGAGTAGGCACTTACCACTGATCAAGAGAGGTAGTTACTGCCACTTATTAGGCACGGTGGTGGTGATATAGTGGGGATTCCCTCCTAGCAACTTTTTTCATCTACTTGTTCCACAAGACACTGACTTTTTGTTCCGGGTCTCATACTATTTATACACACTCCCAGCTATCATCTGGGGTTACCATATTACCAAACCAGGGATTGGCCAGGGCTGCAGAAATATTCAGCTGCTAATTTGTCTTTTCCAGCCCACTATGTTCCAGAATATTTCCAGCCAGAATGGGGGAGACAGTCATCCCTGAAGCCAAAGAAACACAAAGCAGACCTAACTAATCACATGCAGTTACACTGATTACAGTGAGCCAAGAACTACATTTACCTAACCCAGCGCCTGTCTAGGAGGGCGCTACATATGTCACATGCATGCTGGGAAATAGAGATTTCTTCTCACTTGTACATAGGTGGATGAAGACGTTTTTAGCCCTGACACCATTTGTTTTTGGACTTTCTATGAACTTTAGACATTTATAGACAACTTTTTCACAGCACAACATATATTTAGTCATATACTTTTTTATACTTTACTTATTTGATTCTTCGCATTATTAGATTATATAAATATATATAAATATACTGTATATATACACACTGTATATTCCTTTATTTTGTGGAATAATTCATTTTTGTTGATTTTTGAGATTGACTTGCACTATGAGAGACATATTGATTTTATTTTAGCGCTGTATTTGTTTGGGACTAGCCTGAATGTATCAACCCCTTCAATACCGAGCTCTCCCCCCTCCCCCCCCCCCCCCCCCTTCCTGCACAGATCAACTTTCAGCGCTCTCAAATTTTCAATGACAATTACTCAGTCATACAACACTGTACCCAAAGGACATTTGTATGATTGGTTACAAAGCGATATTGAATCTGCAGTTCTGCATTATTGCCACTAGATGGAGCTAATGATCACTGGAAATCATTGTATGAAATAAAAAACACAAAAATTCATCATGGCTGTGTGAGTCCTTGTCACATTCTTTTAACATTTTTTTTCAAAAACAGACCTTTAAATTTGACACCACAAAATGTACTCAGCCAATGAGAGGTAATGTGCTGTTGGTAAATGATGTATAGCTGTGGAAGACCGCCCTCTGTATCATCTACCCCCACCGCGCCGCAGGTGTGTAGGCTATAGAATTAGTGAAGGATTAAAAGTGCAAGTGTAAAAAGTATATATATATCAAACAGCAGCTACTTAAAACATATAAACATGTGGAATCTGCAATTCAACTTAAAAATGCAACATAGATAAGGTGAATCAGTAGCGCTAATATAAACAATGAAAAATATAATATAAAATGCTGAGTAAATACTATGCAAATAAATACTGTGCAAATATATAAACAGTGCTATATAAATATCAAAGTACAAAAATAGTAGTGTATAATTGACTCAACGTATAACTTAATAGCAGCGGTGTGTCTATTTCTCTTAGTGACAAGTGAAAAAGTTCATAAATATATAAAGTCCAGATTGTGAATAAATAAATAGGTAAGTGATTTTCCAAGTGTCTTCAGTCACAGTTTCAAAGTGGAGTCTTCTGACTGACTTGAATCTACCACCACACCACGTGATCACACTCCCTCTGAAAGGCCCACTCACCAGCTCACTAGGCCTCACACTCTCGTGTTTGGCAGATGCGTGTTTTACCCACTCCAGGGGTTAATGAAGGATGGCTTGTTTGATCCGTTTAACTCTCAATGCGATTCCATATGTAAAACAATGAGTAAAACACTCCACATAGTGTAAAAACGTATGATAAAATTTATTCACGTAAAAACACTCCAATGGTCAAACTCACATTTCAAAGGTTAAAATCAAGCCTCAAATCCAAAACCACGGCAAGCCAAACAACGCTGATGTATAAAAATATAAAGTATATATATATACTGCGGTCTCGGCGGACCAAGAGGAAGACCCTGGTGGTGGTATAGTTATAGTCCACAGTGGCGTAATATATAAATAAATAAATACAATCTTTACTTTTTGCTCTGTAGCCTCATTCCCGACATGTTTCGTCGCTTGGACTTATTCATGGGTATGGCTACACAGCCCATCTCAAACTAATTTATAGTGATAGGGGAGCTAGTCACATGGGTGGTGACCCAATCATGTGACAAATCATGTGACATGTTGTGTGCAATCAGATGTGGGCTGATACACATGACCGTATACATTCCCCTATCCCGGCTTGCGAGAAAGATCATTGGTGGTGTGACTGGCAATAGTGTCATAATATGAAAATAATAATAATACTGACAACTTCATGCTATATTTGTACGGGTAGTTTTTTCCTAAAATCCATCTCAAATGCCTACTCTAATATGCACACTGGTGTTCCTTGATGTGCAGAGAGTGTATGTGTAGATATTAGGGATGATTGTCACTATATTACCTTAAAGATGTCAGGGTGGATGTTTACTGGGAGTCCTGGCTTCACAACGGTATAGTGCTATGGAGACTCGCTATTATGCTGTATATGTGTTCCATTTCGATCGCTGCCTATATATATCTTAAAATATTAAAACTATTCTCATTAAAAGCTGCATGCATGCACATGCGTTTTTCAATGAAAAAATGGGTGAGTGATATTTATTATGGAAAATTGTCCGTGTTCAGCACATTGTGTCGCTGTGCATCCATTGGCTCTGTATTGGCTGATTTATTGTGTGCGCGTGCCTGTCATCACAAACAGTGCGCGCGCATCACACAACAGCTGTGGATGAGTATCTCTTCTTATGGCTGTGAGGGCCGCTGCATCTGCGGTTGCGCAGTAGTTATAGCTCAGTGAGGGATGGACATTAGTGTACTGTATGTGCGCGCGCGTAATGTCCTGGTCACTGCGCGCGCACTGGGCTTCTCCAGCCGTGGATATTCATCCATCAGCTGAGAATGCAGACCGCCGCGCGCGTGCGCACTGGCTCCGTGCGCGTGCGCGTTGTATCAGGAGGTGCGCGCGCATCCAACAGCACACTACCCAGGCGAGCCTTCACCCTATGATGAGATGCGGCCCGCACCTGCGCAATAGGGTTAGAGCGGCGGTTCAGCGGCGCGCTCTAGGTGTCCCCTCAGCCTATATAGAAGTACCAGAAATGGGTCCCTGCGGTTGAGATGGGATGACACATTACATGGAAGGCACATCTTTGGCAAAGCTGTAACATTAGTGCATATTAAAAAAGGTGTGTTATCTTGACTCCATGACTACACAAAAATATAAATGTATTAAACCATCGCAATTTGAGCACTAATTCCCTAAGTTTAGAGGTGCAGAGAGCTGTATCATGAGTGAATGACAGGCACTGCATCCAACGGGAATTGGTGAGAAAATTGCACAAAAGAATCTGAGAAATTTGATATTTGATCACACTATTAAAATAAAATAAGTAGTGTTGAGCATATTATAAGAATATTTAAAATATCTTTAAAAACAATCCTATATATATGTGTATAAATATACATGTAAGAATAATGAAAATCTTAAAATATTAAAACTATTCTCATTAAAAGCTGCATGCATGCACATGCGTTTTTCAATGAAAAAGTGGGTGAGTGATATTTATTATGGAAAATTGTCCGTGTTCAACACATTGTGTGGTTGTCACAAACCCCTTTAAGCTATCGGGTGTGTGTATTACCTGAGAGGTGTTTTCTAAACACTTATTTATATAATCCAAAATAATTAAGATTGGAGTTCGGAGAAGGCTGACTATTCAATACAGATTTAGTTGATGAGTGTTTTCATCACTCTGCGGTTTCTACTGTAGTGCATGGATTAAAAATTAAAAATTATTAATGAAGCAGTTTAGGTCCAATTCTACGTTCAGTCCCCGTGGCGTTAAACTTTTCAATAAAATTTTATTGAAAAGTTTAACGCCACGGGGACTGAACGTAGAATTGGACCTAAACTGCTTCATTAATAATTTTTAATTTTTAATCCATGCACTACAGTAGAAACCGCAGAGTGATGAAAACACTCATCAACTAAATCTGTATTGAATAGTCAGCCTTCTCCGAACTCCAATCTTAATTATTTTGGATTATATAAATAAGTGTTTAGAAAACACCTCTCAGGTAATACACACACCCGATAGCTTAAAGGGGTTTGTGACAACCACACAATGTGTTGAACACGGACAATTTTCCATAATAAATATCACTCACCCACTTTTTCATTGAAAAACGCATGTGCATGCATGCAGCTTTTAATGAGAATAGTTTTAATATTTTAAGATTTTCATTATTCTTACATGTATATTTATACACATATATATAGGTTTGTTTTTAAAGATATTTTAAATATTCTTATAATATGCTCAACACTACTTATTTTATTTTAATAGTGTGATCAAATATCAAATTTCTCAGATTCTTTTGTGCAATTTTCTCACCAATTCCCGTTGGATGCAGTGCCTGTCATTCACTCATGATACAGCTCTCTGCACCTCTAAACTTAGGGAATTAGTGCTCAAATTGCGATGGTTTAATACATTTATATTTTTGTGTAGTCATGGAGTCAAGATAACACACCTTTTTTAATATGCACTAATGTTACAGCTTTGCCAAAGATGTGCCTTCCATGTAATGTGTCATCCCATCTCAACCGCAGGGACCCATTTCTGATACTTCTATATAGGCTGAGGGGACACCTAGAGCGCGCCGCTGAACCGCCGCTCTAACCCTATTGCGCAGGTGCGGGCCGCATCTCATCATAGGGTGAAGGCTCGCCTGGGTAGTGTGCTGTTGGATGCGCGCGCACCTCCTGATACAACGCGCACGCGCACGGAGCCAGTGCGCACGCGCGCGGCGGTCTGCATTCTCAGCTGATGGATGAATATCCACGGCTGGAGAAGCCCAGTGCGCGCGCAGTGACCAGGACATTATGCGCGCGCACATACAGTACACTAATGTCCATCCCTCACTGAGCTATAACTACTGCGCAAGCGCAGATGCAGCGGCCCTCACAGCCATAAGAAGAGATACTCATCCACAGCTGTTGTGTGATGCGCGCGCACTGTTTGTGATGACAGGCGCGCGCACACAATAAATCAGCCAATACAGAGCCAATGGATGCACAGCGACACAATGTGCTGAACACGGACAATTTTCCATAATAAATATCACTCACCCATTTTTTCATTGAAAAACGCATGTGCATGCATGCAGCTTTTAATGAGAATAGTTTTAATATTTTAAGATATATATAGGCAGCGATCGAAATGGAACACATATACAGCATAATAGCGAGTCTCCATAGCACTATACCGTTGTGAAGCCAGGACTCCCAGTAAACATCCACCCTGACATCTTTAACCACTTCAGCCCCGGACCATTTGGCAGCCAAAGGACCAGAGGTCTTTTTTCAATTTCGCACTGCACTACTTTAACTGGTAATTGCGCGGTCATGCAATTTTGTAACCAAACGAAATTTGCGTCCTTTTCTTCCCACAAATAGAGCTTTCTTTTGATGGTATTTGATTGCCTCTGTGATTTTTATTTTTTGCGATATAAATGGAAAAAGAGCGAAAATTTTGAAAAAAAAAGAGATTTTCTACTTTTTGTTATAAAAAAAAAATGTAATAAACTCAATTTTAGTCAAACATTTGGGCCAAAATGTATTCAGCCACATGTCTTTAGTAAAAAAAAAATGCCAATAAGCGTATATTTATTGGTTTGCGCAAAAGTTATAGCGTCTACAAACTAGAGTACATTTTCTGGAATTTACACCACTTTTAATTTATGACTGCCTATTTCATTTCTTGAGGTGCTAAAATGGCAGAGAAGTACAAAACCCCCCCAAATGACCCCATTTTGGAAAGTAGACACCCCAAGCTATTTGCTGAGAGGCATGTTGAGCCCATTGAATATTTTTTTTTTTAGTCCCAAGTGATTGAATAAAGACAAAAATAAAAAAGATTTTTTTTTTTTTCAAAAAGTTGTCACTAAATGATATATTGCGCACACATGCCATAGTTATATGTGGAATTGCACCCCAAAATACATTTTGCTGCTTCTCCTGAGTATGAGGATACCACATGTGTGGGACTTTTTGGGAGCCTAGCCGCGTACGGGGCCCCGAAACCCAAGCACCGCCTTCAGGATTTCTAAGGGTGCAAATTTTTGATTTCACTCCTCACTACCTATCACCGTTTCGAAGGCCATAAAATGCCAAAATAGCACAAACCCCCCCCAAATGACCCCATTTTGGAAAGTAGACACCCCAAGCTATTTGTTGAGAGGCATGGTGAGTATTTTACAGCTCTCATTTGTTTTTGAAAATGAAGAAAGTAAAGAAAAAAAATTTTTTTTTTCTTTTTTTCAATTTTCAAAACTTTGTGACAAAAAGCGAGATCTGCAAAATACTCACCATACCTCTCATCAAATAGCTTGGGGTGTCTACTTTCCAAAATGGGGTCATTTTGGGGGGTTTTATCCCATCTGGGCATTCCATGGCCTCTGAAACTGTGATTGGCAGTGAGAAGTGAAATAAAAAAATTACACCCTTAGAAAGCCTGAAGGCGGTGATTGGTTTTTGGGGTTCCGTACGCAGCTAGGCTCCCAAAAAGTCCCACACATGTGGTATCCCCGTACTCAGGAGAAGCAACAGAATGTATTTTGGGGTGTATTTCCACATATGCCCATGGCATGTTTGAGCAATATATCATTTAGTGACAACTTTTTGTAAAAAAATATATATATATTTTTTTTTTTTCATTATTCAATCTCTTGGGACAAAAAAAAAAAATATTTAATGGGCTCAACATTGCTCTCATCAAATAGCTTGGGGTGTCTACTTTCCAAAATAGGGTCATTTGGGGGGGGTTTGAACTGTCCTGGCATTTTATGCACAACATTTAGAAGCCTATGTCACACGTCACCCACTCTTCTAACCACTTGTAGACAAAGCCTTTTCTGACACTTTTTGTTTACATGAAAACATATTTTTTTTTTGCAAGAAAATTACGTTGAACCCCCAAACACTATATATATTGTTAAAGCAAAGGCCCTACAGATTAAAATGGTGGGTGTTGCATTTTTTTTTTCCACACAGTATTTGCGCAGCGATTTTTCAAACGCATTTTTTGTGGAAAAAAATACACTTTTTTTTATTTTAATGCACTAAAACACACTATATTGCTCAAATTTTTGATGAAATAAAAAATATGATCTTAGGCCGAGTACATGGATACCAAACACGACATGCTTTAAAATTGCGCACAAACACGCAGTGGCGACAAACTACATACATTTTTAAAAGCCTTTAAAAGCCTTTACATGATACCACATTAGATTCACGGAGGAGGTCTACTGCTAAAATTACTGCCCTCGATCTGACCTTCGCGGTGATACCTCACATGCATGGTGCAATTGCTGTTTACATATGACGCCAGACCAACGCTTGTGTACGCCTTTGCGCAAGAGAAGGGGGGGCAGGGGTGCTTTTTTTTTTTTGTTTTTTTTGTTTTTTTTTATTTATTTAGCTTTTTTATTTTATTTTTAAACTGTTCCTTCCATTTTTTTTCTTTGTTATGATTTTTATTGTTATCTCAGGGAATGTAAATATCCCCTATGATAGCAATAGGCAGTGACAGGTACTCTTTTTTTGAAAAAATTGGGGTCTATTAGACCCTAGATCTTTCCTCTGCCCTCAAAGCATCTGACCACACCAAGATTGGTGTGATAAAATGCTTTCCCAATTTCCCAATGGCGCGGTTTATATCCGGGAGGGGGGACATTCCCTCCCACTGCTTGTAAAAGCAGTCTAGAGGCTAATTACCCGCTAGAATTGCTTTTACATGAAAGCCGATCACTGGCTGAAAAGAATGATACCAAGATGATACCTAAACCTGCAGGCATCATTCTGGTATAACCATTCAAAGTCCAGCAACATACTGGACATATATTGTAATCTTTTTTTTTTCATGCAGCCTCTTGGCTGAACGAAAAAAAGAGATTGATTGGTGGGTATGCCCACCATTAGAATACCTCCCTTCATCCACCCACTTCTAATGATGGGCATACATGCACCATTTATATATGCCGATGCATGGGGGCATCCTCCCGCAAAAGTTATGCCGTGTACACACGGTCGGAATTTCGACCGTATGTACGTGGCATTAGGAGCCAATCGCTCCCCCCCCCCCCTGCTGCCCCCATGCTTCGGCATATATGCTCTTTTTTTTAACTGTGGTAGTGAAATCACCTCCTACAGCGTTGGAGTCGCGGCTTTATGTATCGTGGGAGCAAACGCTGTTGCTGTCAAGATAAATAAATCCGCGTTGCAACTGAATGGCGCACCTGAAAACAAAAAAATGCTTAACACTAAAACACAGTAAACAAAATTACATACCTGAAAAGCAAGCATGATAAAACATAATAAAACATTGCAGAATAGAATGGAGTAAAAAAAAGAGCAACAATAGAGAGAGAATAGAGTGAGAGAGAGAACAATAAAACGACAACTATTTTATTTTTTTTTATTTTTTTGAGATTCACAGGTAAAAAAGCTCCTGACTGAAGCGACTGAATCAAAACGCTACCACAAAAAAAATGTTAGCGATCGCAGGGATCAGGCCTGACTCTGCGAACGCTGCAGTTATGTGTGCTTAGTGTTTTGTAAGTGACAGTGATCGATCGATACTGCACTTGGGTGGGCTGGGCGGAGGGGGAAAACGCAGGTGCTAGCAGGTATCTGGGCTGATCCCGCTAACAATGCGTTTTTTTTTGGAACCCTAAACTGCTGGGACGCTAGTATAGATCTGATCAGATCAGATATTGATCTGTTCAGATACTATACCACTAAGGGAGGTGTATGCTTTGCGCGTGGGTGTTTGCGGTACTGGCACTAACCTGGGGCGACGCAGACCTTATTTGACCCTAAAACCTAATTGATATCACCCGCCGGGCGATCAGGGGGTTAAACCGTTATTGGGTAATAAATGGCGGGTGCCCTGACAGTATAAAAAACAAGCTAACTAACCAGCGTCACCCGTAACAGTAATACAAAAAAAACTGGTTACCTAGCGACACTAATGCAGCGATCAGAAAAACGATCGCTTAGTGACACTGGCAAAAGGGGGTGAAAGGGTTAACTAGGGGCAATCAGGGGGTTAAAACCTTTATTAGGTAATATATGGGGGTACCTGACGCTATATAAAAACCTGACGGGGAACCTAAATAACGAAATAACTAACTGGCTAACCAGCGTCACCAGTGACATTTATACAGTGATCACTGGTGAAAGGGTTAACTCTAGGGGCAATCAGGGGGTTAAAACCTTTATTTAGGTTGTAATATGGGGGTACCTGACCTATAAACCTATTTATGAACCTATATAAACATGGCGGTTAAAAAAAAAAAAAAATGGTTACCTAGCGACACTAATGCAGCGATCAGAAAACCGATCGCTTAGTGACACTGGCAAAAGGGGGTGAAGGGGTTAACTAGGGGCAATCAGGGGGTTAAACCTTTATTAGGGGGGGGTAGGGGGCTACCTTGGACCTAAAACTAACTGCCCTGACAGTTATTACAGTCACACTGACACTAAATGCAGTGATCAGTAAATAAATGATCACTGCAATTAGTGACACTGTGACTGGGGGGGGAGGGGGGTGATCTGGGGGGTGATCAGGGGGTGACAGGGGGGTGGAATATGTGCCTAACTGTACTGGTGTCAGTGTACTGTTGTGCACTAACCTTTACATGTTCACTGCTCGGCGTCTCCGGTCACATAGACCGGCGCACCGAGCGTGACATCACTTCCGCCTTCCTGTCTATACAATAGACAGGAAGGGGAAGCTTTTCATTGGCCAGGAGCGATCGCGAGGGGGTGGCCAGAAACGACTGGCCGTCCCCTCGTCCCGCATCGCTTCTGAAGCCATCCCGACCGTCCCCGCCGGCGGAGGGGGGTCCGATCGGACCCCCCAACCGCCTGAAGAATGTCACGTACAGGTACGTGATTCTGCCTGTACGTGCCATTCTGTTGACGTATATATACATGGGGCGGTCGGGAAGTGGTTAATAAAATATTGTTAGTTATTTAACATACTACACTATTGGAGGCCTTTTTTCCTCCTTTGGAGAGTTACACCAATATTGGAGCATTTTGGGCCGGACACACTGTGTCCTTTATCTGGTCTGCCTATATGGTGTATGATATCTGGAGATATACATGAAGCCAAAGACGTCTTTGTGGAGGACAGCGGAATAGAAGGTTAAAGGCTATCTATAGGATTTGAATGCTGGCTTTATACAGATTTAAGGTGACAGTTCTGTGAGCTCATATTTTACCGGATATACATTGCAGACGGGATTGAAGTTTAGGATATGATATATTGAAGAAGTGACTCATCTACATCTGCATTTTTTTATATAAAATCATTTTTTATATACATTTATATATGGACTTCCTTTAAGATTACTATCACATTTTTTTTTTGTATATTTCTTTTTGTTGAGTTTTTGGATACTCACCATTTCCTATTATAGTTTCATAGTTAGTAAGGTTGAATAAAGACATCAGTCCATCCAGTTCAACCTGAGTAAGTGTCTACAATTTTCCCTATCCCTGTACATTGCACACTCACATCGGTCCCTACCCTCCAGGAGCCCGCAATCCAAGGTCCCCATTTATATACTAGGGCCAATTATTGGACAGAAGCCAATTAACCTACCTGCATGTCTTTGGATTAAATGACCATTCACTTGGATTTTATTATTGATTATCACATTTAATTTCAGCCTGTTTTTTCAGGCTGAGTGCTTATACACTATTGCGCAAGATCACCATTTCATTTTTTATCAATGTGAAGGATTGCTAATGCAGGGTTTGGTGTTACTAAAATCCCTGTGGATGACGAGATTACCGTATATACTCGAGTATAAGCCGAGTTTTTCAGCACATTTTTTTGTGCTGAAAATGCCCCCCTCGGCTTATACAGCATAGAATGACATTTTCCGACCAAACTTTGGGGCCCCGTATCTCGGGCCACTTGGTGCTAGGAACCCCAAATTGGGAGTGCAAACCCAGTGGAACTAGCACTACAACATATCCAAAATACGGGGCCCCAAAGTCAGTTCGGAAAATGTCATTCTCTGCTGCAGAAAAGTTCTTGACATTTTCCTAACCGACTTTGGGGCCCCGTATCTTGGGGCCACTTAGTGCTAGGAACTCCATATTTGGATATGTTGTAGTGCTAGTTCCACTGGGCCCAATTTGTGGTTCCTAGCACCAAGTGACCCCAAGGTACAGGGCCCCAAATTTGGTCAACTGTGTCCATCTGCAGCAATGTCATTTCGGGACCCTTTGGTCCGGAGACCCCAAATTTTATTTTTATTATTATATATATATGATCAGGGCCGATCCTGGGCGGGTGCACGAGGTTCACTGCACCCGGGCGCCACAGGGGAGGGGACGCCAAAGGGCCAGGGCACCGTTGGTCCCGAGTGTGCTGCCATCGAGTCGGCATTGTGCCGCGCGGCGCACAGCAGCTGCTCCTGGTTGTAATCAGGGCTGGGCGCCAGTGTATCGTCTTAGAGCGCATGTCAGAGAGGGCGCCATGACCTCGTCATTGCCCCCCACTGACCCGCAAGCCTGCTGCAGTGTCCACATCCCCCGCCCGGCGCCGGCTGTATCCGTACAAGGAGGTAAGTTAGGTCCACCCCACCTCCTCCCCATGTCCCCCCTGTGCCCACCCACACCCCCTTCATGCAGCCAATCTGTGCCTGGAATGGAGTGTGGGCGGGAGATTTCAAAGCAGCCAGACCAGTGACTGATGTCACTGCCTATGCTTAAGACAATGCAGCCTGGGATGAGTGATCGCTCCCTTCTCTGCTCCCTAAATATGCCTTCCAGCTTTCCATGCTCCATAATCTTCCAGCCTTCCACGAGCCATAGACTTCCAGCCTTCCACACGCCATAGACTTCCAGCCTTCCACGCGCCATAGTCTTCCAGCCTTCCACGCGCCATAGTCTTCCAGCCTTCCACGCGCCATAGTCTTCCAGCCTTCCACGCGCCATAGTCTTCCAGCCTTCCACGCGCCATAGTCTTCCAGCCTTCCACGCGCCATAGTCTTCCTGAATTCCACGCGCCATAGTCTTCCTGGATTCCACGCGCCATAGTCTTCCTGGATTCCACGCGCCATAGTCTTCCTGAATTCCACGCGCCATAGTCTTCCTGAATTCCACGCGCCATAGTCTTCCTGAATTCCACGCGCCATAGTCTTCCTGAATTCCACGCGCCATAGTCTTCCTGAATTCCACGCGCCATAGTCTTCCTGAATTCCATGCGCCATAGTCTTCCAGCTTTCCATGCACCATCATTTTCTTGCCTTCCATGTACCATAGTGGCAAAATAAGGTTTTGCCTAGGGTGTCAAAAATCCTTGCACCAGCCCTGTTGTAATGTCAGGTGGGAGCGTGACGCGGTTGTCTCCTCGGGGTGCAGGCATCTCCACATGGTGAGTGGGCAGCCCCGCAGAAGGAGGCTGCGTCCATGTGGAAGGTGAACACCAAGGGCAGCTGGGAGCACAGGAGAGAGAGAAGAACTTCAAAGCCCCCTTGACCCCCCCTGAGGTGGTGCGCAGAAGCATCCCAGAGTGTAAAAGCCTGGACTCCGTCTCCTCCAACCTCCTCTCTGCTCCAGCATCAGCAGAGTCCGGAAAGACAAGGACTAGCAGGAGGCGCAAGCTGCCAGGGAGCTGCTGGAAGAAGCAGCAGAGCACCTCCCGGATCAAGAAGGTACTTGGCATCATACACTGACACAGACCTACCTACAGATACAGACTGGGAAGGGGACAGGGCTAGCAGTCTCTGTCAGTCCCCCCTCTCTCTCAGTCTCCCTCTCTGTCCACTACCCTCTCTCTCTCAGCCCCTCCCTCTCTCTTAGCCCCACCTCTCTTTCTCAGGCCCTTCTCTGCCCACCACCCTCTCTCTGAGCCCCTCTCCCTCAGCCACCCTCTTTCTTTCATCCCCACATCTCTCTCTCATCCCCACCTCTCTCTTTCAGCCCCCCTTTCTGTCCGCTACCCTCTCTGTCCGCTACCCTCTCTCATCCCCCTCTATCTCAGCCCCACATCTCTCTCAGCCCCCCTCTCTCAGCCCCACCCCTCTCACTCAGACCCCCTCTCTGTCCAATACCCGCTCTCTTAGCCTCCTCTCTCTCTCTCTCTCTCTCTCTCTCTCTCTCTCTCTCTCTCTCTCTCTCTCTCTCTCTCTCTCTTTTTCAGCTCTCTCTCTCTCTTTTTCAGCTCTCTCTCTCTCTTTTTCAGCTCTCTCTCTCTCTCTCTTTTTCAGCTCTCTCTCTCTCTCTCAGCCCCACCTCTCTCACTCAGCCCCCCTCTCTGTCCAATACCCTCTCTCTCAGCCCCCACATCTCTCTCAGCCCCCTCACTGTCCACTACCCTCTCTCTGAGCCCTTTTTCCTAGCCTCACCACTCTCTCGGCCCCCTTTTCTGTCCACCTCCATCTCTCTCAGCCCAACCTCGCTCTCTGAGCCTGCTCTCTGTCAGACCCCCGCTCTTTATTAGAGATGGAGTGCTCTGCAGTGTGTAGAGGGGTAGCTAGGGGTGTAATCAGGGCAGTGGTATCTGGGGAGGTGTGATCAGGGAGGGGTGGGTTATCTGGGGGTGTCATCAGAGTGGGGGGTGTCTGGGGTTGTAATCAGGGTAGGGGTATCTGGGGAGGTGTGTTCAGGGTGGGGGGGTATAATTAGGGTTGGGAAATCTGGGGAGGCGTGATCAAAGTGGGAGAATCTGGGGGGGGGGTGACCTCGGAGTTGCTTATAGGGGGGACCCCAACCATTGGAAGTTTTAGTTGGCCTCAGCTGCCTGTGGCCATAGAGGGGAAGCAAGAAATACATAACCCCACCCCCTCATTACACACTGCCTTTAGTGGAAGGTATATTTTCAATGGTATGTGACCTCCTTCACATTGCGCCCCATCACATTACAGGCGTACTGTGAAGGAGGTACCAGCTCAATTTTAGACAGGGAGTAGCAAGAGGACGGTGCGGATGGGTTGGGGGAGTGGTAAAATGCATCTTCACCTTTGTAGTCAGAAATCCTTGCACCGGCCGTGAGTGCTCTTCTCCCAGGGCTGTGATATTGAACCAGTGTGACTTGTACCATAGGAGCTGTGAGCTGGTCTAGGAGTCCCGCGACTTTGTCACAGTGGCTGCCCGGGCGATTCAAATCCAAGCTGTGACAGCAGGATATTGCTCCTCTGTGTCATGCAGGGGCACTGGTAGGCTGAAATTGGTAAGCACCGATAAGGCTGCAATTGGTGGGCATTAGTAAGCTGCATTTGGTGGGCACTGGTAAGCTGCATTTGGCGGGCACTAACAAGGATTCATTTGGTGGGCACTGATAAGGCTGCATTTGGTGGGAACTGATAAGGCTGCATTTGGTGGGCACTGATAAGGTTGCATTTGGTGGGCACTGATAAGGTTGCATTTGGTGGGCACTGATAAGGTTGCATTTGGTGGGCACTGATAAGGTTGCATTTGGTGGGCACTGATAAGTTTGCATTTGATGGGCACTAATAAGGTTGCATTTGATGGGCACTGGTGAGGCTGTATTGATCTCTTGTATCATTTCCGCAGTCTCTGACCATCTCCTGTACTATGTCTGGGGGCTCTTTCTAAACAGACTCTCTAACAGAGGCCCTCTCTATATCCATTAGAGAGACCCCCCTCCAGGTCCAATTAGAGTACTCTGCTTCTCTTCCTGTATTTTGTTTATTGTTAAGAGATTGTGGGAGGATCCCAGGGAAAAGATGCCTCCTTAGGGGAGCATCTCTGTATTTGAGTCATTGCCATAGAAACATCTGTAAAGGGGGAGGAGTTGGTAAGGTGACCACGCCCTTGTAGGGGCACCAGAAATATTTCTGCACCCAGGCGCATGTATCCCTAGGATCGGCCCTGTATATGATATAAGATATATTACTTTCACTATTTCACAGTATAAATGAATCCCTTATAGTAGTGATTATCTGATATTTTTGTACTATAAAGGAATATTTTTTTATCACCATCATAACAGATGATTAAACAATAATCATGCTGCTACTAAATGTCCTATGCTGGCCATACATGGATCGATTTTTGGATGAGAATATTTGTACAATTATTTGTACATTCGATGAGAGTAGTTCTAAAATTCCACTTGTTTTTAACATTCAATCATAAAATGAATGTAACTTCTGACCACAAACCACATAAACGATGTGAAAATTTGTTCGATGGAGAAAAGTTTTCTGTTCTGCTCCTTTAAATTTTCCCGTCACTGTGGTGGAAAATGAACGCCGATTTGACCCACTAATAGTTAGAAAATTGGATGAATGTTTTTTTGAAAGAAAAATGAGTTTGTGTTCGGCCAGCATAAGTGACATCAGGTGCAGGGAGCTTGTACCCACCTACCTGTCTATGACAAGGGAGTCTGTCATCCATCATATTATATTACACTCCTGTCTGATCATCTGCAAAACAGCGTTTTACCTCTTTTTTACATTTTAATAATGTTGATCTCTGATTCTGATATGTAGCAGATTCTCCCTCTAATAATACATCTATCTGTCTGTTATTCTCAGAGTGGATTAAATATCCAACTGTATATCTGGATATTTATATTTACCGCTGTATATAGATATTCAAGAATATTAACTCAATTATACACCAACCTTTTTTGAGGTTTTTATCCAATTAATCAATTGTTTTAAAATATTAATCGGCCAACTAATTATATCTGAAAATAATCATTAGTTGCCGCCCTACAGAGGACCCATTTACTAGTTACCTTGAGGGGGGAATTGTAAGATCCTCAGAGACAAAGCTGTCTGATGTGGGCGGAGTCCTGGTTTAGGGGAACCAATCAGCTCATGACTAGTAATAATCTTTGTATTTCTATTTTAGTAGATGGACGGGAGATGAGGAAAACCTCAGAGGATTGTCTCACTTTGTCTCCAGACTGTAAAGTAGAAGATGAGGACATCACACAGTATAGTCCAGGAGAAAACCCGACTACCTCAAATGTCCATCCGGCACCACACAGTGTAGATGGACCATCGTATTGCTCTTATCCTGAGGAACCTCAGACTGTGAGGGACGGTGCCGTCCTTCCAACAGAGAAGAGCTTTTCCTGTAATGAGTGCGGGAAGTGTTTCCCTTCTAAATCCAAACTTAATGTGCATATAAGATCTCACACAGGAGAGAAGCCGTATTCCTGTCCTGAGTGCGGGAAATGTTTTTCACAGAAGTCCAGTCTTTCCACACATCAGAGATTTCATACGGTGGAGAAGCCGTATTCCTGTCCTGAGTGTGGGAAATGGTTTTCAGATAAGTCCAGTCTTTCCAAACATCAGAGATTACACACGGGGCAGAAGCCATATTCCTGTCCTGAGTGCGGGAAATGTTTTTCTGATAAGTCCAATCTTTACACACATCAGAAATCTCACACAGGGAAGAAGCCGTATTCCTGTCTTGTGTGTGGGAAATGTTTTTCACAGAAGGTCAGTCTTTACACACATCAGAGATCTCACACAGGGGAGAAGCCGTATTCTTGTCCTGAGTGCGGGAAATGTTTTTCAGCGAAGTCCCATCTTAACACACATCTGAGATCTCACACGGGGAGAAGCCGTATTCCTGCCCTGAGTGCGGGAAATGTTTTTCAGAAAAGTCCAGTCTTTACAGACATGAGAGATCTCACACAGGGGAGAAGCCGTATTCCTGTCCTGAGTGAGGGAATTGTTCCTCACTGAAGTCCTGTCTTCCTGTACATCAGGGATCCCACACAACCCTTGAGGTGTATTAGTGCCTTGAGTGTGGGAAATGTCTTCTATATGAATGTTGCTGGACATCACAGGTCTCATGTGGGAAGAAGCACACCCTGATATACACCTCAGATATACTCCATGGCTGATCTTCATCATGTAAGAAACAATTGATAAGGAGATCAGAGATCACCAAAGACATGGATGAAGTGTTGTACCGTGTTGCCCATTGATAGCAGGAGAAAAATAAAAATTGAGTCATTACCTCTCATTGGCTGAGTACATTTTGTGGTGTAAGATTTCACAAACACTTAGAGGTCTATTTAAAAAAAAAAAAAAATAGTTGAACGGTTATGACCGGCATTTGTCCAGCCATGATGAATATTATTTCATACACTGATTTCCTTGACTCCATCTAATGACCATAATGCAGTATTGCACTAATTGAGGTATTTCAGGAAAAATACCCGATTATGGCCACTAGAGGGAGCTGATGATCATAGGAAATCACTGTGTTAAATCACAGACAGAAATTGTAACAGCTGGATAAATGATTGTCACATAAGTCCAATACATTTTTTGAAAAATAGACCTCTTAGTCTCCTTCATCAGACATGTCTTCATACTAATACCTGAGATCATACTCATACACTTATCAGTACAGTACACACTGAAGGATAGAACTTAAATAAGCCAACACTATTAGAATAACCATTGAATTAAAATGAGAAATACTATGTTTGGACTTTAGATGGCGCTAAGTATAATAGCAATTATCTCCAGCTAGTGGCAAATGTAGTATTTTATATTTTAAATCAATGGAAATGATTCGACCAGCAAATAGCCAATTAAACTCCATTTTCCCCTCATTCACACAGAAGGAATGTACATGTATTTTCATTGGGTGAATTATTATGTAAATTATTTATGAATAGACCCCTACATGTCAGGAGACGTTTATATAAAGATGGGAAGTATGTAGCAGATAAATTAATAGACCTCCTAGCAATGTTATTACCAGGCTGCAGCTAGGGGGAGCTCTAATGTTTGCAGTGTGACCACAGCAGAGTGATCCCATCTAGCTCACATTAACCCTTTCACTGCTGGTTTTCCATTATTTTTTCACACGTGGTTAAATGCATATTTTTGGGCCTGAAGATTAGATAAAACCCCCAAACATATATTTTCTGAAAGCAGAGGTCCTGGAGAATAAAATTGTGGTAATTGTTAAGGTGTTCCTCATACACAAATGTCACCTTCATATCCGGGTTTATTTTCTATGGTGTGAACTTTTCTACAATACTTTGTTATAATAATGTAACACGTTGTGTATTGTATTGTACACAAATTAATAATGACTCCGCCTCCACATTCCAGACAAGTCATTTTCCTGACCAATTGGATTTCTTCCTTTACTATTTCCTGATTTTATGACATAACAAGATTGCAATGTAACATTATAATAATAAAAATATATTGAAAAATAAAAATATGTGTGTCGGTGGAATGATGAAATTCTTTGGTACCCAAAATTGCTCATAGATGACGCTTTAAATCCTTTACAGGTCATCAGTTTAGAGATAACCAGAAATATTGGCCCAGAGTGCAGTGGTCAGGAACATGTCATATACAGCCCTGTGTATAGAGTGTGTTGGTCAGGAACATGTCATATACAGCCCTGTGTATAGAGTGCGGTGGTCAGGAACATGTCATATACATCGCTGTGTATAGAGTGCGGTGGTCAGGAACATGTCATATACAGCGCTGTGTATAGAGTGCGGTGGTCAGGAACATGTCATATACAGCCCTGTTTATAGAGTGCGGTGGTCAGGAACATGTCATTTACAGCCCTGTGTATAGAGTGCGGTGGTCAGGAACATGTCATATACAGCCCTGTGTATAGAGTGCGGTGGTCAGGAACATGTCATATACAGCCCCGTGTATAGAGTGCGGTGGTCAGGAACATGTAATATAAAGCCCTGTGTATAGAGTGCAGTGGTCAGTTTGGGCACCTGGGTCCTGCCCCAGGGGACATGTATCAATTCAAAAAAAGTTTTAAAAACTGAAGTTTTTTCGGGAGCAGTGATTTTAATAATGCTTAAAGTGAAACAATAAAAGTTTAATATTCCTTTAAATTTCGTACCTGTGGGGTGTCTATAGTATGCCTGTTTAGAACAGTCCGAGTGCAAAATTAAATTTCTGAAGGAAAAAAAGTCATTTAAAAGTACTAGCTATAGTACAGGCTATAATTAGGGATGGGCTATCTGTTCGAGTCGAACAGGAGTTCGACTCAAACATTGGCTGTTCGCCGGTCTGGCGAACAATTTGGGGTGTTTGCAGCTAATTCGAAAAGCCATGGAACACCCTTTAAAAGTCTATGGGAGAAATTTAATGTGCTAAATTTAAAGGTTAATATGCAAGTTATTGTCGTGTTTGGGGCTCCGGGTCCTGCCCCAGGGGACATGTATCAATGCAAAGAAAAGTTTTAAAAACGGCCACCCGTCATGTGACCCCGTCCCACTCTGACAATGGGGAAACGCAGTGACAATGACACAGCGCCAGCTTGACACTTCTTATGTAGGTGAGGGCAGGGCCACCCATCACGTGACCTTATCCCCCTCTGACAAGGGAAACGTCGGGTTTCCCAGTGATGTGTGCGGGTGACCCCGCCCCCTCTGATGCAATGCAGGATTCCCGTTGCATCAGAAGGGGGCGGGGTCACCCGCACACGTCACTGGGAAACCCGACGTTTCCCTTGTCAGAGGGGGATAAGGTCACGTGATGGGTGGCCCTGCCCTCACCTACATAAGAAGTGTCAAGCTGGCGCTGTGTCATTGGGCACTGTGCGTGTTCCTCGCTGGAGATCATCCATCGCTGGAGATCGCGAATTGGATTCGGATTGGATTGGATTGGATCCCTGGAGTAGGAGCATGGATTTATTGGATTACATCACTGGAATCTCTTTTTTATTTTATTAGTACTTCTCCCACAGTGTGTGTGTTTTTTTTTTTTTTTTTTTTACCATTTTGACACTTTCTTTTTGTGAAATGGTAGGGGTACAATGTCCCCGTTACCATTTTAAGCAGGGGGGGTGGAATCTGGGGGTCCCCATGTTTACGGGGGCTTCTAGATTCCAATAAGCCCCCCCCGCAGACCCCCACAACCACCGGGCAAGGGTTGTGGGGATGAGGCCCTTGTCCCCATCAACATCCTCCCCATGTTGAGGGCCTGGTACGGTTCAGGAGAGGGGGCAGCTCTCTCGTCCCTCCTCTTTTCCTGCGGCCTGCCAGGTTGCGTGCTCGGATAAGGGTCTGGTGTGGATTTTTTGGGGAACCCTGCACCATTTCTTTTTCATTTTGGCACGGAGCTCCCCTTAATATCCATACCAGACCTGAATTTTTGGGGGGACCCCAATGCCTTTTTATTTTTTTATTTTTCAATGACTTTCAATGACTTTTATGTGAATTGTTGGGACCGACAATTCATTAATAGTCGGCACTAGCGCTAGTACTATAAATTACTTTTTTTCCTTTAGAAATGTAATTTTGCTCTTGGACTGTTATAAACACAGGAAACATGCGCTACTTTACAGGCATACTATACACACCCCCCAGGTACGAAATTTAAAGGAATATTTCACTTTAAGCATTATTAAAATCACTGCTCCCGAAAAAACGTCAGTTTTTAAAACGTTGTTTTGCATTGATACATGTCCCCTGGGGCAAGACCCGGGTCCCCAAACACGTTTCATGACAATACCATGCATATTAACATTTAAGATTAGCACTTTTGATTTCTTCCATAGGCTTTTAAAGGGTGTTCCGCGGCTTTCGAATTTGCTGCGAACACCCCAAATTGTTCGCTATTCGGCGAATGGGTGAACAGCCAATGTTCGAGTCATGTTCCACCCGAACAGACAGCCCATCCTTACTCACAAACACAGAAACATCCTCGTCCTCTTTATGCTTTGTCTGTTTAAAATCAGTAAGCATCTGATGAGGGTCACGGTGCTGTCCATAAGCATCTGTCAAAACATCGATATGTTCTTGAGCACTGGTACTCACATGAGTGTCCTTGTAAACTCTAATGATAATGGATGCTGGTGGTCTTCAGCTTTCCATGATGCTCTGTTCTTTATTTTCCTCTGAGCATGTCCATTCCTCTATCACTTCTATCATTGAAAAATCTTTCCACACCTCAAAGCTTTCTTCACCAGCGGGGGCAGGGAGCACCCCTGAAAAAGCCTTTAATTTGCGATAAGAATTGGCATGTAAATTCTGAGCAAGGACTTCAGTGACTTTTAGCAGCAGTTGCTCAATATTTGTGTCCTGCTTAGAGTTCTCCTGATGAAGCCGTTGTATTCAATGGTTCACACTTTACAGGCAGGGCTGGTAACTTCCGCATTACTGGAGGTGAGATTACTGGAAATACTACAGCACAACCAATTACATCAGCCCCCTTTGGATATAAGCAAAAGGGCCCTTTAACTGGATTTAAATCCACCTCACTGAGACAGAGATAATGGGTATACAGTTCATAACTCTCATCTTCCCCTCTTTTATCCACAGGAGATGCCGACTGCAAGGTTTCATTAGCTTGTAGCACCCCCTACAGTCTATGGGGGCTCACAGTGATAGGTACACAGGAAATAGCAAATGTCCTTTTATGTGGAAGTCCCTCTTCCAGGGCCCACTGCCTCACAGCTTCTGTTGAGAACAGCGACATGGTCGTTCCTTAATGTCCTGATCTAAGATATTTATCTCAGCAGTGCCTCCAATTGTATCGCTATTCTTCTCTCTCTCTGCGGCTACTGAGGTATGATGGCACCACCTGTAGAGTATTTAGGAGCAGAGTCTTCATAATCTGTGTGATCAGGACAGGATCTCTAACAAGCGCAGTGCCTCCACTCAATTGGGGCTTGTGAATAGCAAGTGAAATCCCAATTGAGAAATATATCTTCACATAGACAGTAATCCACACAGAATTGTATTTGAAAGTCCATGTATTGAAGAAATAACATTCAGTGAACCATCCAACATAAAGTATTTTCCCAACAGGAACATGAAATCATTAACAGTCTCTATGCAGGTCTCAGTGAGGGGAATCTGCAGTATTTACACATTCTGTGTCCTCTTAGCAGGAATTTATTGTTCTCTCTCCACATGTCTCTCCCTCCACCCACTTACCCACAAAACCCCTTGCCATCCTCTGCTCTTCTTGATGACCTCATCCTCGATGAGAGAGAGAGCATAGCAACCATTTTGGAAAAGGGAAAACAGACACTGCATACCACGAGCATACACTTGGTAAATGGGCAAAGAAATGATCACATCACTACATTATCATATACGAGGAAGTGTTCTTACTTGGAGAGATCTCCACCACCATTCCTATGTAAACATTACATACATGCAATTTATGTTAGTATATTCATTATGAGTGGACTGATAAATATATATATATTTATATTTATGCTTTTTGATATATTTTTGCAATTTCTTCACCAAAAAGTTCAATATCGGGAGTTATGTTTTTAACTTTGCCCTGTTATACAGGACTGCTTATTATGAGACGTTTCTTGGGGCTGCAGTTCCTCTGAACTCCACAAGATGGCAATCTTACTTCTACCCAGACAGGAAGTCTCTATGGAATACAGACAGGAAGTGATGTCAGGTACACACAGGAAGTTCCGGGTGAGAGGTGAGTCGGTAAGAAGTAGCAAGGAGACGTTTCTGGAGTGGCAGAAGACGAGGTAATAAGATCTTATCTTTTATTTACACCCAGTAACCCCCCCCGTCATGTCCGTCCTCTTCCTCCATAGTCTCTGTGATGTCTTTTATCTCCAGCAGATGATGATACACACATATATATAGTGTGAAAACCTAGATTAACCCCTTCAGGGGCAGAACATTTCCCCGCTTACGGGGCCGGAACATTCTCTTCATTTTAGAGATAAATTCTAGTAATATGTTCCTCTAAACAAACAGCACTGACAATAAATAGGCAAGACAATGACCATCCTGACCATATATGGCCTACAAAGGGCAATTATTACACTACACAGGCTGTTGGTCTCTGATGGCCCTCTCACCCCACCTGCACATACTTTTCTGACCTCCTTAACCTCCCTGGCGGTATGATTCTGTCTGGAATTTGGTGCTGAAAGCGGTACAATTATTTTGCATGGAAATTTGGCGTTTTTATATTGTAGGCATGCAATTCTTATGAATAACTCACTTAAATCTGTCCGAACCAGAGTCTAGTAGACATCCCGGGTATGATAAAGTTTGAAACACAAAATAATAAATTATAATATAATAAAAATATATATAAAAATGATTCAATAATGTAATCAAATCCAAAAAACTGAAATTTGCTCAGTTGCAGAATAGCCGCTGTCATTAAATTTATTGTTTGATGATAAATTGTGATTTTAATTTTTTATCGGTGTTTTCTAGCTGGTCTAAAACCACTTTTGACATAAAGGGACACTTTTTGGTTGCTATGGACAATCTCCAGTTTCCAGGCAGAAAAAAAATTTTTTATTATATAAAATGACATGCAGGGCACTGGGCAGACCACTAGGGATAAAGGGGGTGTGTATTTTTTGTATACAGTACTGTAATCTGTAAGATTACAGTACTGTATGTGTACTGTGTTTTTAAACTTTTTTAAATTTGGCGCCGATCTCCGCTCCCGTGCGTCGGAACGTCGCAGGGAACGGAGACCGGCACTGTGTGAATCGAGCGAGCAGACGGCTCGCTCACACAGCGGGGAGACATCGCAGGATCCAGGGGAAAAGGTAAGTAACTTCCCCCCTGCATCCTGCACGCAAGCCCGAGCCTGGCTCGGGGTTACCGCTCCCAGCACAAAAAGCTGGACCCGAGCCAGGCTCGGGGTTACCGCTAGGGAGGTTAAAGGAGAAGTCCAGCCGGAGATCGCTTGGCTGGGCTTCTCCTATGGGTTGAAGTAGTGCAATTAGTTTTGCACTCTTGTGACCTGTTTTCAGCAGAGATCGGGCTGAAGTCGGCTCTCTGGTGACATCACTGGAATCAGTCCAGGCACCGCATCATCACGACAATGAAGTCTGGATCTTCCAGGTGCCTGGATTGATGGCCATCTCAGCCTCTCAGCGAGCCAGTGAGAGACTGAGACGGGCACTGCCCGCCCCTCCACAGCTCCAGTGAGCGCGGGGGGCAGAGCTGTGAGAACCGAGCCATCGCAGATGTTAGATCGATCGGTTCTCAGTGAAGAGGTGCCGGGGGACCGATGCTGCATCCACCAAGGTAAGTATGAATCTGAAAGAAAAAAAAATCATACTTCTCTTTTAAAGACCTTCTGCCAGCAAGTGAAGGAAGCCTTCACCTCACCATTTCACCGTTCTAGAAATATGTTGCAGGATACTAAATAAACCAAGAGAGAACCCCTCCCACTGCTGTCCTCCTACCAGCACTGAAATAAAAATCACACACCAGTAAAGTGCACTACAAGGTCCAGCCCAACAGACAGCAGTCTATGGTAACAGCATGATGAGGACAAATGTTCATTCCAACATACAAGGGTCCTGCAGCTTGTCAGATAAAGATCCGGGAAGATCCAAGGAGCTCAAACAGCAAAGAAATGACAGCGCGAGATCCTCATTAGAATGATGAAGTCATTTATTCCATAAAAACAAATAGTACACTTACATGTTACAATCTTCATAATCAGCATAGATGGCAGATGGGTTGCTATTGGAGAGAACAAAACCGACTCCTCCCCCACAGTTCTGTAGTCCACCAGCAGGATCTCCCTGCTATCCAATCCCATCCCTTCTCTTACTGCAGAGAGTGACAGTGACATCACTCCGATCAGTCAGCAGGCTGCCGGAGATTGGAGCCTTGCAGCCGGAGTTCTGACAATTATCCTGATTAGCCGACAACTCCGACCAAAAGTCAGCAAGTTCCCCTTCCTGGACATCATGATGACCCGACATTGTCCTCACAGCACTGCCTCAGAGCAAACAAGTCAAAGGAAGGATCGTATTTATCATTCCTTGTCTGCAGATCTAAAACTAATCAAATCCAGTTCAGAAACTACACAAACCCAACAGAGAAAAGGGAATATCTGATCCGGCAGCCAAGAGGGTCCCTCACCTCAAAAATGTAGCAAACAGTCCAAACTAAATCTCTTCCCATGGGGGGAGTAGTTGTTAAATGTACAGCAACCCTCCTATTACCCCCTCACATCCACATCCTATTATTGTGTGACCAATACCATCCATATAATTCTTACTTTCATTTCCCAAAGTTATCCGTCTACAAGGAGACCTGTATAGATCAAATGACGGCACCAATGAGGATGGAGGAGGACCGGAGTCACATGACTGAGAAGATACTAAACTTCACCCTGGAGATCATCTACCTGCTGACCGGAGAGGTGAGGAGGATTCTGGGAGGTCACATGACATCACTTATCTCTATTAATAAAACACCGACCTGACCGGAGAGGTGAGGAGGATTCTGGGAGGTCACATGACATCACTCTTATCTCTATTAATAAAACACCGACCTGACCGGAGAGGTGAGGAGGATTCTGGGAGGTCACATGACATCACTCTTATCTCTATTAATAAAACAGACCTGACCGGAGAGGTGAGGAGGATTCTAGGATTTTAACATGATATTCCTATTGGTTCTTCAATACAGAGATTTCCTCTTGTGAAGTCAGGTGATCATATGACCATCACAGTGCCTCCATGTGACTCCCTAAAACCTGAGAGACACAACATGCAGAAGATTCTAGAAGTCACCAAGAAGATGATGGAGCTGCTGACAGGAGAGGTGAGCGGTGCTGGGAATTCTGGGACATTATCCAGTAACAGACAAGGGATGTGTCTGGATGGTGACTGTATCATTGTGTGTGTCAGGTTCCTATAAGGTGTCAGGATGTCACTGTCTATTTCTCCATGGAGGAGTGGGAGTATTTAGAAGGACACAAGGATCTCTACAAGGACGTCATGATGGACAATCAGCCGCCCCTCACATCACCGGGTAAGAGAAGACTTTATTGTAAAGGAGAGAGCAGTACGGAGGCTCCACCTAGATCCCCCATCATCTGATAAACACATAGAAACAATGTATTCAGTCAGTGTGTGTGTTTCCTACAGATGGATCCAGTAATGGGAACCCCCCAGAGAGATGTCCCCGTCTTCTGTATTCCCGGGATGCCACATAGGAAGATCACACCATCCCTCACCATCATCAGGTACATGAGGAACAATCACTAATAGTTTTGATTAAGACTGCTTTCACACTAAAAGCGTTGCTCGTTTTAGCGGTACTTTAGCGCTGTTTTCAGCCACCAGCAGGGCGCTTTTAACCCCGTTTTCAAATAGCTTTGGAAGCACTGCCCATTCATTGCAATGGGATGGGCGTTTTGAGAGCGCTAAATCCATTGCTCCCAACCTGCCCTAAAGATGTTACTTGAAAGGTCACACTGCAGTGAATAGGAGGCGGTTTTCAGGCACTTCGCAGAGGCTATTTCTAGCGCTAAAGCACCTGACAACTGCCCCAGTGTGAAAGGGATCTTATACACAGCATGTTTGTAACAATGAATGTTTTATTATAAATTCAGAGTGGAAAGCTCGGGGATGATAATATTGATGAAGAGTATAAAGAGGAGGATGAGGAGTATGGAGTGATGGAGGAGTTTTCAGAAGGACACAAGGATATGATGGAGCCACCAAATGCCAGGAACCCCCCAGAGAGATGTCCCCGTCCTCTGTATTCCCGGGATTCCACACAGGAAGATCACACCATCCCCCACTGTTACAAGGTTGGTAGGACAGAGATTATCAAACACACTTATAGAGACAATGTGTGGATTTTTTATGTGATGTCACAATAATAAAGCTTATATCTTAAAGATGATATTCACTTTCATTTTCTTGATTTAGAGTGGAGATCCAATCGATATAGAATTTGAGGTTAAATCAGAAGAAGAAGAGAGGTATGTGAGGGATGATCAGCAGTCTATGGAGGAGGATGGAATAACGGGGACATTTATAGAGGAGCACTAAATACATTCCTTCTCCCATACTGCTCACTGATTGGTCCAGAGTAGGGCGGGGACTGGGTGATATCAGCCTGTAATCCCCTGGTCACTTTCCTGAGCTGTGTTCCCCATCCTGTATTCCTGTATTTCTCTCGGATAATCTTCCTTCTCTGTGCTGCAGACACAATTTATGTATCTAGACTGGATTTATGGAGATTCTGGGGTTCAGTTGGCAGAAAAATTTTCATTTTCACCATAGATGTTGCTCTACCTAGGCACCTGGGGTATGTGCTTTGGGTCTTCTGTCCCATACCCGGGTATGGCAAGATCTCTGACAGAACAATCCCCCCGGGATTACTTGTTCTGTTGTCTGCTGGCTGTGTCGGGTGGAGGAATATGTCTGTATCGTCTCATAACCAAGTCACTGAGTGCAGTCTCAGGAGATGGAAGGCAGCGGTGTGGGACCTCTGCAACTTGTCTCATGTAAACATTTAATCTTCCACTCATTACTGAATACCAATATTATGAGTCCTGACCCTTACACTGTATAATTTATATTGTACATTACATACTCCTGACCCCTGCACTGTATACTCTATGTTGTACAGTAAATCATTACCATACTATAAAATCCTATCTGTTGTATCTTATACAATAAGTTGTACATGACATAGTCCTGACTTCTTTTGCACTCATTTTCTACCAGATGGACATTTTATATCTGATGATTTGATTGGAGGACAGACTTTTACATGTTGATAATAATGTGATAACATCCTCAAACTTTGGAACCTTAAACAGAAAGTGATAATGAGGGAGGAGTCAATAACCCAATGATGGTGGTCTTCAGGATCAGTCCAGTCTTCATCTTGGTTGTTCTCCCACATCCTCACTCTCTGACCTCTGGTGGGGCTCAGCCCCGCTGTTATTCATGACTAAATAAGGAAGTGCAGGACTTCTTGTGTTGGGAAGATGGCAATGAGTGATAGAGGGGGTGGGGACACTCGTCCTATAATCCCCTCATCACTGTCACTCCTATAAAAGACAGTTCTCGTTGTTTCCTCACTCTCTGACTAAGGTCCATGAATAAAGAAATGAACTGGTAGGAGATCAGAGGACCCATTTACTAGTTACCTTGAGCGGGAATTGTAAGATCCTCAGAGACAAAGCTGCCTGATGTGGGTGGAGTCCTGGTTTAGGGAAAACCAATCAGCTCATGTCTAGCAATAATCTTTTTATTTCTATTTTAGTAGATGGACGGGAGATGAGGAAAACCTCAGAGGATTGTCTCACTTTGTCTCCAGACTGTAAAGTAGAAGATGAGGACATCACACAGTATAGTCCAGGAGAAAACCCGACTACCTCAAATGTCCATCCGGCACCACACAGTGTAGATGGACCATCGTATTCCTCTTATCCTGAGGAACCTCAGACTGTGAGGGACGGTGCCGTCCGTCCAACAGAGAAGAGCTTTTCCTGTACTGAGTGCGGGAAGTGTTTTTCAGATAAGTCCAGTCTTTCCACACATCAGAGATTGCACATGGAGGAAAAGACATATTCCTGTCGTGAGTGCGGGAAGTTTTTTCATTGTAAATCCAAACTTGACGTGCATCTAAGATCTCACACCGGGGAGAAGCTGTATTCCTGTCCTGAGTGCGAGAAAAGTTTCTCGCAGAAGTCCAGTCTTTCCACACATCAGAGATCTCACACGGGGGAGAAGCAGTATTCCTGCCCTGAGTGTGGGAAATGTTTTTCACAGAAGTCCAATCTTTACACACATCAGAGATCTCACACGGGGGAGAAGCCGTATTCCTGTCCTGAGTGAGGGAATTGTTCCTCACTGAAGTCCTGTCTTCCTGTACATCAGGGATCCCACACTACCCTCGAGGTGTATTAGTGCCTTGAGTGTGGGAAATGTCTTCTATATGAATGTTGCTGGACATCACAGCTCTCATGTGGGGAAGAAGCACACCCTGATATACACCTCAGATATACTCCATGGCTGATCTTCATCATGGAAGAAACAGTTGATAAGGAGATCAGAGATCACCAAAGACATGGATGAAGTGTTGTATCGTGTTGGCCATTGATAGCAGGAGAAAAATAAAAATAGAGTCATTACATTTCATTGGCTGAGTACATTTTGTGGTGGAAGATTTTACAAACACTTAGAGGTCTATTTAACCACTTGCTTACTGGGCACTTAAACCCCCCTCCTGCCCAGACCAATTTTCAGCGCTGACGCACTTTGAATGACAATTGCGCGGCCATACAACACTGTACCCAAATTACATTTTTATCATTTTTTTCACACAAATAGAGATTTCTTTTGGTGGTATTTAACCACTTGCTGCCCGCCATATAGGAAAATGATGGCTGCAAAGTGGTTTCAAAATCCTTTCCTCACTTAGCGTCTGTCAGATGCGAGTAGAGGAGAGCCGATCGGCTGCTCCTCTGACAGGGGGGGTCTGTGCTGATCGATTATCAGTGCAGCCCCCCCGAGGATGCCCACACTGGACCACCAGGGATGCCACCAGACCACCAGGGATGCCAAGCACCAGGTATGCCAATCAGTGCCCACAATGGGCATCACTGATTGGCATGCATTATTGTTTGGCACTGATTGGCATCCATCAGTACAATACAATGCCGCCTATCAGTGCCCATCCGTGCCACCTATCAGTGCCCATCCATGCCGCCTATCAGTGCTCATCCGTGCCGCCTATCCATGCCCATCTGTGCCGCCTATCCGTGCCAGCTATCCGTGCCATCGGTAAAGGAGAAAACTTACTTTTTTACAAAGCTTTGAAACTGAAACAAAAAAAAAAACATATTTTTTTCATATTTTGTTCAAATACCACCAAAAGAAAGCTCTATTTGTGGGAACAAAATGACAAAAAATTCATTTGGGTACAATGTAGCATGACCGCGCAATTGTCCTTCAAAGTGAAACAGTGCTGAAAGCTGAAAATTGGTCTGGGCAGGAAGGTGTTCAAGTTGTTGGTATTGAAGTGGTTAATCACAGCTGGGATTTTTATTTTTTGCTAAACAAACAAAAAAAGATGGAAAATTCTGTTATAAAATGTTGGAAACGGGTAATTTTTCTCCTTCATTGATATGCGCTGATGCACTGGTGGGCACTGAAAGGCACAGTTAAGGTGGCACTGATAGGCACAGATAAGGTGGCACTGATGGGCACAGATAAGGTGGTACTGATGGGCACAGATAAGGCAGCACTGATGGGCACAGATAAGGAGGCACTGATTGGCCCTAATGGGTGGTACTGATAAATGGCTCTAATGGGCATTGATAGGTGGCACTGTTGAGCACTAATAGGTGACACTGATAGGTGGCACTGTGGGCACTGGTAGGCGGCACTGTTGTGTACTGTTGGTGGCACAGGTGGGCACTGAGGAGCTAACGGCAGCTCTTGTTGTAGAATCTCATATTAGCCAATGTATTTCATATTATTCATATTGATTTGCATATATTTTATTGGTAATATAATTATTATTATTGTTGTTATTATTATTATTTAGTAGTGGTCTTATCAATATTATTATTCAATAAGTAAAGCAACAATTATTAATCTTTAACAATGTATACTGTGTTTTCCATAGATTGAGAAAGATATCATTTTAAATGTTGAACTTTAGATGACCTCTCTACTTCTTTCTCATACTTTTATAGTTTACTGGGTGAAAGTTCATTAGAATAGTTTCAAGTTATATATTGTCTCAAAATGCATATAAATCAGACAGATATGATAAGAATACAGGTGGTTAAAATAATTAGGTGGAATATGGGAAAGTTATGTAAAGAACATTAAATTAGCTCAAAGAAAGATCTGTTTGTGCCCTCATTAAAACTATTAAAACACATACATATAGTGAGACATATAACACATCTGGTGGGGTTATTGAAAGTTCATTCTCCCAAAAATCGTAAATATGTCACCCTTGAAGTTAAGTTAAATCTTTTAAAGATAAGGAGAGTTTGATAACACAGCTGGGTGCCAGACTGTCTCTACACAGGTGTTTTTAATTGGACAAGAGCAGTTATAAATCTTTTTAATGAACATGTACGAATTCTGGGAGTAATAAGTTTGTCT
Organism: Lithobates sylvaticus; assembly: GCA_028564925.1. NCBI lineage: Eukaryota > Metazoa > Chordata > Amphibia > Anura > Ranidae > Lithobates > Lithobates sylvaticus. Next base: position 555,507,478 of record CM053028.1, on the reverse strand, counting down.
GGTTATAGAACAGGTGTCAGATTTATGGTTGGTTACATTGACGTAGATCTTAGCGACCAATCACATGTAGGAAAGATGGCTGAGATAGGCTTGTAAAAGGGTATATAAATGCAAGCTCTACAATTGTTTGTCAGACAAGTCAGATAGGAGCTCATAAGGCTGAACTCTGTGTATGCAGCTCTATTGCAAGGGTCATAGAGGTCAGAACCAATGGGCAAATATCTGTCCGAAACTTGTCTCCTCGTACGAGTCAGAGAGAACTTCTTAACTTGTTCCAGAGTGTGGTCTCAGGTGAATTTCCCTCATGAACTTGGTCGAGCTGGAACCCAGAACTCTGAGGGGACCAGACCACTGGCCGATCGGCTGGTCCCTATCAGGTGACGGGTTCCCAAGAATTGGCAGAAAAGACCCATTCTGGTTCAAGGTTAGAACAATTCACAATTGTTTCAATTTGGCTAGGGAATAAGAATACCTATATCTAATATGCTTGCATTGTAAGAAACTGTATAAATTAGACCTGTATCTTGTAATACTTTGAACATAAACCTGTATGTTATCAGCTGTTAATAAACCTGCATTGCTTAAGTTCTGCTTGGTTCGATACTTTACTATTCTACTTCACTCTCCGTGATTGGGACTGATGTCCCTCTCACAGCCGCTGGTGATCAGCTTTTTTTTTCTGTTAGCGCAAGGAGAAAGAATGGCTGATTACCGTCTCTGTTTAAATCACATGATCAGCTGTCATTGGCTGACAGCTGATCAGGTGGTAAGGGGTCGGGATCGACCCCTTACTCTGATCTGTGAACAAGTGAGTCTCATAGACTGGCTGATCACAGAGTGCGCCACGCCCGCCCTGCAGGAGGCACGCAGGCTGCTTGGGCATGGGAGGATGTCGATATATGTGTATAGAGTGTAGTGGTCAGGAACATGTCATATACAGCCCTGTGTATAGAGTGCAGGGGTCGGAAACATGTCATATACAGTCCTGTGTATAGAGTGCAGGGGTCGGAAACATGTCATATACAGTCCTGTGTATAGAGTGCGGTGGTCAGGAACATGTCATATACAGTCCTGTGTATAGAGTGTGGTGGTCAGGAACATGTCATATACAGTCCTGTGTATAGAGTGCAGTGGTCGGGAACATGTCATATATACAGCCCTGTGTATAGAGTGTAGTGGTCAGGAACATGTCATATACAGTCTTGTGTATAGAGTGCAGGGGTCAGGATTAGGGATGAGCTTGGTGTTCACCTCGAACATTGTCTGTTCAGCCGTTTGGCGAATTCCGAACGTTATGGGCCGTTCGCCCCAAATTCGAGTGGCGCGCCATGGCCCATAATTCACTGCGGTTTCGCAGTGCATTGCTGGCTGCTGATTGGCCAAGCATGCACTATGACCCACATGCTTTGGCCAATCACAGCGCAGAAAAAACAGAGAGCCATGATTGGCCAAAGCCAGGGTGGCTTTGGACAATTATGTCTCAGGGAGTTTAGTACACACCCCACACTATATAAGGCCGCCTGCGTGGCGGCCTTGTGTAGTGTGTTGCAGTGGAGGAAAGAGATAGACAGAGAGACAGTGTGATTTGATTTAAGTTAGATAGAATAGGCAGGCGAGTCAGTTAGCTTCAGTTACAGTGTGAAGAGATAGTCTCAGGGTTCAGTTGAAAGTGCAGAGAGCATCATGAAGACCAAGGAACACACCAGGCAGGTCCGTAATACTGTTGTGGAGAAGTTTAAAGCCGGATTTGGATACAAAAAGATTTCCCAAGCTTTAAACATCCCAAGGAGCACTGTGCAAGCGATTATTTTGAAATGGAAGTATCAGACCACTGCAAATCTACCAAGACCTGGCTGTCCCTCTAAACTTTCAGCTCAGACAAGAAGACTGATCAGAGATGCAGCCAAGAGGCCCATGATCACTCTGGATGAACTGCAGAGAACTACAGCTGAGGTGGGAGAGTCTGTCCATAGGACAACAATCAGTCGTACACTGCACAAATCTGGCCTTTATGGAAGAGTGGCAAGAAGAAAGCCATTTCTCAAAGATATCCATAAAAAGTCTCGTCTAAAGTTTGCCACAAGCCACCTGGGAGACACACCAAACATGTGGAAGAAGGTGCTCTGGTCCGATGAAACCAAAATTGAACTTTTTGGCCACAATGCAAAACGATATGTTTGACGTAAAAGCAACACAGCTCATCATCCTCAACACACCATCCCCACTGTCAAACATGGTGGTGGCAGATTCATGGTTTGGGCCTGCTTTTCTTCAGCAGGGACAGGGAAGATGGTTAAAATTGAGGGGAAGATGGATGCAGCCAAATACAGGACCTGAAACTGGGACGGAGATTTATCTTCCAACAAGACAATGATCCCAAACATACAGCAAAATCTACAAAGGAATGGTTCACAAATAAACGTATCCAGGTGTTAGAATGGCCAAGTTAAAGTCCAGACCTGAATCCAATCGAGAATCTGTGGAAAGAGCTGAAAACTGCTGTTCACAAACGCTCTCCATCCAACCTCACTGAGCTCGAGCTGTTTTGCAAGAAGAATGGGCAAGAATTTCAGTCTCTCGATGTGCAAAACTGATAGAGACATACCCCAAGCGACTTGCAGCTGTAATCGCAGCAAAAGGTGGCTCTACAAAGTATTAACGCAAGGGGGCCAAATAATTTTGCACGCCCCACTTTTCATTTTTTTATTAGTTAAAAAAGTATATCTTTATGTTTGAAGCCTGAAATGTGGAAAAAGGTTGAAAAGTTCAAGGGGGCCGAATACTTTCGCAAGGCACTGTATATGCATCCCAGGTGTGTTGTGTATATATATTTATACACTGTGTTCACTTTAGCTAGATCCTTTCTTGTTATTCTCTTCATAATATACTGACAGGCAGGGAGCTGCACTATTTTCACTGAGTGTACTGTGTCCTTTGCACAGTGTACACCTAAAGCTTTAAATTGTATACTGCTGCACCAGTGGACAATGATGGTGCACCAGTATCAGTAATTTAGAATTTTTTGCTGAGAGGCATGTCGAGTCCATGGAATATTTTATATTTTGACACAAGTTGTGGGAAAAGGACACTTTTTTTTTTTTTTTTGCACAAAGTTGTCACTAAATGATATATTGCTCACACATGCCATGGGCATATGTGGAATTACACCCCAAAATACATTCTGTTGCTTCTCCTGAATACGGGGATACCACATGTGTGAGACTTTTTCGGAGCCTCTCCGCGTACTGGACCCCGAAAACCAATCACCACCTTCAGGCTTTCTAAGGGTGTACATTTTTGATTTCACTCCTCACTACCTATCACAGTTTCAGAGGCCATAGAATGCCCAGATGGCACAACCCCCCCCCCCCCCAAATGACCCCATTTTGGAAAGACACCCCAAGCTATTTGCTGAGAGGTATGGTGAGTATTTTGCAGACCTCGCTTTTTGTCACAAAGTTTTAAAAATTGAAAAAAGAAAAAAAAAATGTTTTCTTTTCTTTCTTCATTTTCAAAAACAAATGAGAGCTGCAAAATACTCACCATGCTTCTCAGCAATTTCCTTGGGGTGTCTACTTTCAAAAATTGGCTCATTTGGGGGGAGAGGTTTGTACTGCCCTGCCATTTTAGCACCTAAAGGAATGAGATAGGCAGTCATAAACGAAAAGCTGCGTAAATTTCAGAAAATGTACCCTACTTTGTACGTGATAACTTTTGCGCAAACCTATGAATATACACTTATAGACATTTTCTTACCAAGGACATGTGGCTGAATACATTTTGGCCTAATGTATGGCTAAAATTGAGTTTATTGGATTTTTCTTATAACAAAAAGTAGAAAATATTATTTTTTTTCTAAATTTTCGGTCTTTTTCCGTTTATATTGCAAAAAATAAAAATCGCATAGGCAATCAAATACCATCAAAAGAAAGCTCTATTTGTGGGTAAAAAAGGACACAAATTTTGTTTGGGTACAACATTGCATGACCGCGCAATTACCAGTTAAAGCAGCGCAGTGCCAAATTGTAAAAAGTGCTCTGGTCTTTAGGCAGCCAAAAGGTCCGGGGCTTAAGTGGTTAATGAGACATCCAGGGTCTAAAAGACCCCCAATGCCTCCCCTGTGCTCCACTGAATGTAATGCAATACAGATCACACTCCATTATATTCTTTCCCAGCTCTGATAGTCGGGGAAACTGTCACCAGGGTCCCGGAAGTGATGTCATACATGTCTCTTCCGGGTAAGGAAGAAGAAGGGGAGGAGATTGTATGTGTGTCCTCTCTCCTCCCTCCCCTCTACCCATCATCACCCGCTATGCTGGTCCCGGGTCCACAGATGGGCAAGAGGAGCCCGGGATACATAGCGGGTGTGTGTCAGGGTGGGGGCACTTTACCGGGGGGGGTGTGGAAACATTCGCTCAGCCACCCAAATGCTTCTATCAGACAAGTAAACCTGCTCCTTGCTCGCCCACAGCAGGGCTAAATGTTAAAAAAACTACTTGTCCGGCCCTCAGAATTGCATGTCCCGGGTGTCAGGCGATGGGAATTCTACATCCCTGAGTTCATAAGAAGACCAGAGATCACCAAAGACATGGATGAAGTGTTGTACTGTGTTGGCCATTGATAGCAGGATAAAAATAGTCTTTACCTCTCATTGGCTACTCTCATGAGTACATTTCGTGGTGTAAGCATTCACAAATACTTGGTCTAAAAAAAATAAAAATGAGTTGAATGATTATGACCGGTGTTCTGACAAAAACTGTCCGGCCATCGGATAGTGTCTGCCCCGTACTGCGCAGGCGCAGCGCTTGCGCAGTACGGAGGACAAGGAGATTCCGAAAATCTCTGAAGATGAGCGGCGTGAGTGCAGGTTCAAGCCCCACCATCCAAGTGGACATACGGTAGCACATAGTAACAGGGCCCCTCGCCGGCTCGCTTCGCTCGCCATGCTTTGGGCATAGCCTCACTTTGCTTGGCTATTTTTTATTCTAACTCTATATCCACTTGGATGGTGGGGCTTGAACTTGGACTTGCGGCGCAGGCGCTGTTCATCTTCGGAGATTTTCGGAATCCCCTTGTCCTCCGTACTGCGCAAGTGCAGTACAGGGCGGACACTATCCGACGGGGGACAGAATTCGACATCACCGGCATTCACCCGGCTGTGATGAATATTGGATGTATTTTATTTCATACACTGATTTCCTTGGCTCCACCTAGTGGCCATAATGCAGTATTGTGATATTTTTACTAATGGAGGTAAGTCAGGAAAAATACCCCATTATGGTCACTAGATGGAGCTGACAATCATAGGAAATCACTTTGTTACATAATGGCCAGAATATGTATGACTGGATGAGTGATTGTCACATTCATCCCATAAATTTTCTAGTAGAGCCCTTAGTCTCCTTCATCAGACATGTCTTCATACTAATACCTGAGATCATACTCATACACTTATAATTACCAAAACAGTACACAGACCCTCGAGGTTCTTCTATGTATTTGGGGGACCTTTGGAGTGTCTGTGTGCTGTAAAAAAAATAAAGAAGCCGACAATGAAATGTTATTTTCTGGCAATTTAAACAGATTCATTTTTTCTTTGTAAATGTCACTTTTTCTGTAGCCCATCCAACAGGAAGAATGAGAAAATGTATAGAGACCCCCAAATACATATTTGTTGGATATTGATGGAATAAGGGGGGACCTCACACCAAAAAAAAGTGTGTGCCCCTCCCTCCAAAATATCCATACCAGACCCTTTATCCAAACCTGCAGCCTGCTGACCAGGAAAGAGGGAGGGTGTCAATAAAATTCCATTCTCTGACTAATCAGTCAACTCCGGTCATGTTGATTGGAAGACAGATTTATTACGGATGTATCGATACAAACGGGTGACAAGTAAAAACAGCTCCTACAGCACAGAGTGCCACCAGAGAATCACACACGGAAATGCTATGAGCAGTTACTTTTAAGGTAATATTTGGCAACCTGCCATTGGCTAAGACACACTGGTGACTCATGATGCATTGCCAGCTTTATTGCCAAATCCAGAGTGTCTTTACAAAACTTTCCTAATATGGTAACATCTGTAAGTATTGTTTTTTAGGCTTGGTCAGAACTTAAGAAAGTTGCACAAACAATAAGTCAGCGCCATCTTAGTTACAAAAAGTACAAATCAGGAACAAGACAAATGTTGATATCAATTAATCTTTGAGAGAGTCCTCGAATACAGGGAATACAACAACATCCACAAGTGACTAAAATAGCTAAAGCCACGGCGATAGAGATCAAACATGAGGTGACAAGTCCAGTCCATTTTCCAAACCAACCTTCAAGCCAATTTGTGAATGGATCATTAATACCAGAGTTTTCTGCGAATTCATTCGATAAAGCTGTCAATCCTTCGAGGGCTCTAGTCACGGTTCCTCCAGGAGCTGTATTGTTAGGAATAAAGGTGCAACACATACTGCCAAACATTTTACAGACCCCTCCTCTTTCTGCTAGGATCATATCTAATGCCATCCTATTCTGCCATGCCATCAGAGAGGTAGGGGCTAATTGCTCTGCCAATCCCTTAACTGCATCCCTGGTGTAGTTTACAAACCTTTGTTGGTTATAATATATATAGTTAATCCAGTCAACATTTTTGTTTACTGTCACCCACCAAAGGAGAGACTCAAATCCAGCTGCCACTTGATTCCTAGCCTTAAACTCACTCGGCACTCCACGCGGAACCCCAATCTCATCCATGTAGATCTGGGGATCAAAAGACCCTGCAGGAGAGGTGTCCCTTCTGCTCCTCTGGTGACCCTTCTTCCAAGGGGGCTCTGACAGTAAGCGCAAAGGCATTGTCAGTTGTACCAGGGCACAATCCCCTTGGGAATTGGCTGGAATTCTTGCTCTGAGCCTCTTATCTCCGCATAACCACCAGACGTCCGCCCTCTGGGTGTCGTGCTCAACCCAGTCGTCACCTTTTCCCTTTACAATTTTGTTAATCCTCTCCATGCAGTAGTCATCTGGTAAAGACCCCAAATCTGTGCCACTCTCATTCACCGGAAGTGCAAAACAAGTAAAGTTGCCAGGATATGCCATAACAGCTGGGGGTATCTGAGGTCTCTGAACCTGGGGAAACAACAAACTTAACGTGTGACAGGAAGTGTTGGTGTCAGGTTTGTATGTTTTTTGATACAGCTTTAGCATACACCCTAAACCATCTAGATCTGTATTATTATTTAAGGGAAAAGGCACTGTAGCCAGTTGGGGTCTGGCCCCTGCACAGACCAAGCAGTTTTCTTTTTTAAGGGTATTAGCAGTATATATTAACCATTCAAGCCATTCATTCTTTCCCTGGTATCTTGTTTCTAATGTTATAGTTTCTTCCACTGTAAGATTGGGGGTCAAGAATGCTGCATACTTAAATAAAGACTTTGGCAGGACTGGTTTATTCTCTGGAGAGATATATATGTCCTCCTGGAGGGTGTATCCTTTTGTGACCCAAAGTTGTTTCTCAGATGGGGGTGCACAACTTTGCATATCCTTCAAGATTGTGCGATCTAATTGTATATCTTCCTGTTGTACTAAGATTTGTGTAGATTGATTACCTTCTTGTTTAGCAGCTTTGTCTGCTTTTTTTTATTCTCCTCGCATATCGGGTCTTTGCCTTTTGTATGGGCCTGACATTTACATTTACGGTTCCTCTGACAGGGGTGTATGTCACAGGGAGGGTGGTACTCTGGGCAGTGGCCTGCACTTAAGGGGAAGGGCCATTATAAAGAGGTGGTCTATGGGGGTATCAAATTAAATCATCCTCTTTGTCCACTAGGGGCAATTGGGCTTGGCATTTCTCTTTTGTTCTCCCTCCTTCTACTCTAATTCTAGCGTGCTCATACCAGTATTCCGCCATTTCTAATCCATCCTTTTTTTTTTTTTTCTCTTGAGTTTCGAATACAAGACTGGTAATTCTACTCTAGAATTTTGCTGAAATCTATACAAAACAGCAAAGTCCAAACTCTCCAAACAGGAAATAAACACATGTATGCATACATACACACATACATACATATACATATATACATACATACATACACATACATAAAAACAACTTATACCTTTTACCTTATTTACTACAAAGTACCATTGGTCAAAACAAACAGTATTAGTCTTCTGATCAGTTTTTTTTTTTTTTTCACACACACAGATACACAAAAGAGGAAGTGCACTTAGATGTTCATGAAAGGGGGGGGGGGGGGGATGGGTGAGTGAGTGAGTTTTAACCACAGGTTTGCAGCCAGACAGATCATACTCAACTTAAACCACCGGACTAGAACAATAAGAATACAAGGAAATCTCTGCAGTAATATTAAACATGGAAAAGAAATTAGACTTTGCGATCTCTTTAGATCACTTAGCTACTTTTTAGCGCTCTTAGATCGTCAGGCAAGCAACCTCTGACGTTCTGTATACCCTTCAACAAATCTTTTTTTTCATCTGTCCTGGACAGCGGGCTACGTCTAGTTACCATAGGCAACGTCCCCAAGTGCCTCTGTCTTCGGCCCCTGTGTCACCTAGATCTTATACGATCAACCACAGTGCCGGCATACTCAATGAATTGAAAAACCCAAATCACCTTGAGTAGAAGAGAAAAGAAAAGATCTGTCTCACCTTCAAAAGACACGGAGGACTCGATTAGTAGTCCGTCAGCAGAGGTCAGGTGTGGATCACGGAGCCGACCAGCCTCTTTTTACCACTTAACTTGAGTGGGAGGACCTAGGTCTCGGCGAGACGGAGTCTGATACTCACCGATATTTTGGACGGAACCATTCGATCCAACACCTAATCCTAGCTTCCGGCTCGAAGGACCAAGATGTCAATAAAATTCCATTCTCTGACTAATCAGTCAACTCCGGTCATGTTGATTGGAAGACAGATTTATTACGGATGTATCGATACAAACGGGTGACAAGTAAAAACAGCTCCTACAGCACAGAGTGCCACCAGAGAATCACACATGGAAATGCTATGAGCAGTTACTTTTAAGGTAATATTTGGCAACCTGCCATTGGCTAAGACACACTGGTGACTCATGATGCATTGCCAGCTTTATTGCCAAATCCAGAGTGTCTTTACAAAACTTTCCTAATATGGTAACATCTGTAAATATTGTTTTTTAGGCTTGGTCAGAACTTAAGAAAGTTGCACAAACAATAAGTCAGCGCCATCTTAGTTACAAAAAGTACAAATCAGGAACAAGACAAATGTTGATATCACTTGTAATTCTTTGCATATTTCTTATCAGAGGGATGAGTGTGCGACTCCCCCCTTTTGAACCATACCAGGCCATGTGCCCTCAACATGGGGGGGCTTGTCGGGAGGGATCCCCTTGCAGAAAAGCACCTTGTCCCCGTGTTGATAAGGACAAGGGCCTAATCCCCACAACCCTGTCCTGGTGGTTGTGGGGGTCTGGGGGCAGGGGGCATATGAGAATATTAAAGTCCCGCCCCCACATGAATGAGTTTGGGGTACATAGCACCCCTACTCATTCCCCCAAAAAAGAGATAAAGCAATAAAGACACTCAATGTCCTTTATTTTACAAAATCCCCTAAAAAAGTCTCTTATTGTAAATCCGTCATCAATCCCGATGCCAACCCCCCACTGACTCCCCAATACCCCCCAATGACCCGCCACACAGGAGCGAACTCCGACGGTAACACTCGCTGACTGATAGCATCATGAGCTGTTCTTTAGATATATAAAGGAAGGGGCGGGGATAGTGGTGACATCATTGCCCAGATATGGTCATATTCAGACAATGATGTCATAAGCTATGCCCCACCCATATGTCTACATGGCCATGTAAGTGAATGGGCGGGGTAAAGTCAACGGTTGCTAAGGACACAGCTGTTTTAGGAAGCCGTTGCTTCCATAGAAACCAGTGACAGCCAGAAGCCTTCACATTCGTCTGCACCAAATGCCATAAATGTTGGATTCAGAAGAATGTGGGAGGAGCCAGTGTTCATCCATACTTCTGTTCAGAAACAGAGCGCCTCCCTAATGCGGATCATTGTCAGTGTGTGGAAGTGATTGTATCTGGCAGACAGGGATCTGTATGTGTGTTTGTGTATTACTGCCCGACACACCACTCACATCACACACTTCATCCAATCTGCCCTAAATCATGTGTGTGGGGTGGGGGGCTGGCAGTGGAAGAAGTCATCACACCAGGATTCTAGATTGAAGGATCGCTTGGGGGGATCCTCTGAGGGGTGTGGGGATCACTTGCCTGCTCCACACTCCTTGTATCAGATGAAAGATGTGTATCTGCCTGTGTGTGTCCAGCCAGATAAATGTGGGAGAGTCTCCCTCCAGTGGTGGTCAGCAGTATTGCAGGCTGTGAGAACTTAATCATAGCTGGTTTTATCTTCCCAAATAAACCTATTCCTCATTCCTCCTCCACCAATCAAGACTCTCACTTCAGTTAGCAAGTCACAGTGGGCATGATTTCCTTGACATCTAACATTGGTGTCGGTGAGATAAAATAAGCCCCAATGTTGGTTTCAGTGAGAATTAAGTGTAACCGCAGCCCAGCATTGGTGGTCAGTGATGATACTTACCTGATCACACACTCCCGCTGCCTCTCTGATGATGTCGGAGTTCTACTATCACTGTCAGAAAGGAGATCACTGCTCCCCACAGTCGGCTATAATTGCAGTTCCTGGTGATGGGACCCAGAGAGTGTTCCAGAAGTCATCCCCTCACTGACACTCTGCACTTTGAGTCCTGGAACCTGTGAGATGAGGACATGATGGGACAGAGGACTAATTCCCAGGAATGTCCTTCATCATCTGGAAGCAATGGCAAGGCGGTAATCACACTACAAGATATTTCTCAGGGCTGCAGTTCCTTTGAACTCCACAAGATGGTGATCTGACTTGTACTCAAATAGGAAGCCTCCAAGGAGAGGAGTGTGGCTGCAGAGTGGAGCTCCACTGATGACAGGAAGCACGTGTCCTCCACGCCACTTCTTTTTTTTTTTACTGAACCTTATTGTGAATCTCTGCAGCTGGAGCTCCACTACAGGAAGTGGAGATCACATGATTTCTGTGTAGAGTGGAGCTCCACTACAGGAAGTGGAGGTCACATGATTTCTGTGTAGAGTGGAGCTCCACTACAGGAAATGGAGGTCACATGATTTCTGTGTAGAGTGGAGCTCCACTACAGGAAATGGAGGTCACATGATTTTTGTGTAGAGTGGAGCTCCACTACAGGAAGTGGAGGTCACATTTACTGCGTCAGATTGGCTCCCCTGCACAAAACCACGTAACTGTACGTTGGCTCGCGGGGTCCGGATAGCAGGTGCGTTCGCACCCGCTGCGCAGCGGAGGTGCCGATGCTCGTGGCCCACCGTCGCGATGACCGCCGGCCACGAGCGATTGTAAACACACACTTCCCTGTTCTGTTCTGACAGATGTGACAGATTGTGTGTTGCTATTGGCTAGGAACCACGATCTGTTACCCCTCCCCCTTCAGTTAGAATCACCACCCAGGGAAAACAGTTAACCCCTCCACCACCCCCTAGTATTAACTCCTTCACTGCCAGTGACATTTTTACAGTAATCAATGCATTTTTAATCGCACTGATCGCTGTATTAATGCCAATGGTTCCATAATGTTTCAAAATTGTCTGATGTGTCCGCCATAATGTCGCAGCCCTGATAAAAATCGCTGACATTATTAATAAAAAAAATAATAATAAAAATGCTATAAATCTATGCCCTATCTTTACCAAAAATATGTAGAAGAATACAAATGGGCCTAAACTGAGGAAAAACATTTTTTTTTATATATTTTTGGGGGATATTTATTATAGCAAAAAGTAAAAAATATTGGAGGTTTTTTTTCAAAATTGTTGCTCAATTTTTGTTTATAGTGCAAAAAATAAAAACGGCAGAGGGAATCAAATAGCACCAAAAGAAATCTCTATTTGTGGGAAAAAAGGACATCAATTTTGTTTGGGTGCAACGTCGCACAACCGCGCAATTGTCAGTTAAAGCGACGCAGTGCCGAAATCGCAAAAAGTGCTCTGGTCAGGAAGGGGCTGAAGTGGTTAAAGCATCACCTATGAGCAATTTTGGGTACCAAAGATTTTCATTATTGTACCGACACACACAACTTTTTTTCCGATCAATAAATTTTTTATTATAGTTTTACTTATAACAAGATTGAAGTCATAAAATCATAAGAATGTGGAGGCGGAGTCATTATTAAATTTGTGTACAATACAATACACAATGTGTTACATTATTATAACAAAGTATTGTAGAAAAGATCACACCATAGAAAATGGGGGAAAGTAGAAAATAAACCCGGATATGAAGGTGACATTTGTGTATGAAGAACACCTTAACAATTACCATTTTATTCTCCAGGGCCTCTGCTTTCAGAAAATGTTGGGGGTTTATCTAATCTTCAGGCCCAAAATCTCAATTTTACCATGTGTGCAAAAATAATGCAAAACCAGCTCTGGCAATGAAAGGGTTAATGTGAGCTAGATGGGATCACTCTGCTGTGGTCACACTCTAAACATTAGAGCTCCCCCTAGCTGCAGCCTGGTAATAACATTGCTATGAGGCCTATTAATTTATCTGCTACATACTTCCCATCTTTATATAAACGTCTCCTGACATTTAGGGGTCTATTCATAAATAATTTACATAATAATTCACCCAATGAAAATACATGTACATTCCTTCTGTGTGAATGAGGGGAAAATGGAGTTTAATTGGCTATTTGCTGGTCGAATAATTTCCATTGATTTAAAATAGAAAATACTACATTTGCCTCTAGCTGGAGATAATTGCTATTATACTTAGCGCCATCTAAAGTCCATACATAGTATTTCTCATTTTAATTCAATGGTTAGTCTAATAGTATTGTCTTATTTTAAGTTCTATCCTTCAGTGTGTACTGTACTGATAAGTGTATGAGTATGATCATCAGCTCCATCTAGTGGCCATAATCTGGTATTTTTCCTGAAATACCTCAATTAGTGCAATACTGCATTATGGTCATTAGATGGAGTCAAGGAAATCAGAGTATGAAATAAAATACGGCCAATATTCATCATGGCTGGACGAATGGCGGTCATAACCGTTCAACAATTTTTTTTTTTAAAACATACCTCTAAGTGTTTGTGAAATCTTACACCACAAAATGTACTCAGCCAATGAAAGGTAAGGACTCCATTTTTTTTTCTACTGCTATCAATGGCCGACACGGTACAACACTTCATCCATGTCTTTGGTGATCTCTGATCTCCTTATCAACTGTTTCTTACACGATGAAGATCAGCCATGGAGTATATCTGAGGTGTATATCAGGGTGTGCTTCTTCCCCACATGAGAGCTGTGATGTCCAGCAACATTCATATAAAAGACATTTCCCGCACTCAAGGCACTAATACACCTCGAGGGTTGTGTGGGATCCCTGATGTACAGAAAGACAGGACTTCAGTGAGGAACATTTCCCTCACTCAGGACAGGAATGCGGCTTCTCCCCCGTGTGAGATCTCTGATGTCTGGAAAGACTGGACATCTGTGAAAAACATTTACCGCACTCAGGACAGGAATACGGCTTCTCTCCTGTGTGAGATATCTGATGTCTGGAAAGATGGGACTTCTGTGAAAAACATTTCCCACACTCAGGGCAGGAATACGGCTTCTGCCCCGTGTGAGATCTCTTATGTCTGGAAAGATTGGACTTATCTGAAAAACATTTCCCGCACTCAGGACAGGAATACGGCTTCTGCCCTGTGTGAGATGTCTTATGTCTGGAAAGTCTGGACTTCTTTGAAAAACATTTTCCGCACTCAGGACAGGAATACGGCTTATGCCCCGTGTGAGATCTCTTATGTCTGGAAAGACTGGACTTCATTGAAAAACATTTCCCGCACTCAGGACAGGAATACGGCTTCTGCCCTGTGTGAGATCTCTTGTGTATGGAAAGATTGGACTTCCTTGAAAAACATTTCCCGCACTCAGGACAGGAATACAGCTTATGCCCCGTGTGAGATCTCTTATGTCTGGAAAGACTGGACTTCATTGAAAAACATTTCCCGCAATCAGGACAGGAATACGGCTTCTGCCCTGTGTGAGATCTCTTATGTCTGGAAAGACTGGACTTCATTGAAAAACATTTCCCGCACTCAGGACAGTAATGCTGCTTCTCCCCCGTGTGAGATCTCTGATGTGTGTAAAGTTGGGACTTCTCTGAAAAACATTTCCCGCACTCAGGACAGGAATACGGTTTCTCTCCTGTGTGAGTTATTTTATGCTTATTAAGATGGGATTTAGTATGGAAACATGTCCCACACTCGGTACAGGAATACGGTTTCTCACCTGTGTGAAATCTTTTATGCCCATTAAGTATAGATTTAAAACAGAAACACTTCCCGCACTCAGGACAGGAATACGGCTTTTCTCCTGTGTGAGATCTCTGATGTGTGTAAAGATTGGATTTATCTGAAAACAATTTCCCGCACTCAGGACAGGAATACGGCTTCTCCCCTGTGTGAGATCTCTGATGTTTGGAAAGATGGGACTTCACTAAAAAACATTTCCCACACTCAGGACAGGAATACGGCTTCTCTCCTGTATGAGATCTTATATGCACATTAAGATTGGATTTAAAACGGAAACACTTCCCGCACTCAGGACAGGAAAACCTCTTCCCTGTTGGAAGGACGGCACCGTCCCTCACAGTCTGAGGTTCCTCAGGATAAGAGGAATACGATGGTCCATCTACACTGTGTGGTGCCGGATGGACATTTGAGGTAGTCGGGTTTTCTCCTGGACTATACTGTGTGATGTCCTCATCTTCTACTTTACAGTCTGGAGACAAAGTGAGACAATCCTCTGAGGTTTTCCTCATCTCCCGTCCATCTACTAAAATAGAAATAAAAAGATTATTACTAGACATGAGCTGATTGGTTCCCCTAAACCAGGACTCCGCCCACATCAGGCAGCTTTGTCTCTGAGGATCTTACAATTCCCCCCTCAAGGTAACTAGTAAATGGGTCCTCTGTAGGGCGGCAACTAATGATTATTTTCAGAATTGATTTGTTGGCCGATTATTGTTTTGATTAATTGGATAAAAACCTCAAAAAAGGTTGGTGTATAATTGAGTTGAGTTAATATTCTTGAATATCTATATACAGCGGTAAACATAAATATCCAGATATATAGTTGGATATTTAATCCACTCTGAGAATAACAGACAGATAGATGTATTATTAGAGGGAGAATCTGCTACATATCAGAATCAGATATCAACATTATTAAAATGTAAAAAAGAGGTAAAACGCTGTTTTGCAGATGATCAGACAGGAGTGTAATATAATATGATGGATGACAGACTCCCTTGTCATAGACAGGTAGGTGGGTACAAGCTCCCTGCACCTGATGTCACTTATGCTGGCCGAACACAAACTCATTTTTCTTTCAAAAAAACATTCATCCAATTTTCTAACCATTAGTGGGGTCAAATCGGCGTTCATTTTCCACCACAGTGATGGGAAAATTTGAAGTAGCAGAACAGAAAACTTTTCTCCATCGAACAAATTTTCACATTGTGTATGTGGATTTTGCTCAGAAGTTACATTCATTTTATAATTGAATGTTAAAAGCAAGTGGAATTTTCGAACTGCACTCATCCATTCATTGAATGTACAAATAATTTTCATACAAATATTTGTGTGAATATTCTTGTCCAAAAACCGATCCGTGTATGGCCAGCATAGGACATTTAGAAGCAGCAGCATGATTTTTTTTAATCATCTGTTATGCTAAGGATAAAAAAAAAAAAGTATTTTATGGTACAAAAACAGCAGATAATCATAAAGAATTTATTTATACTGTGAAATAGTGAAAGTAATATATCTTATATTTATATATATATATATATATATATATATATATATATATATATATATATATATATATATATATATATATATATATAAACCGTATTTATCGGCGTATAACACGCACTTTTTCCCCCTTAAAATCGGGGGAAAGTCGTGGGTGCGTGTTATACGCCGATACCCCCCAAAAAAATTACAAAAATCGGTTGTGGCGCCGAAAAATGGCGACCGCGGCCGAAAAAGGCCGGAAACAGCCGAAGCGCGGCCAAAAAAGACCGAAGCCGGCTGTTCAGCTCCGCTCGTAGTCCCGCCTCCCTGCGCTCACTCCCGAAACAGCAGGGAGGCGGGACTCCGAGCGGAGCCGAACAGTCGGCTCGGTCTTTTTCGGCCGCGCTTCGGTCTTTTTCGGCCGCGCATGTGCGGTATGTCTCGCGGCGGGAAATTTAAACGTCGGCAAGGCTGCAAATGACGCTGGCAAACTGCAAATGACACTAGCAAGCTGCAAATGACACTGGTCAAGCTACAAATGACGCTGGGCAAGCTACAAATGATGCTGGGCAAGCTACAAATGACGCTGGGCAAGCTACAAATGATGCTGGGCAAGCTACAAATGATGCTGGGCAAGCTACAAATGATGCTGGGCAAGCTACAAATGACGCTGGGCAGGTTGCAAATGACGCTGGGAAAGGCTGCAAATGACACTGGGCAAGCTACAAATGACGCTGGGCAAGCTACAAATGACGCTGGGCAGGTTGCAAATGACGCTGGGAAAGGCTGCAAATGACGCTGGGAAAGGCTGCAAATGACACTGGGCAAGCTACAAATGATGCTGGGCAAGCTGCAAATGACGCTGGGCAAGCTGCAAATGACGCTGGGCAGGCTGCAAATGACGCTGGGCAAGCTGCAAATGACGCTGGGCAAGCTGCAAATGACGCTTAAATGTAAGTTTTTTTTTTCCCTAAACTTCTCTCCTAAAACTTTTTTCCTTAAAATTCCCTCCTAAACTTGGGGTGCGTGTTATACACCGGTGCGTGTTATACGCCGATAAATACGGTATATATATATATATATATATATATATATATATATATATATATATATATTGTCCCATTTCTATATATCAAGGATGTCCTAATTGAGTGAGTATAGAACCAGTGGGACATCTAGAGGTTCGTATGGGTACTGACTTTTAATGAGGCAATGTTATCTCTATATATGTTTTATAAGTACATTTGTCACTGATTTTGGTACGTACATCATCAAATTGTGATTATTTGTATCCAATGTATATGTATAATAATCCCTTGTGGATCAGCTTTTTAATTAATGTATAATGCTGATGGACTGTTTTTTCATTTAACCAATGTACAATGCTAGCAAGTGCCGCTGTTGGTCCTCGGAACGGGACTGAGGCTGTGCACAAAATCATTTCCTGATTGGCTTAAAGCCCTGAGTGGCAGTATAAACAAACGTAGACCCAGTGACCAGGTACGCCTCCTGAAGACGTGCATTACGCAACGGAAGGACGTCGAGGCGGTACCTGGTCACGTTTGTACTATCCTTATCCGGTCCCCCTGGTTGTTGGCGCCACGAAGTGGAGCGCACGCCGCAACAGTGGAATTACAGTGAGATTTTCGTTCCTGGATAAAAATTAATCAAGCGAACAGCCCCAGTGTCGGGTCGGGCACTTTTTAAAGTAAGGAGCCATTTGGCCGCAATCTTTTTTAATATTTTATTTTAATAAAACAAATTGCACTATGGAGATGTTTATTTGCTCTTTTCATATGCCCCATCTGAGTTTTAATTGAGGAGATCCCGCTGACATTGTTCCTGTCATCCTGTATGTGAGCAGGCACAATCCTGCAAAAGCGCTGTCTGACTGGTTTTTAATTAAATTAGTCACACAAGTTCTGGTAAGGAGACTACAATCACTAATCACTTTTGGGTGACGTCTGATCTAAATGTGGTGAAGGATTATCTCATCTTTTGAAGACAGTACTATATCATTGTAATCCAGTGGCTGTTAATTTAACACAGCCAGTGTGCACCTTGGCTGGTTCCTGGAGGATCACTAAAAAAATAGACATTTCACTATGATCGTAGACTATTGAATTAGCTACCATTGTTCATGTCACTAATAATCTAATATGATCGTTGACTATTGAATTAGTTATTGTATATGTCACTGTTTTTTTCACATGTATTCACGGATGGTGAAATAGCTTGTAGTATTAACCAATTAGCCTTAGAGGCGTGTATTTTTTATTTTAATTAGCAATTTTTTATGTTAATTAATCAATTGTTCATCATTGTGGTATAGACAAAGTATCACCTACACATTTAAGATTTATGGTACACTAGCGCCCCTTCTTTGTCACTTTTTCACACTGATCCAATGGTGGGGCATTGAATTTGTGACGTGATCACAGGAGGCGGGGCATTGTTACTGAGACCCGGCCAATAAAAATACAGCTCCGTGACACACAGATATTGCCGCTTTAATCCGGGCACTGGCAGGCTGCATGACGGGCACTGGTGAGGTTGCATTGATCTCCTGCATCATGTCTGCAGTCTTTTACCATCTCCTGTATCATGTTCGCAGTCTCTGACCATCTCCTGTACTATGTCTGCAGTCTCTGACCATCTCCTGAACTATGTCTGCAGTCTCTGACCATCTACTGAACTATGTCTGCAGTCTCTGACCATCTACTGAACTATGTCTGCAGTCTCTGACCATCTTCTGTATCATATCTGCAGTCTCTGACCATCTTCTGTATCATGTTCACAGTCTCTGACCATGTCCTGTATCATGTTCGCAGTCTCTGACCATCTCCTGTACTGTCTGCAGTCTCTGACCATCTCCTGTACTATGTCTGCAGTCCCTGACCATCTCCTGTACTATGTCTGCAGTCTCTGACCATCTCCTGTATCATGTCTGCAGTCTCTGACCATCTCCTGTACTATGTCTGCAGTCTCTGACCATCTCCTGAACTATGTCTGCAGTCTCTGACCATCTACTGAACTATGTCTGCAGTCTCTGACCATCTACTGAACTATGTCTGCAGTCTCTGACCATCTTCTGTATCATATCTGCAGTCTCTGACCATCTTCTGTATCATGTTCACAGTCTCTGACCATGTCCTGTATCATGTTCGCAGTCTCTGACCATCTCCACAGTCTCTGACCATCTCCTGTACTATGTCTGCAGTCTCTGTCCATGTCTGCAGTCTCTGACCATCTCCTGTATCATGTCTGCAGTCTCTGACCATCTCCTGTATCATGTCTGCAGTCTCTGACCATCTCCTGTATCATGCCTGCAGTCTCTGACCATCTCCTGTATCATGTCTGCAGTCTCTGACCATCTCCTGTATCATGTCTGCAGTCTGACCATCTCCTGTATCATGTCTACAGTCTCTGACCATCTTCTGTATCATGTCTGCAGTTTCTGACCATCTCCTGTATAATGTCTGCAGTCTCTGACCATCTATGCAGTCTCTGACCATCTCCTGTCTCTGCAGTCTCTGGCCATCTCCTGTATCATGTCTCTGACCATCTCCTTTACTATGTCTGCAGTCTCTGACCATCTCCTGTATCATGTCTGCAGTCTCTGACCATCTCCTGTATCATGTCTGCAGTCTCTGACCATCTCCTGTATCATGTCTGAAGTCTCTGACCATCTCCTGTATCATGCCTGCAGTCTCTGACCATCTCCTGTATCATATGCCTGCAGTCTCTGACCATCTCCTGTATCATGTCTGCAGTCTGACCATCTCCTGTATCATGTCTACAGTCTCTGACCATCTTCTGTATCATGTCTGCAGTTTCTGACCATCTCCTGTATAATGTCTGCAGTCTCTGACCATCTCCTGTTCTATGCCTGCAGTCTCTGACCATCTCCTGTATCATGTCTGCAGTCTCTGGCCATCTTCTGTATCATGTTCACAGTCTCTGACCATGTCCGGACTCATGTTTGCAGTCTCTGACCATCTCCTTTACTATGTCTGCAGTCTCTGACCATCTCCTGAACTATGTCTGCAGTCTCTGACCATCTCCTGTATCATGTCCCCAGTCTCTGACCATCTCCTGTATCATGTCCCCAGTCTCTAACCATCTCCTGTATCATGTCTGCAGTTTCTGGCCATCTCCTGTATCATGTCTGCAGTTTCTGGCCATCTTCTGTATCATGTCCCTAGTCTCTAACCATCTCTTGTATCATGTCTGCAGTCTCGGACCATCTTTTGTATCATGTCTGCAGTTTCTGACCATGTCCTGTATTATGTCTGCAGTCTCTGACCATCTCCTGTATCATGTCTGCAGTCTCAAGAGATGTCATTGACTGAGGCCATGATACAGGAGATGGTTAGAGACTGGGGACATGATACAGGAGATGATTAGAGACTGCAGACATGATACAGGACATTTTGCACAGAGCAGCATTGATTCTCCTCTTCTAGATCCCCCCAGGGACTTCTGGCCGCAAAGTATAGTATAGAGTTCTTCTATAGGAAGCTACAAAAGTATGTTATAGCGTTCCCCTATAGGAAGCTACAAAGTATAGTATAGAGTTCCCCTATAGGTAGCTGCAAAGTATAGTATAGAGTTCCCCTATAGGAAGCCACAAAATATTGTATAGAGTTTCCCTATAGGAAGGTACAAAGTATAGTATAGAGTTCTCCTATAGGAAGCTACAAAGTATAGTATGGAGTTCCCCTATAGGAAGCCGCAAAGTATTGTATAGAGTTCTCCTATAGGAAGCTACAAAGTATAGTATAGAGTTCCCATATAGGAAGGTTCAAAGTATAGTATAGCGTTCTCCTATTGGAAGATAAAATAAACTTCTGCCTTTAAAATCACTTGCTTCCTTCTCTTGCCCAGGACTACATGTCCCAGGAGGCATTGCTCCTCACACATTCAAGTTCTCAGGCATTTACTGACATATATGGATGGTGTACAGAGCTGTATTTTTCTGATGCGTAAATAAATAATGCATTCTGTATGCAGGCCAATTAATCGAATGACCAACTATTCGATTATAAAAATAGTTTACAACCATTTTCATAATTGCATATCATCGATTAGTTGTTTCAGACCAACATCTCTGAATCTCCAACAGAATATTTCTTTATTCATGGACCTTAGTCAGAGAGTGAGGAAACAACAAGAACTGTCTTTTATAGGAGTGACAGTGATGATTGGATTATAGGACTAGTGTCCCCACCCCCTCTATCACTCATTGCCATTTTGTTTCCGAACAAAAGAAGTCCTGCACTTCCTTATTTTGTCCATAATTTAGTCATGAATAACAGCAGGGCTGAGCCCCACCAGAGGTCAGAGAGTGAGGATGGGGCAGAACAACCAAGATGAAGACTGGACTGATCCTGAAGACCACCAGCATTGGGTTATTGACTCCTCCCTCATTATCACTTTCTGTTTAAGATTCCAAAGTTTGAGGATATTATCACATTATTATCAACATGTAAGTCTGTGCTCCAATCAAATCATCAGATATAAAATGTCCAGCTGGTATAAAATGGGTGCAAAAGAAGCCAGGACTATGTAATGCACAACTTATTATATAGGAAACAACAGTTAGGACTATATATTATCAGAATGATGGAATGTACAACATAGAGTACATAGTGCAGGAGGGTCAGGAGTATGTAATGTACAATATAAATTATATAGTCTAAGGGTCAGGACTCATAATATTTGTATTCAGTAATCAGTGGAAGATTAAATGTTTACATGAGACAAGTTGCAGAGGTCCCACACTGCTGCCTCCCATCTCCTGAGACTGCACTCAGTGACTTGGGTCTGAGACTATACAGACATATCCCTCCACCTGCCACAGCCAGCAAATAACAGAGCAAGTAATCCTGGGAGAATTGTTCTGTCAGAGATCTTGTCATACCTGGGCATGGGGCAGAAGACCGTTGGCCTGCCAGCTGAACCCCAGAATCTTAGGACGGGGAACACAGATTAGGAAAGTGACCAGGGTATTACAGGCTGATATCACCCAGTCCCCACCCTACTCTGGGCCAATCAGTGAGCATTATGGGTGGAGGGAGGTATTTAGTTTTAATAACCCACCTGTGTTGATTTCTGTAGGAGTGTCCTCCTCTATAAATGTCCCCGTTATTCCATCCTCCTCCATAGACTGCTGATCATCCCTCACATACCTCTCTTCTTCTTCTGACTTAACCTCAAATTCTATATCGATTGGATCTCCACTCTAAATCAAGAAAATTTGAGAAAATATCATCTGTTAGATATAAGCTTTATTATTGTGACATCACATAAAAAATCCTTTACTGAAGGCAAATCCACTACGCACATGGAAGTGCAGTCGCTGAAGATCTGAGGGGAAGATCTAAAATGAGGGGAAGCTCTGCTGATTTATATCATCCAATCATATGCAAGCAAAAATTCTGTTTTTTTGTTTTCCTTCTATGTTCCCCTCAAATCTACAGCGACTGCACCTCCAAGTGCACAGTGGATTTGCCTTTAGCAAATAAACCCCCCTATCTCCTTAAGTTCATGTTCTAGATAATCCATCCTACCAACCTTGTAACAGTGAGGGATGGTGTGACCTTCCTGTGTGGAATCCCGGGAATACAGAGGACAGGGACATCTCTCTGGTGGGTTCCTGGTATTAGGTGGCTCCATCACTCCATACTCTTCACCCTCCTCTTTATACTCTTCTTTAACATCAATATTATCATCCCCAAGGTTTCCACTCTGAATATATAATAAAACATTAATTTTAACAATCATGCGGTGTATAAATCAGAACTACCAATAATTGTCAATCATCTACCTGTTGATGGTGAGGGATGGTGTGACCTTCCTGTGTGGAATCCCGGGAATACAGAGGACGGGGACATCTCTCTGGTGGGTTCCCATTACAGGATCCATCTGTAGGAAACACACACACTGACTGAATACATTGTTTCTATGTGTTTATCAGATGATGGAGGATCTAGGTGGACCCTCCGTACTGCTCTCTCCTTTACAATAAAGTATCCTCTTACCCGGTGGTGTGAGGGGCGGCTGATTGTCCATCATGACGTCCTTGTAGAGATCCTTGTGTCCTTCTAAATACTCCCACTCCTCCATGGAGAAATAGACAGTGACATCCTGACACCTTATAGGAACCTGACACACACAATGATACAGTCACCATCCAGACACATCCCTTGTCTGTTACTGGATAATGTCCCAGAATTCCCAGCACCGCTCACCTCTCCTGTCAGCAGCTCCATCATCTTCTTGGTGACTTCTAGAATCTTCTGCATGTTGTGTCTCTCAGGTTTTAGGGAGTGACATGGAGGCACTGTGATGGTCATATGATCACCTGACTTCACAGGAGGAAAACTCTGTATTGAGGAACCAATAGGTTAGAATCCCAGAATCCTTCTCACCTCTCCGGTCAGTTCTGTGTTTTATTACTAGAGATAAGAGTGATGTCATGTGACCTCCCAGAATCCTCCTCACCTCTCCAGTCAGGTCTGTGTTTTATTAACCACTTCAATACCCGGCCATAGTCAAATGACGCACACAAGGTGGATCTCCCATCCTGGGTGGGCGTCATATGACGTCCTCGGCCTTCCGCCGCTACTGCGGGCCCGGGGGGGCCCGCAGAGCGGCGATCGGGGATCCGGTGTGTCCCTCGGGACACAGCCGTCCCCCGATGGGGGTATTGAAGTGGCCGTTGTGTCCCGAGGAGGTAGTGTAAGCTGTTGCAGCGGCGCCGTTCACCGCTGATTGTCTGTGTCCCGGAAGCGGCGGGCACTGCGCACGCGCGCGCTCCCGGGAACGTTCAGTGACGCGATCGGGACTGAGGCTGGCTGAGGCTTTTGCCTTAGATACAGCTCAGCCCCGATCAAAGTAAAAATAATTGGCTATTTAGTGACTGGCTGTGTCCAATGACAGCCAGTTACTAAATGTAAACAAAAAAGTGAGGTAACTCCTGTTGCTGGGTTCTCCTCTTCACACACCGATCCTGTGTGAGGAGGAGATCAGCTAACAGTGAGTTACCTATATACTGTACCCACTAGTATATATACCCATCTGTGCCCAGATCACCCCCCCTAAATAAAGAGAACCTGTCATCAGGTGTACCTATCATCAGTAGTACCTGTCATCAGTACATGTCACCTCACCAGAGTACCTGCCACCAGAGTACCCGCCACCTCACCACCTGCCAGAGTACCACCAGAGTACCCGCCACCTCACCACCTGCCAGAGTACCACCAGAGTACCCGCCACCTCACCACCTGCCAGAGTACCACCAGAGTACCCGCCACCTCACCACCTGCCAGAGTACCACCAGAGTACCCACCACCTGCCAGAGTACCTGCCACCAGAGTACCTGCAACCAGAGTACCTGCCATCAGAGTACCTGCAACCAGAGTACCTGCCATCAGAGTACCACCAGAGTACCCGCCACCAGTGTACCTGCCACCAGTGTACATACCACCAGAGTACCCGCCACCTCACCAGCTGCTACCAGAGTACCTGCTACCTCACCACCTGCCACCAGAGTACCCGCCACCTCACCAGAATAACCGCCACCTCACCACCTGCCACCAGAGTACCTGCCACTATGTCCAAAAGGGTGTACACCCCAGAGGAGGCATACCAAATACTCAGTCTGAGCGATGAGAGCATCGGGGAGCTCTCACCACTCAGTTCTGTTTCAGTTTCTGGCTCAGAATATGAGCCCCCTGAAGGCAGCACCTCAGGATCCGAATTGGAGGAGGAAGCAGTCCCTCCTAAAAGAAGACGGTCTGAACCCCAGGCATCTACCAGCAGTGCCAACGGCGGTAGACCCCAGGAGGAGAGGCCCAGTTCAAGCGCTGCTAGACCCCAGGAGAAGAGGCCCAGTGCGCGCCAAAGAATTAGGGCCCAAAATCAGCTGCCAGAAAGCTTGGCAAACCCATCGTGGCTGCCTTCTACCACAGGGTCAGCCACAATCCCTCCTTTTACAGCACAGCCAGGTGTGCAGGTCAACACTGCAGGTTTTTCCCAGATGGATTTTTTTAATTTATTTTTCCCAGAGGAATTGTTTCAAGTCATCATGGACCAAACCAACCTTTTTGCCCAACAATTCATCACAGCCAACCCCAGCTCCAGCTATGCCCGCCCTTTTGAATGGCGACCCCTAACAATTGCAGAGCTGAAATTGTTTTTAGGCCTAACGCTAAACATGGGGCTTACAAAAAAAAAATGAGATACATAAGTATTGGTCGACCAAATCTATCCATCACATGCCAGTTTTTTCTGCAGCCATGTCCAGGTCCCGATACGAAATTATTATGCGCTTCCTGCATTTTAGTGACAACTCACAGTGCCCCCCCCCCCCCACGGAATCACCCAAAATTCGCCCCCTAATTAATTTTTTTTCCAAATAGTTTGCTGAACTTTATGTCCCTGACAAAAATATATCTGTGGACGAATCCCTGGTGCATTTAACAGGCCGGCTGGGTATCAAACAATACATCCCAAGTAAGAGAGCGAGGTATGGCTTGAAGCTCAACAAGCTCTGTGAAAGTGCCACCGGTTATGTGCACTTCTTCCGTGTGTACGAAGGCAAAGATTCCCAGCTCCAGCCCCCTGAGTGTTCATCGTACATGGGAATTAGTGGGAAAATTGTTTGGGAGTTGGCATTCCCACTCCTCCAAAAGGGGTATCATATTTATATGGACAATTTTTATACGAGTTTGCCCCTTCTCCGCCACCTGTACCTAAAAAAAAACATTGGCCTGTGGTACAATAAGAAAAAAACGGAAAGTGCTTTCCACAGCGTCTTGTCGCCACAAACATTCGAAGGGGGGAATCGGCCAGCTTGAGGAATGAGGAAGTGCTGGCTGTGAAGTGGAAGGATACTAAAGATGTGTATATGATGTCCATCATCCACAATGACACCTCAGTGGAACTTCACAGAAGACGCGGTCCCGTTCGCAAGCCTTCCTGCATCAATGCATATAATAAATTTATGGGGGGGTGGATTTAAATGACCAGATTTTGCAGCCCTATCTGTCAACAAGAAAATCCCTTTTTTGGTACAAAAAAGTTGCAATTTACTTTTTTCATTTGGCCCTTTTAAATTCTTTTATAATTTACCAAAAATCCTCAGCAACACCCACCACCTTCATAAAGTATATTGAAGAAATTGTCACTTTACTAATTTATCAAGAAGAATCCCCCCCAGAAAGCATTTGCTCAGATTCTGGCGTCAGGCTACATGAGCATCATTTTCCGGAACATATTCCACCAACAGCATCCGGAAGACGACGCCAAAAAAAAATGCCGGGTGTGCACTAAGAGAGGAGTTAGGAAAGACACCAGCTTCTATTGTCCCGATTGTCCCTCCCTACCTGGCCTTTGCATCGGACAATGCTTCAGGCGATCACACTCTGGACCACTATTAGCCCATATTTCCAATAGACTGCCATTTCCCCCCAATTTCTGTCATGAATATTTCCCTGCCTCAACCAACCATATCATTGTCTTCCATGCGAACTGACCCTGGCCTGTTTCTCGACTATGCCTCTGCCTACCGTCTGCATTGTTTATCCGCCATGTTTCTGCCTTTCAAGTGAACTGACCCTGGACTGTATCGACTATGCCTCTGCCTACCGTCTATGTCTGCCTTTTACCTGCACTGACCTCGGCTTGTTGACCATGTTTTTGCCTGCCCCTTGGACTGATCTTTTACCCTGCTACACAGGGGTCTCACATATGTGAGGGGCTCCAGAATAGTGTTCGGAGTTCAGAAAAACTGTTTTTCTGTGTTCCCAGAACAGGGTCTGGTTGTCTGGAGGCTTCAAAGAGATTTGGGTGGGAGAAGCCTCTACCCCGGTCCCCATTCTTCCCTGACCGATGCCCTAAGCTTGATGGTCCTGTCTGCTCCCTGGAAAAAATACTCTGGCTGTGCTGACCATACCTCTGCCTGCTGCCTTTACTAATTATGGACAGTATTCCTGCCTGCTGCATGGACGATCCTTTGATCCTTTTGCTGCTGCTGACCACATCCCTGCCTGCTATCTGGACTACTGCATTGGCTGTGTTGACAACATCTCTACCTGTGCTGCCTGCTGCCTGTTTTGCTGTCGCTGTCCACGTTCCTGCCTGCTGCCTGTTTTGCTGTCGCTGTCTACGTTCCTGCCTGCTGCCTGGACCGATGCTCTCCTCTGTGGACCACTGCACTACTAAAACCGCAGGTAATCTTTTCTTTACCCTTTGCTCAGCAGAATGTATTTTGGTTTGTAATTGGTATGTACAGTACATGCTATGTGTTAGAAATATGAAGGGCCTTCAACAATGTGATAGGTTGGCAGGAATTTGTGTGTAATTTATGCTCCTAGAACACCTGACAGTGCTACTTGGGCCTCTGTATGTGGCCAGGCTGTGTAAAAGTCTCACACATGTGGTATCGCCATACTCAGGAGGAGTAGCAAAATGTATTTTGGGGTGTCAATTTTGCTATGTGTTGGAAATATCTTATAAATGGACAACTTTGTATAAAAAAAAATGCGTTTTCATTTTTTTCCCACATATTACAAAAACTTTGGGAAAAAAATGAACCATTCAAAAGACTCAGTATGCCGCATAGATTATACGTTGGGGTGTTAGCTTTCCAAAATGGGGTCATTTTGTGGGCGTTTCCATTGTCCTGGTGCTCCAGGGCCTTCAAAATTGTAATAGGTGGTTGAGAAATGAGATGTGTAATTTATGCATGTAGAACGCCTGACGGTGCTACTTTAATGTTGGGCCACTGTATGTGGCCTGGCTGTGTAAAAGTCTCACACATTTGGTATCGCCATACTCAGGAGGAGTAGCAGAATGTATTTTTGGGTGTCATTTTTGCTATGTACATGCTATGTGTTGGAAATATCTTATAAATGGACAACTTTATGTAAAAAAAAAAATGCGTTTTCATTTTTTTCCACAGTTTCCAAATACTACTGGAAAAAATGAACCATTCAAAAGACTCATTATGCCTCAAAGATTATACGTTGGGGTGTTAGCTTTCCAAAATGGGGTCATTTTGTGGGCGTTTGCATTGACCTGGTGCTCCAGGGCCTTCAAAAGTGTGATAGGTTGTCATCAAATGAGATGTGCAATTTATACTCGTAGAACGCCTGACGGTGCTACTTGGATGTTAGACCTCTGTATGTGGCCAGGCTATGTAAAAGTCTCACACATGTGGCATCACTATACTCAGGAGGAGTAGCAGAATATATTTTGGGGTGTCATTGCAAGTATGCATGTGCTGTGTGAGAGAAATAACTTGTTTTTATGACAATTTTGTGCAAAAAAAAAACATTTTTTCCAAGAATTTAGAGAACAAATTACAACTTCAAAAAACTCGCCAAGCCTTTTAATAAATACCTTGGAATGTCTGCTTTCCGAAAAGGGGTAATTTAGGGGGTATTTATACTTTCCTGGCTTGTTAGGGTCTCAAGAAATGAGATAGGCCTTCAGTGCATCAGGTGTGATCAGATGTGATCATTTTCAATGATTTGCACCATAGCTTTTAGACGCTATAACTTTCACAGCAACCAAATAATATACACTTATTTGGGTTATTTTTACTAAAGATAAGTAGCAGTATACATTTTGGCCAAAATTTATGAAAAAAAAATGTTTTATTCGCAAACATTTTCAATAGAAACTAAAAAAAAAGTTTTTTTTTTTTTCAAAAATTTCTCTCTTTTTTTGCTAATATTGCAAAAAATAAAAAATCCAGCAGTAATTAAATACCACCAAAAGAAAGCTCTGTTTGTGAGAAAAAAATGATAAAAATTTGGTTTGGGTAGCATGTAGCATGACTGAGTAATTGTCATTCAAAGTGTGAGAGCGCTGAAAGCTAAAAATTGGTCTGGTAAGGAAGGGTGTTTAAAAGCCCTGTATTGAAGTGGTTAATAGAGATAAGAGTGATGTCATGTGACCTCCCAGAATCCTCCTCACCTCTCCGGTCAGCAGGTAGATGATCTCCAGGGTGAAGTTTAGTATCCTCTCAGTCATGTGACTCCGGTCCTCCTCCACCCTCATTGGTGCTGTCATTTGATCTATACAGGTCTCCTTGTAGACGGATAACTTTGGGAAATTAAAGTAAGAATTATTTGGATGGTATTGGCCACATAATAATAGGATGTGGATGTGAGGGGGTAATAGGAGGGTTGCTGTACATTTAAGAACTACTGCCTTCATGCCCCTCTAAAAATGTCTGTCTATTTTGTGTCTTCAACATATTTCTTGATCAGTGAGATGAAGGCCCTTCGCTTGCTGGCAGGAGTTCTTTAAGAAGCTCATAAAAGTAAGTGCAGGTGGGGTGGGAGGACCATCAGAGACCCCTATGAGCCCTAAAACCACCTCTTACCTGAGAGCCTTGCAGCCTGACTACCCTCTTAGAGGCCCCCACAGCCCTTCAGCCCCACTAACCTCTCAAAGTTGTTCAGCCCTATTACTTCCTAAGAGACCCCCATAGTCCTTCAGCTACACTTCCTCCTCAGGGGTCCTAGAGTCTTTCAGATGAGGTAAACCTTCAGAGGCTTGCAGAGCCATTTAGTCCCACTACCTCCTCAGAGACCCTACTTTACTCAGAACTAGTGGCAGAACTACCATGGTCGCAAAGGCCATACCTGCCACCAGGCCCTGGCATTCTGTTACCACGAGGAGGGCACCAAGACAGCAGAAAAGAGTCCTGAGATCAGTGGAGTCTTCCCCGATGATCGCCAAGTAGGATTGCTGAGAACAGGGTGTGAAGTACATTCAGCCTTTGCAGATCCCCCTTGCTGTCCCTGATCTGCCCCCAACGCGGGCACAGCACCCTCCAACATCAACAACAGCTTGAAGTTCTACATACCGAATGGACTCTGCGCCGGCTCTGAGGGACCATTCACTACTGTTAGCTACAGGGTCCGGAGCATGGCGATTGCCTGTATGTGGGGTGGGGGTCCTCAGTGTATATGGGGCCCTTGAGATGTGTGGGGGGCAGGATCAGTTCTCTGCACATCTCCAACTCCTCTCCTACCTCTGCCAGCTGCTCTCTGGAGTTTCTGCTCAGCCTTCTGCCCCTCCATCTCTTCTCTTGTGCCCCTTCCAGGTCTGCCTATATTATTGACCCTCTATCTGTCCCACCCATTCCTATCCATCCTCCTCATCTCATCCCTCTGTCACCTCTGCCCATACCCCCTCTGACTGGCACCCCAGTTGAGACACTCTTCCCCCCTTTCCTGTACCTCATCCCACACTTTGTCATCACTTGGAAACTTCAGTGGCTGCATTGTGCCAGATTTGGGGTCACAAAGAGCAAAGAATCTCACTGGGCACTGCAGGAAGCGATCGGTGGAGGGGAGCCCTGTGCGTGCGATCGGAGGAGGTGAGCCCTGTGTGTGCGCAATTGGTGAAGGTGAGCCCTGTGTGTGCGCAATTGGTGAAGGTGAGCCCTGTGTGTGCGCGCAATTGGTGAAGGTGAGCCCTGTGTGTGCGCAATTGGTTAAGGTGAGCCCTGTGTGTGCAATCGGCAGAGGTGAGCCCTGTGTGTGCGATCGGAGGAGGTGAGCCCTGTGTGTGTGCGATCGGAGGAGGTGAGCCCTGTGTGTGTGCGATCGGAGGAGGTGAGCCCTGTGTGTGTGCGATCGGAGGAGGTGAGCCCTGTGTGTGTGCGATCGGAGGAGGTGAGCCCTGTGTGTGTGCGATCGGAGGAGGTGAGCCCTGTGTGTGTGCGATCGGAGGAGGTGAGCCCTGTGTGTGTGCGATCGGAGGAGGTGAGCCCTGTGTGTGTGCGATCGGAGGAGGTGAGCCCTGTGTGTGTGCGATCGGAGGAGGTGAGCCCTGTGTGTGTTCGATCGGAGGAGGTGAGCCCTGTGTGTGTGCATTTAGAGGAGGTGAGCCCTGTGCGTGCGATCGGTGTAAGTGAGCCCTGTGCATGCGATCTGCAGGGGTGAGCGCAATTGGTGAAGGTGAGCCCTGTGTGTGCGCAATCATCAGAGATGAGTCCTGTGTGTGTGCAATCGGCAGAGATGAGCCCTGTGTGCGCGCAATCGGTGGAGATGAGCCCTGTGTTTGCAATCAGTGGAGGTTAAACTACCAGGTCGCAAAGGTCATACTTGCGATAGGGCTCTGCTGTTCCACTATCATGGGGGGGGCAAAGAGAGCAGGAAAGGGTCTCACTGCATTAGTTAAGTGCAACAGAATCAGTGGAAAGGGCCTTCATGGTTTCTTGCACAAGGGCACTGAAGGATCTAGTTACGCCTCTGCTCAGAACCCTCAATATTTTCCTCCCTCTGATACCAATGATGGATCATATTGTTCATGGCAGGCTGGGGAATGTTTTTCTTCCTCCTGACCACCAATGTTAGGGGCTCTATGCTCCATACTCCTGACCCCTGCATTCCATCATTGTGTTGGCTGCATATTGTAACGATTGCCCATTGGCTGCCTGTGTAGTGTAATGCCGCGTACACACGATCAGAGTTTTCATCTTGGATGTTTTTTCCGACGGAATTCCGCTCTAGCTTGGCTTGCATACATACGCTCACACAAAAGTTCTCTGAACTTTCGACCGTCGAGAACACTACGACGAGCCGAGAAAATTAAGTTCAATGCTTCCGAGCATGCGTCAAATTGTTTACGAGCATGCATAGGAATTTTGCGCATCGGAATTGCTACAGACGTTCGGAATTTCCGATCAGAACTTTTTCCTTCGGAAAAATAGAGAACCTGCTCTCAAACTTTTGCTGGCGGAAATTCGGCCAGCAAAAGTCCGATGGAGCATACACACGGTCAAAATTTCCGACCAAAAGCTCTCATCAGACTTTTGCTGTTGTGATTTCCGATCATGTGTACGGGGCTTAATAATTGCCCTTTGTAGGCCATGTATGGTCAGGATGGTCATTGTCGTGTCTATTTATTGTCAGTGCTGTTTGTTTAGAGGACCATATTACTAGAATTTATCTCCAAAATGAAGAGAATGTTCCGGCCCCATAAATAGGTGAATGTTCTGACCCTGAAGGGGTTAATCTACAAATAAATGTTTGGGCAGTGCTTGCACTATGGACAAAATATCTGAATCCACAACATGATAGTTCCAATAAAACTTTCTGATAACATCCTGGGGTAACCTGGCAGCACTTACAACCCTGGCTGTAGATGATAGGTGTGCTGGGCTCTGTAGTCCCACAGAGTTCATGGTGCCTGTGAAGCAATAGAAGCTTCTATAGCAGTAAATAGGGAATACCGACATAAGGAGCAGAAGAGCCAATCCACTGCCAGAGTACTCCGGCAGATGGCGGGCCGCCAATTCCCCTTAGATGTAAACAGAGAGGGCGCCTCTCCTACCCCCACCTAGATTCTTAACCATTTATAGCCCAGAATGAGACATTGTCTCGATGTGTGGCTACAGAGAGTTTAGGAAATGTCTCACTGCCTGTGATTAGCGCAGAGCAGTGCCGACTTCCTGGCGGGCTCTGCACGTGGGCTGTGCGAACACGCCTGAGCTCATCCTTAGTACAGACCATAAATTCCCTCATTGTAATATACGGGGGTATTCTACATTTCCACAATATATATATATATATATATATATATATATATATATATATATATGTGTGTGTATCATCATCTGCTGGAGATAAAAGACGTCACAGTGACTATGGAGGAAGAGGACAGACATGACGGGGGGGTTACTGGGTGTAAATAGAAAATAAGATCTTATTACCTCCTCTGCTGCCACTTTCAGCAATGTCTCCTCTCTACTTCCTCCCGACTCACCTCTCACCCGGAACTTTATGTAGGTACCTGACATCACTTCTTGTCTTCCATAGAGACTTTCTGTCTGGATATGAGTGAGATCACCACCCTGTGGAGTTTAGAGGAACTGCAGCCCCATAAAATATCTCATAGTAACCATTCCTTGAACCACTTCAATATTGAACACTTTCAACCCCCTTTCATACAACACTGTACCCATATAACAGTTTTATAATTTTTTTTCACACAAATAGAGCTTTCTTTTGGTGTATTTAATCACTGCTGGGTTGTTGCTAAGATCAAGGAGACGTGGATGGAGAAGCACAGAGGAAGGGTGATAGACCTCACATAGGGTCCAGAAAGGTGCCCTAAAAGCAGTGCATCTCCTAACCCTAAGATAAGGCTAGTGGTTGGAATGAAGAATATAGCTAGATCTAGCTACTAGAACTCTCAGAACGTTGCAGGAGTAAAGCCAGCACTTCTGAGTCTGAAAAGGCGGAATTGATAAATACTTGCCATCTGGAAGTAAAACTTATTGCACATTTCCAGGTCAAGCTTTTCACGCTAGAACAAGGTTTTTAATTCCTTTTTTTGAGAATGGCCCTTCGTGCCACTAGCAGACAAATTGCGATCCAGTGTCAGTGAGCGATTCTCTGCTGTGATGATGGCGGCTTGTGTGTATCAGAGCTATCATACCCAAAAAGGAATAAAAAGGGGTCATTCGGGATATGCCGTTGGGTGACTCCGTAGATGAAGGTAGTCACATGGTTCCAAAAGTTTGAGAGAGGTGAGAAGAGCCAAAAACGGTGTGTGCTAGGTATGGCCTTGCTTGGCCGCAGAGTGGGCAAAGAGCGATTTGGGGTTGGATTTTTGATTTGAGAAATAGAACAAAGGCTCTATGGGTAAGTTTAAGCTGAGTCTTTTGCCAGACTTCATCGGGTATTAAAGGAGAAGTTCTATCGTACCCGCTTAGCTATTTACGTGTGAGCAATTTAACTGGAAAGACTTTGCTCCAGTTAGCTGCCGATGAACGACTGAAAGGGGACATAAACTTAAGGTGGGTGTGAAGCCACTTAGTAAATTACATGCAATCCCGTCTGTTAGAAAGAGTCCTATGCTGCAGTGTAAGTGCTTTGTAAGAAAAATGCCCATTTCTACCTGAATTCACATCACCACTCAGCGCTTGCCTGACTCCTCGCTGATCCCTCTCCTGATCTGACAGCTAGAGTGGGAGGGGCTGAGAATCCCCCGCTGACTTCAGTGGTGAGGAAAGGAGGAGAGAGCCAAGACGTCAGCCGGGGAGGACAGGAGCAGCGAGGAGACATTAGATTGCCCAGCGGCGCCGTGAGTTTAGGTAGAAATGGGCAAATGTTTTACAAAGCACAGACACTGCAGCATAGGATGCTTTCTAACAGAGGGGATTGCATGTAATTTACACTGTAATTTCAGCTAAAGGAGGGGGGCACTGTTACTAGCTGACAGGCAGGGAGGGGAGGGGGGAGAGGATGGGGGAGAGCAGAAAGGAGAGCATGAAGGTGGCACATAAGCTGACCACAGTGTCAGGGCTCAGCAGCCACGATAAACTG
The DNA here is from genome assembly GCA_028564925.1 of Lithobates sylvaticus. NCBI lineage: Eukaryota > Metazoa > Chordata > Amphibia > Anura > Ranidae > Lithobates > Lithobates sylvaticus. The sequence continues at coordinate 555,473,217 of CM053028.1, read as the reverse complement.
TGGTCAGTTTACAGGGGGAGGGCAGAACCAGGCAGGATCAGCCAGGTATTTCAGGCGATACAGGGTGCCAAATGACAGCACAAGCACTGTGCTGTTTAACATGCTTTCAAAATACAGGATCCAATTTATTTTTTGGGGTTACAAACACTTTAAGGTTGAGTGGACAGTAAATGTCCAAGATGGAATAAGCTTGAGTGGAGATAAAATGGTCTTCGGATGACAAATTAAATCTTTTAGTCTGGTCTGGGCAGCATGATGTTGCATATCTGATGCATTCCCAGTGATGAAATAGGTGGTGGGTGGGCAATGAAAAGTCTTTTGCCAGAGTTTGGAAGGAGTGTGGGTTGCCAGATTCCATATCAAATAAGGAAGAAACCAATGTTAATCCTCTAAGATTCCATGTTGTGAAGGCCCCCTGTTGCATACCTGCAGGGAACATCGGGTAACCCTGTATGGGCAAATACCTTGAAATGATTGGAGAAAGGTCCAGTTTCTTTCGAACTTCTTGCCACACTATATTGGTGTCCCTTAGAATCACATTGTGTTGAAATACAGAAGGTAGTTGTTTCCATTTGCAATACAGTAGAACTCCTAGGGAGTAAGAAAGTGCCATTTCTGACTCCAGTGACCTATTTGTGTAGCGGGATGAGGAAAAAACCCAATCTAGTAGCCGGGCCAGATTATACACCCTAATATTTAAAGTTTGTATCCCCTTCACTCCTAGGGAGATAATGTTTGGATAATGCTATGCAAGGATTTTTGTTCTGCCACAGATACAAGTACAGGGCCCTATTCAACAAATAAACATCCTCGTGTTTTAATAAAAGGGGGAGAGTTTGAAGTGGATAAAGTAAGCTGGCAAAACTCGTCATTTTGAATAAAAGACATCTCCCAGGAGTGAAATGGGTAAATCCACCCAAGTCTCCAATGCTGAAACAATCTACTAAATCAGGGATGGAAAATTCAAAGAGTAGAGGCAGGCAGTCTTCCTATCTTTACACCTAAATATGTGATAAAGCTCTTGGCAATGGCAGAAGGGGATGTTTGATACCAAGGACGGGAGAAAGGAGAATATCTCTGAAAAATAGGTGGAATATGAATTATTATCTATATTCTTTTGTCTCAGAGGCGTTTCCGGAATATAGCATTGATAGTCAAACTGACTTGAATCAAAATGTGAATTTATTTGTCACACGGTTGGCATCATAAATACAATGTAAAAAGTATAATAGTTCAGTTCAGTGTGGGTAAAAGTATATGAAATAGAATAGTTATTAAGCTGTAATTAGCTTATGAAAGTATGTGTCCTTCATGGCTGCTGTGTGTCCTTCATGGCTGCTGCTTTCTGTCCATGCTTTCTTGTCCTTCAAGAAGCAGGAAATGACGTTCTTAGACTTCCGGCAGAAATCAGCTGTTCCAATTCATCAGTCTTCTCCGTGTGGATATGTGTCATACCTCCTAGAGGGTGTGTGTGTGTGTGTGTGTGAAGCTCCTTCAGTCTCGAAACGTTGGCTTTTTATGCTACATGAATACGTCATGTCCTCAAACTTAGAACCTTGTATGGCACACATTAATTTCTGCTAACATCAGCAATATGCATATACTCAGAGAGTCATATGGAGCTTGATTGACAAGCCCACATGCAACACTTCATACTTGAAGAAATGTGCTGATCATGTAATTTCATTTTACCTAACATCTACATAATATAGACATATATTACCAACTTTACATTAAGTAACTATATACTAATACTTATCAATATGACTGAGATTACTCAGAATTTAACATGATATAATCCACAATATATTATTCCTTTAGCTACGTAGACACGTGTCTATTTTTGTCTTCTCATGACATTCTGTACCAGATACCATATATGTTACACTCAAATTGGCTATACCAGAAACGTATTACTAACTCAGCTTCGGATGAGGATATTTTTACTGAACACTTGATCAAGGTCATTCACACATACTATTTATTATGATTAATCATAAAACCAAATATGTTTTGCAAGCTTGCCATGAATATAATATAACACCTATAAGTGCCGAATTATGAATTTGAAATAATATTCTAACAATCCCCCCTGAATTATGATTAATCATATAAAATTGATTAATTACATTCATAACATCATTCATGTCACAATTACTCATCCTTGTATCAAATGATCGGACACAATATTCCTCAGAACTGAAGCAGCTAGAAATAACTATCTTTCTAAATGCTATTCTCTTTACTTTTAACTCCTCTTAGATCTATCTATTCAAAATCGTAAAATAAAGCTATAGAATTTTTTATTTTATTTTTTAAATATAACATAATGATGACTCATATCAATAATTATTATTAATAATAAATAATAATAATAATAATAATTATTATTATTATTAAAATAAATAGATGATGCAATAATATATTTCCATATTTGTGCCCAAATAATATTTTAGCTCTTTGGAAATATACTTTACACTCTAAAACTTGTCATACCTTTCCATATTTCTATAATAGTGATGTTTCTTAAATTATGAACAAAAGATGTTCTATTAACTAGAATGATTGTGCAGTTGTTACCTAAAAATATTCAATATATGAATAAGGAAAAATAAATAAAGATAATAATGATAATTCTAACTTAATATGAACATTAATATCAGAATATTTGGATTATTAATAAAATGTATATGTGGATAAATGTTTCAGTCCTAAATTGTTTATCTATAGTAGATAGATAAAGTTTCTTCTGATTAATTTTTTCTTCATGAAATGTCTTTAAAATTTCTTCTCAAGTTCTGTTAGAAAAACTTTGTTGAATAAGATAAAATAGTCATAAATATGAAGAATAAATCTTTCGTCCAATATTCTTTCCCGAAAAGATCTCTTCTTTAACTTTGAATTTCCTGATATTCTCTTTGCTCTTCATAGGAGATTGATAGCCTCCATATTTATTTGATTTTAGATGCCATATCTGTAAAAGAGATGCAGTATCATTAATTAGGCATAAAATATTTACATTCAAATCTTGTAACTTCTTTTTTTTTTCAACAAATGTTAAAACATTGTAGGACAATAACTTTGTTAATTTGTTAAACTATATGTAAAATAATACTATCTTGTATTTCCTTCAAAGATAACTTCTGTATGACAATGTACCATCCTTATCCTGTCTAAAATGGCCTAAACTATAAAACATATGTACTGTTAAGTTTAGGTATGATAGGGTGCAACATCTTCTTTTGGTCATGATACAAATCCTTGTTATCACAAACACAGAGATGACAATGGACTATGCCTTTCTTCTCATCTCTAAAAGATTAGAAATATGCGTAACTGTATTCTGTGTTGAAGCTTTTATTCTAGTGTTAGACTGTTCTGCAGTAACAAGTACTGATTGTATGTCCTTCTCTGTTCTTACGCTGGAAACCTGAGATGAAGACTTCTCAGATACAGCTGTATAAACATGTGCTGGTGTACATTTCTGAAGATGTCTTCCTTTTACATCTATCTGAATGTGTTTGGATGATAAAGCTCTGAACCATAGAGGATATGTTTTACGACATTCTTTAAAACTATCTTCCTCAAAAATATCTTTTAGTGAGCAGTCAGGTGTTTGTACAATGATTTTATTTGATTTTACTATGCTCTCTGTAGCTTTAATTGCATAGTAAACACTTAGCAGTTGCTTTACACCTGACTCAAAAGTCTTTTCCAAAAAGGATAAAACTCTGGAGAAATAGGCAATTATTTTCTCCTTACCTTTTAGTAATCGAGATAACGTTATTGAGATGGCATTCTCAGATACATGAGTTTTCAAAACAAAAGATACTTCAGAACAAACCTCTACTGTATTTAATGCTGGAGCATTCTGCAAATCTTTTTTCAACACTTCAAAAGCATTTTTTCTCATTTGGACCCCATTGGTCAACTATATTACCTTTATTTCTCAAAAGATTATATAGTGGATTAACTTTTTCTGTGAAACAGTGTACAAACTCTTTGCAATGATTTATTTTATGCAAAAATTGATTCAATGCCTTATGAGTTGTTGGAGTTGGGATTGCAGTGATATCTCTAACTGTTTCTTGCAACAAATGTCTCTTTCCTTGACTAATTTGCATGTGGAGGTATTTCACTTGACTTTTCATCAGCTGAACTTTTGTTGTGTTTAATTTTAGACCTTCAGCTTGTAACATCATAAACAACTCAGACAAAAGAGCCATATGTTCATCGATATTCTGAGTACTCAGCAAAATCGTATCCACATGCTGACAAATGCAGTCTGGTCTAGAAAATTTTGAAAGAATTTTTGCTATAGTTTCATGAACTATACCATCACCAATACTTAGGCCAGGTATTAATCGAGTGAACGTATAAGTCTCTTTTCTGAATGTGAATGCGAGTTTGTACTGACAGCTATTCGTTAAAGGAACAGAAAAATGTCTATTAACGATTTCTAGTACAGAGAACACTTTGTCCTCAGCATTCAAATTTAACTTTATTTTAGATTTATCTGGAAGAACTGGGTTATTTGTGATGTGTTTATTCAGTGTCCTTAAGTCAACTGATAAAGAATATGAATTATCAGTATTTTTTATAGGCCAAATACAGTTATTTACCACTGATTTAGCTTTCTTTACAATTCCAAGTTGTACAAACTCTTGAATTGTGGCAGAAAGTGGACCAATTGATTCTAGTGGTAACTCATACTGACTAAGGGGTTCTGGATCTTTTCCCTCAATATTCAATTCAGTATTTTTCAAAGTTCCAATGTCATTTTTAAACTTCGACCACAAACTTGGAAAACGTTGTACCACTTCCTTTAAAGCATAATTACCATTAACATCAGGCCACTTTTGTTCTGTAGACATATTAGTAATGGAACCAACATTACTGTATACAGAGGGATCAATTAGCACTGATTTGGGCCTAGATGGATCTTTCCAAATACTTTTATTAGCCAAATCAATCACCCACTTTTGTTCATTGATTACATCAATGCCAAGTATATTCTCTGATTTGTGACAGACCCAAATGTTAATATTAGTTTTCACTAATCCAGGTACTTCAAATGTTACATTAGATACCCGTCTAGCAGTAGAATTACCTGTATTATTAAAACCCACTATATTACACATAGGAGAATTGGGTTTCACATATATGTTTTCTTTGGTAAGGCTAATCTCAGATCCACTATCAATGAGACAATTACAATTTTTACCATTCAGCAAACATTGTATATATGGCCTACCATTCTTGTCCAAATTAATTGGTGCTACATATTGTAATGGCAGAGAAATTACATCACGATGTGATTCTATTTTTGGCAATGGCAATAAACCCTCTCTTTCAGTGACAGTGTTGTCTGAACTGCTGTTAACGGTCAATTTACTGACCTGTTTGACTTCTGTGGCATAAGACAATTCAGTCAAAATGTTATCTTGACATGAAAAAACAGGTTGTACAAAAGCTGATTTTTCATTCTCCATATCTTTAGTTTTTATTTGTGAGTCTCTCTTAAATTTACAACAATATTTTCTTATATTATAAGGCGGTCGGCGGTAAGGTGCATATTACCGCTGACTCATGGTCCAGCAGGCATGGACAGGGACGTTACCTGTCTTTCACGGCCCATTGGGTCACTCTTTTGGCAGCTGGGAAGGATGCAGGACAAGGTGCAGTAGTGTTGGAGGTTGTTCCGCCACCACGCCTCCAAAATGCTACTACTGGTTGTGACACACACCTCTCTCCTCCACCCCCTCCTCTTCTTCCTCCATGGCCTCTTTAAGTGCTCTGTCCTCGGAACCAGCGGTGCTCCGTAGGCGTCCAAGGGGCTACGCAAGTACGCAGGCAAAAAGATGCCATGTCGTGCTTGCGCTGGTGTGTTTGGGGTACAGGAGCCACACTGGGGCAGAGGTTCTGTCAGCTCTGCAGGGGCAGGCCGAGAGGTGGTTGACGCCAGTGGCGGTGCGTGCATAGAGGGCGCAGGAGCGCCGCCCCCCCTCTCCTGCACCGCTCTATCACCAATAGATAGATTCATGCATTGCATGAATCTATCTATTGTCACCGCTGCCGCCCCCTATTCAGGTGTCCGGCCCCTGATCGGGCGCCGGGCATCTGAATTACAGTGGGGGGGGGGGGGGTGTTGCTGGAAGCGCCCCTATTAGAGCTGTAAGCTCTAATAGGGGACCCTATTAGAGCGGTGTGCTCTAATAGGCTTCCCTAAGTGTAAACAGCGGGCGCACGGCTGTGCGTTCGCTGATTACACAGTATTGTGTTAGGGAAGCGAATACATCGCTTCCCTAACACAGACCCGCCTCTCAGCCAATCAGGTTGCCAGGTCTGTTACCTGTCACCTGATTGGCTGAAGTCACAGGCGCTGTGATTGGACGCTAGGCGTCCAATCACCTAGCGTCCAATCACAGCAGAAGAAGACAGGAGGAGCGCGGGAGAAGACATCCGACGGAGACACCGCTCGTCGCCTGACGCCGTCACCAGCTGCACACCGGGACAAGGTAAGTGCAGAGGGCAGGCAGGGGGCACAGTGGCAGCACTTGAGGGGCACAGTGGCAGCACTTAAGGGGCACAATGGCAGCACTTAAGGGGCACAATGGCAGAACTTAAGGGGCACAATGGCAGCACTTAAGGGGCACAATGGCAGCACTTGGGGCACAATGGCAGCACTTGGGGCACAATGGCAGCACTTAAGGGGCACAATGGCAGAACTTAAGGGGCACAATGGCAGAACTTGGGGCACAATGGCAGAACTTGGGGCACAGTGGCAGCACTTAAGGGGCACAGTGGCAGAACTTGGGGCACAGTGGCAGAACTTGGGGCACACAGTGGCAGAACTTGGGGCACAGTGGCAGCGTTTGATGGGCACAGTGGCAGCGTTTGATGGGCACAGTGGCAGCGTTTGATGGGCACAGTGGCAGCACTTGGGGCACAGTGGCAGCGTTTGATGGGCACAGTGGCAGCGTTTAATGGGCACAGTGGCAGCGTTTAATGGGCACAGTGGCAGCGTTTGATGGCACAGTGAGGCTGTTTGTTTGCGCCCCCCCAAAAATTTTGAGCACCAGCCGCCACTGGTTGACGCCATGCCAGCTTAAGCCAGGAATGGTGGTTTGTGACAATGGCACCAACCCCCTCTCCGCCCTGCGACAGGGACAGCTGACCCATGTGCCCTGTATGGCTCACATCCTTAACCTGGTGGTGCAGCGGTTCTTGGGCAGGTACCCAGCCTTACAGGATGTCCTGAGGCAGGCCAGGAAAGTCTGTGTGCATTTCCGCCGATCATATAATGCCAGTGCTCGGCTGGCTGAGCTGCAAAAGGAGTTGAACCTGCCCAAGAACCGCCTTATATGTGACATGCCCACCAGGTGGAACTCAACGTTGGCCATGCTGCAGCGACTGCACACGCAGCAGAGGGCCATCAATGAGTACCTGTGCGACTACGGCACCAGGACAGGGTCAGGGGAGCTCAGATTTTTTTCCCCACGCCAGTGGAGCATGATCAGGGATGCATGCACTGTCCTGTCACCATTTGAGGAGGCCACGAGGATGGTGAGCAGTGACAGTGCATGCATCAGTGACACTGTACCTCTTGTCCACCTGTTGGAGCATACGCTTCGTGGAATAATGGACAGGGCACTTGAGGCAGAACTCAGCTAACCTACGTTGTATGGCCTCCCTGATCCTGCGGAAGGATCCTCGTATTCTTCGGCTCAAGGAGAGGGACCATTACTGGCTGGCCACTCTCCTTGATCCACGGTACAAGGGTAAGGTTGCGAACCTTATCTTGCCATCGCAGAGGGAGCAGAGGATGAGACATCTCCGGGAGGCCTTGCAGAAAGGTCTGTGCAACGCGTTCCCAGAGACTCGAAGGTTACAAACTCCTGGTCCTGGACAACGAGATGCTGAGGCTTCGGTCAGTAGCAGAAGGAGCGGTGGGGAAGGTGGACGTCTGACCGATGCGTTCAGACAATTTTTTAGTCCGCAGCCCCAAGGTATGATCGGTTCCAGCAACCATCGCCAGCGTCTGATATACATGGTGCAGGAATACCTAGGGGCAAGGTGATTTGGACACCTTTCCCACCGAAAATCCTCTGGCTTACTGGGTCTTGAGCATGGATCACTGGCCAGAGCTTGTACAGTATGCAATTGAGCTACTGGCCTGTCCTGCATTCAGCGTTCTTTCCGAATGCACATTCAGTGCTGCTGGAGGCTTTGTCACCGATCACAGGGTGCGCCTGTCCACCGACTCAGCTGATCGACTGACCTTCATAAAGATGAATCAGTCTTGGATCACCACCAGCTACCAGGCACCTGAAGCTGATATAACAGAATAATTTATTTTGAAATGTCACATCCCTTCAAGACTGCCTATGCTGATGCTGAGTGACTGTCCTGTTATGTTGACTGACTATCCTATTCCTCCTCAATGATCCTGATGATAGCTTGGAAGAATATTTTTGTTTCTGGGTGCCACCACCAGTGGCTAAGGCCCAATTTTTCAGCCCCTGTTTAACAGGGGCTTGTAATTACAATTTTTTTATGCAATGCTTTGCAACAGGTCTCATTGCTGTGCTCCAAGTACAGTATCTGTGAGGGGTTGCAGTTTTGTGGCACCAGCACCAGTGCCTAAGGCCCAATTTTTCAGCCCCTGTTTAACAGGGGCGTGTAATTACAATTTTTTATGCAATGCTTTGCAACGGGTCTGATTGCTGTGCTCCAAGTACAGTATCTATGAGGGGTTGCAGTGTTTTGGCACCAGCACCAGTGCCTAAGGCCCAATTTTTCAGCCCCTGTTTAACAGGGGCGTGTAATTACAATTTTTTATGCAATGCTTTGCAACGGGTCTGATTGCTGTGCTCCAAGTACAGTATCTGTGAGGGGTTGCAGTGTTGTGGCACCAGTGCCTAAGGCCCAATTTTTCAGCCCCTGTTTAACAGGGGCGTGTAATTACAATTTTTTATGCAATGCTTTGCAACAGGTCTGATTGCTGTGCTCAAGTACAGTATCTGTGAGGGGTTGCAGTGTTGTGGCACCAGCACCAGTGCCTAAGGCCCAATTTTTCAGCCCCTGTTTAACAGGGGCGTGTAATTACAAATCTTGATCTAATAATTCACAGCAGCCCATTCCTGTGCCCACCAAGAGTAACTGTGAGGGCTTACAGTGTTGTGGCAACACCAACATCTAATGGGGCAAATTTCTGCAGAGTATATACGGCAGGCCCCTACTTTCAAACATCCAACTTAGAAACGACTCCTACTTGCAAACGGAAGGAGACAACAGGAAGTGAGAATGAAATCTACCCCTAGGAAGGGAAATTCTATCCTGTTAGATTTAATTTGGGAAAAAGGTATCTCCTCTCTACTGATGCTTTATCACCAATCCTTGTTTCAATAAAAACCCCACTTTTCAAAAAACATTTGTCATTGGGACAGAAAGTGAGGTAAAATGTTCTGAACCGGTGCACAGACAGCAAAACAAATGTTACAGGGGTGATAACCCTTCCCTATGTTCTCCAAAAAGCTTAAAAATAGATTTTTTTGGATGGAGCTACACTTAAAAATGTACCTGTTCAAAATTACAAACAGATTCTACTTAAGAACAAACCTACAGTCCCTGTCTTGTTTGCACCGCCTGTATACTGCTGTTCAGAGTATATAGGGTTGTAGGTATAGGGTTTTATTTTGGGTTCAGGGTTCCCCTTAATATCCATACAAGACCCAAAGGGGCTGGTAATGGGCTGGGGTGGGGGGGGGGGGGTGATGGGGGTAGCCATGCCATTTTTCTCAAAGATTTTCATCCATATTGCCAGGACAAGACATGACATTAAAGCTGCAAGCAATTTTAAATGGCTTATTTTTTTCCTTTACAAATGTCATTTTTTGCAGGGACAGTTCTAAACACGGGAAACACATGTCACTTCACAGGCATACTTTAGACACCCCCCAGGTACCATATTTAAAGGAATATTTCACTTTTCTTTTTCACTTTATGCATCATTAAAATGACTGCTCCCAAAAAAATGTCAGTTTTTAAAACTTCTTTTTACATTGATACATGTCCCCTGGGGCAGGACCCGGGTCCCCAAACCTGTTTTATGACATTTACATGCATATTCGTCGTTATAATTAGCACTTTAGATTTCGAACGTTTGCGTCCATTGTAATTAATAGGGTTCGAAAGTTTGCGCAAACTTTCGGTCCGTTCGCAGGTTCTGGTGCGAACCGAACCCGGGGGTGTTCGGCTCATCCCTATTAATATGGGACAAACTAAAGGCAACAGGTAAATACGCCCCCATAATATCACCATTGACACCAATGGAGGGGTATCCATGGTTTCACCCAGGGGAAGAGGGGAGAAATTTAGGAGGATGGGGTAGAGATGGGGGGAGTGACATGTGCTAAACTGGCCCCTAAATGTGTATTGAAACCACTGGCTGAGTTGATACTAACATGGGGAAACCTTCCAATGGCTATCTGGAGATACCATCAAATAAGGGATTTTTTGGCTAAAAATAAACTATTGATGAGATCCACAGATTCCCTCACCGTATTTGAATCATGGTGTCAGAGATTAAACATCAATTATCCAAGACATGTAAATTGATACTTAAAAACCAAAGTATATCAGTTCCGTACTATATTAGGGAATGGGAAAGGGAACTAGGACAAAGGTTCTCCATGGCACAAATACAAAAAATTATCAAAGTAACACATAGTACCTCAATAAGCTTAAATACTCAGGAGATGGCATATAAATTCCTAATTAGATGGTATCGTACTCCAGCTCGTCTGGTACAAATGTTCCCAAATGCAGATGCAAGCTGTTGGAGGGGATGTGCTCAGAGGGGCACCTTTCTCCATATATGGTGGACGTGTCCAAAAGTGAACATTTTTTGGGAGGAAGTGGCCCCTTGGATCAGGAAATTGACTCCAGGCCCAATAGAAATTTCTATTATGCATTTCTTGTTCCATGGGAATCCAGCCTCAAATAAAGCATATAAGAGAAGCATGACACCATACTTGCTGAATGCAGCGAAGGCATTGATTGCAAGGTACTGGAAACAGACTATATGCCCTACACTGCTTGACTGGAAAAAAGAGGTAGATAAGATAATGGAAGCCGAAAAATGGATATATATGACTAGAGACAAACAGGAAGAAATCAATGATATATGGGAAGGATAAACACTTCACTCATCAGAGATAAAATGAAACTAGATAAACTGGTTTCAGCCATGCCACTCTACTCAATGAGAGGGGGGGGGGGGTTGAATATGGATTGGGGGGATTTTCTCTCTCTTTCTCAACTCTCTATTTTACACACTTAAGAATGACCACTTATGAGGTGAAGGTAGATTAGAAGGACCCCTGAGGAGAGGGGGAGGATTTCGAGGGAAGGGAGGAGAGAAATAGGACACGAGGTTAAGGGGAAGAGGAGGGGATGGGAAGGAAATTAAGTGAAATGGTCCTTCCCAGAACCTTCCTGCACCCCCCCCCCCCCATACAAGGATTACATGAGGTATTTTGAGGTTCACAAAGAGACACTTAAAAGGTAGGGTGGGAGGGGAAGGTGGAGGTAAAGGGAAGAATATAAATAAGTAATATGATAATGACTATGCTGTGGTGGAGATTGAAGTGGTTGGATGTAAAAAATGGAATAAATATAAGTAACGGGGATTACATGGTGGGGGGGCTGAGATTGGTTGTGGTATTTTTAAAGAGAAAGGGAAGGGGAGGGAGAGAGGAAGAGAAGGGAGGGAGAAGAAAGGAAAAAATGTATATATCATTTTTTTTTCTTCTCTCTCTCTCTCCCTCTATGGGAAAGGTTGTGGGAATCAAACACTGGATGTAGAAAAGTATAAGTTAAAAAAATGAAATGTATGTATAGATTATATGTAAAATGAATATGTTGAAAAATATACATTTTTGGTGATAAAAAACAAAAACAAATGTAACGAATTTAAATGAATCCGAAAAAGTAAACAAATTTGAAAACAAATTTGAATCAAACTCAAAAACAAGAAAAATAGAAATTGATTTTCTAAAAAATACAATAAAATAAAATATAAAATAATAAAGCAATAGAAAAAAAAAAAAAAAAAATATAATATATATATATATATTTGTTTTTTATTCTGTTCTATTGTTTTTCTATGCTTTTCTTTGATATTATTTTCTATTCTATAATAGTCTTTTCTATTTAAATTCAAATTCATTCTATACGAAATTCAAATTTCGGAACATGGCTTCTGAAGTTCGAATTTCGTATAGAATGAATTTGAATTTGAATAGAAAAGAATAGACTAGAAAAACAATAGAACAGAATAGAATAAAAATATAATATATATTATTTTTTATTCTACTCTGTTCTATTGTTTCTCTAGTCTATTCTTTTCTACACTATTCTAATCTTTTCTATTCAAATTAAAATTAATTTTATACGAAATTTGAATTTCGGAATATGTTTATTTATATATATATTATATATATATATATATATATATATATATATATATATATATATATATATAATTTTTTCTGTTCTGTTCTATTATTTTCCATTCTATTCTAATCTTTTATATTTAAATTCATTCTATACAAAATTCCAATTTCAGAAGATGGTTTTATATATAAAATATATATAATATTTTTTTTTTCGATTCTGTTCTATTGTTTTTCTATTATTTTCTATTCTAATCTTTTCTATTCAAAATCATTCTATACGAAATTCGAATTTCGGAAGAAGTTTATATATATATATATATATATATATATATATATATATATAATATATATATATATATATATATATATATTTTTTATTTTTTTTTTTTTTTTAATGCTGGTCTATTGTTTTTCTATGCTATTCTTTTCTATTTTATTCTAATCTTTTCTATTTGAATGCAAATTCATTCTATACGAAATTCGAATTTCGGAAAATGGTTATATAGAAATAGAATGAAATCAAATTCTAATAGAACAGACTAGAATAGAAAAAAAAATGGAACAGATTAGAAAAAAATATTATATATATATATATATATATATATATATATATATATATATAAAAAAAAAAACATCTTCCGAAATTGGAATTTGGTACAGAATGAATTAGAATAGAAAAGATTAGAATTGAATATATTATATTTTTTCTTTCTGTTCTATTGTTTTTCTATGCTATTCTTTTATATTATTTTCTATTCTAATCTTTCTCTATTGGAATTCAATTTCATTCTATATGAAATTCGAATGCCAGAAGCTGTTAACAAAATTTGTTAAATAACGAATCGAAACAAAACTATTTTTTTCATCCTGCACATGTTTAGTGCCCACCACTGCCCCCATCAGGAAGGAGTATGTACCTGTTGCCCCAGGTACCTTTTGTGACCAGTCATTGTCTACCATTAGGTGTCTTCCAGGCTGTACCGATGCACATCTGGGGTGTTTTTTCTGTGGGGAAGAAAACTGCCAAAAGCTTACAACACTTGGAGACCCTCCATGAATGCTCTGGATGCCTGACTGTGCTGCCCAACATGGACACAGGAACCGCAGCACTTCTGACCTCCTCTGGCCATACTGCACAAGAACTCATGCAGCCCAGCATTCAGAGGTGGGGGGATGGAGAAAGAATCCTGACACTTACCAGTTGAAGTGGCCTAGGCCTCCCTGAGCAACACTTTCACTATGTAGTGCTTTGGAGACCCAGAGTGTAGCTCCATCTAGTGTCCATAATGTGATATTACTACTGCAGTGCCACGCTATTGCCTAGATGATCATAGAAAATCACTACATGAGATAAAATACAGACAATATTCATCATAGCTGGGCAAATGTCTGTCAAATTTAAGTTTTTTTTTAATCTTCCACCACAAAATGTACTCAGCCAATGAGAGGTAATGACTCCATTTTTATTTTTCTCCTGCTATCAATGGCCAACACGGTACAACACTTCATCCATGTCTTTGGTGATCTCTGATCTCCTTATCAACTGTTTCTTCCATGATGAAGATCAGCCATGGAGTATATCTGAGGTGTATATCAGGGTGTGCTTCTTCCACACATCAGAGCTGTGATGTCCAGCAACATTCATATAGAAGACATTTCCCGCACTCAAGGCACTAATACACCTCGAGGGTTGTGTGGGATCCCTGATGTACAGGAAGACAGGACTTCAGTGAGGAACAATTCCCTCACTCAGGACAGGAATACGGCTTCTTCCCTGTGTGAGATCTCTGATGTGTGTAAAGAATGGACTTCCTTGAAAAACATTTCCCACACTCAGGACAGGCATAAGGTTTCTCCCCTGTGTGAGATCTCTGATGTGTGTAAAGATGGCACTTCTGTGAAAAACATTTCCCGCACTGAGGACAGGAATGTGGCTTCTCTCCTGTGTGAGATCTCTGATGTTTGTAAAGACTGGCCTTCACTGAAAAACATTTCCCGCACTCAGGACAGGAATACGGCTTCTCCCCCGTGTGAGATCTCTGATGTGTGTAAAGACTGGACTTCACTGAAAAACATTTCCCGCACTCAGGACAGGAATACGGCTTCTCCCCCGTGTGAGATCTCTGATGTGTGTAAAGACTGAAGTGATGTGAAAAACATTTCCCGCACTCAGGACAGGAATACGGCTTCTCCCCCGTGTGAGATCTCTGATGTGTGTAAAGACTGAAGTGATGTGAAAAACATTTCCCACACTCAGGACAAGAATACGGCTTCTCCCCCGTGTGAGATCTCTGATGTGTGTAAAGATTGGAATTATCTGAAAAACATTTCCCACACTCAGGACAGGAATACGGCTTCTCCCCCGTGTGAGATCTCTGATGTGTGTAAAGACTGGGCTGATGGGAAAAACATTTCCCGCACTCAGGACAGGAATACGGCTTCTCCCCCGTGTGAGATCTCTGATGTGTGTAAAGACTGGACTGATGGGAAAAACATTTTCCGCACTCAGGACAGGAATACGGCTTCTCCCCCGTGTGAGATCTCTGATGTTTGTAAAGATTGGAAATACCTGAAAAACATTTCCCGCACTCAGGACAGGAATACGGCTTCTGTCCTGTGTGACATCTCTGATGTATGGAAAGACTGGACTTATCTGAAAAACATTTCCCGCACTCAGAACAAGAATACTTTTTTTCCCCTGTGTGAGTTATTTTATGCCTATTAAAATTGGATTTAGAATGGAAACATTTCCCACACTCAGGACAGGAAAAGCTCTTCTCTGTTGGAAGGACGGCACCGTCCCTCACAGTCTGAGGTTCCTCAGGATAAGAGGAATACGATGGTCCATCTACACTGTGTGGTGCCGGATGGACATTTGAGGTAGTCGGGTTTTCTCCTGGACTATACTGTGTGATGTCCTCATCTTCTACTTTACAGTCTGGAGACAAAGTGAGACAATCCTCTGAGGTTTTCCTCATCTCCCGTCCATCTACTAAAATAGAAATACAAAGATTATTACTAGACACTATGCTATGCACTCTTTCGGAGAGACAGAGTAAAAAGGAAAGGTGGAGGGGTCTGTCTGTATGTGAGAAGTGATCTCAAAGCGAGTGTGAAAGAGGACCTGGGGATGGAGAGTGTGATGAGTCTGAAGCATTATGGGTGGAACTGCATATAGATGTGAGTAGTTCAAAGTTAATCATTGGAGTTTGTTATAGACCACCCAATGTTAATGAGGAGGTGGAGACTCAGCTCCTTGCACAGATGGAAAGGGCTGCGAGGGCTGGGACAGTGATAATGGGGGATTTTAACTACCCAGAAATTGACTGGAGTAATGGCACTGCTAGGACAGTTAAAGGGCAAAAATTTATAAACCTATTACAGGACAATTTTATGGTCCAGTTTATTGAGGCCCCAACTAGGAATGGCGCTCTACTGGATCTGGTAATCTCAAACCATGCAGAGCGTATTACTAATGTTCAGATAAAGGAACACCTGGGTAGCAGTGACCATAACATGATTTCATTTGATGTTAGCTGTAAGCAAAAATCACATACTGGAAAGATACAAACACTTAATTTCAAGAGAGCAAATTTTCCAAGGATGAGGGCTGCTCTCCAGGACTTGGACTGGGAGAGAATATTGGCATCAATGGGCACAGAACAGAAATGGGATTCTTCAAAAAGACTGTTTGGGAACTCACTGCAAAGTATATTCCCATGGGCAATAAGTTTAAAAGGCTAAAAATAAAACCTATGTGGCTCACGGCCAAAGTTAAAAAAGCTATAAACTATAATAAAAGAGCTTTTAAAAAAAATATAATATGCTACATAGAATATAACAGAATATGTAAAAAGGAAATCAAGGATGCAAAAATTCAAAACGAACGACAGATTGCAAAAGATAGTAGGACAAACCCCAAAAAATTCTTTAAATATATTAATAGTAAAAAGGTCAAGTCTGAGCATGTAGGCCCTTTACAAAATAATCTAGAGTGGGTGACTGGGGACAAAGAGAAGGCTAATTTACTAAATACTTTCTTCAGCTCTGTGTATACAAAGGAGCATGGGGGAGCTCATGTCCATAATGGGGGTGGTAGTGACACAGCCCCAAATCCACAATGGCTCAAAAGTGATATGGTCCAGAAATATTTGGACAGAATAAAGGTGGATAAAGCACCTGGACCAGATGGCATCCACCCACGGATCCTAAAAGAATTGAGCTCTGTAATTTCCAAGCCATTGTATTTAATTTTTAGGGACTCGTTAATGATGGGAATAGTACAACTGGATTGGTGCAGGGCCAATGTGGTGCCTATATTTAAAAAGGGAACAACGTTTTTACCAAGTATCTATAGACCTGTGTAAGGTAAAGTCTACAGGTTTGGAAATATTGGTTTGTAAATGGATAGAAAACTGGCTAAAAGACAGAATTCAGAGAGTCTGCTGGGGTTTTTTCGCCTTCCTCTGGGTCAACTGTGGGAATAGAATTGGGTATATTGGATTGTACGATATTATTTTATTTTTTTTGTGGTTGAACTGGATGGACTTTTTTCAACCTGACTAACTATGTAACTAGACATGAACAGATTGGTTCCCCTAAACCAGGACTCCGCCCACATCAGGCAGCTTTGTCTCTGAGGATCTTACAATTCCCCCCTCAAGGTAACTAGTAAATGGGTCCTCTGATCTCCTACCAGTTCATTTCTTTATTCATGGACCTTAGTCAGAGAGTGAGGAAACGACGAGAACTGTCTTTTATAGGAGTGACAGTGATGAGGGGATTATAGGACGAGTGTCCCCACCCCCTCTATCACTCATTGCCATCTTCCCAACACAAGAAGTCCTGCACTTCCTTATTTAGTCCATGATTTAGTCATGAATAACAGCGGGGCTGAGCCCCACCAGAGGTCAGAGAGTGAGGATGGGGGGAGAACAACCAAGATGAAGACTGGACTGATCCTGAAGACCACCATCATTGGGTTATTGACTCCTCCCTCATTATCACTTTCTGTTTAAGGTTCAAAATTTTGAGGATGTTATCACATTATTATCAACATGTAAAAGTCTGTGCTCCAATCAAATCATCAGATATAAAATGTCCAGCTGGTAGGAAATGGGTGTAACAAAAGAGAATACATATTATGTGTATATATAGCAGTGGGTAGAGGGGAGAGAGCAGAAGTCAGGACTATGTAATGTACAACATATTGTATAAGATACAACAGATAGGACTATAGAGTATCAGAATGATGTAATGTACAACATAGAGTATATAGTGCAGGGGTCAGGAGTATGTAATGTACAATATAAATTATACAGTGTAAGGGTCAGGACTCATAATATTGGTATTCAGTAATCAGTGGAAGATGAAATGTTTACATGAGACAAGTTGCAGAGGTCCCACACCGCTGCCTCCCATCTCCTGAGACTGCACTCAGTGACTTGGGTCTGAGACTATACAGACATATCCCTCCACCCGGCACAGCCAGCAGACAACAGAGCAAGTAATCCTGGGAGAATTGTTCTGTCAGAGATCTTCCCATACCCGGGTATGGGGCTGAAGACCCAAAGCACATACCCCAGGTGCCTAGGTCTAGTAACATCTATGCTGAAAATGAACATTTTGCTGCCAGCTGATCCTCAGAATCTCCATAAATCCAGTCTAGATACATAAATTGTGTCTGCAGCACAGAGAAGGAAGATTATCCGAGAGAAATACAGGAATACAGGACGGGGAACGCAGCTCAGGAAAGTGACCAGGGGATTACAGGCTGATATCACCCAGTCCCCGTCCTACTCGGGACCAATCAAGGAGCAGTATGGGTGGAGGAATGTATTTAGTGTTAATGACCCACCTGTACTGATCTCTGTAGGAGTGTCCTCCTCTATAAATGTCCCTGTTATTCCATCCTCCTCCATAGACTGCTGATCATCCCTCACATACATCTCTTCTTCTTCTGCTTTAACCTCAAATTCTATATCGATTGGATCTCCACTCTAAATCAAGAAAATGAGAGAAAATATCATCTGTAAAATAAAGGATTTATTATTGTGACATCACACAAAAATCTACACATTGTCTCCATGAGTCTGTTATATAACCTCCGTCCCACCAACCTTGTAACAGTGGGGGATGGTGTGATCTTCCTGTGTGGAATTCCGGGAATACAGAGGACGGGGACATCTCTCTGGTGGGTTCCTGGTATTTGGTGGCTCCATCATATCCTTGTGTCCTTCTGAAAACTCCTCCATCACTCCATACTCCTCATCCTCCTCTTTATACTCTTCTTTAACATCAATATTATCATCCCCGAGGTTTCCACTCTGAATATATAATAAAACATTCATTGTAACAATCATGCTGTGTATAAATCAGAACTAACAATAATTGTCAATCATCTACCTGATGATGGTGGGGGATGGTGTGACCTCCCTGTGTGGAATCCCGGGAATACAGAGGACGGGGACATCTCTCTGGTGGGTTCCCATTACTGGATCCATCTGTAGGAAACACACACACTGACTGAATACATTGTTTCTATGTGTTTATCAGATGATTGGGAATCTAGGTGGAGCCTTCGTACTGCTCTCTCCTTTACAATAAAGTCTCCTCTTACCCGGTGATGTGAGGGGCGGCTGATTGTCCATCATGATGGTCATATGATCTCCAGAATTCACAGGAGGAAAACTCTAAATCTGAACACAAATGGTAAAATCAAATGATATTCCCAGAATCCTCCTCACCTCACCATTCAGGTCTCCATTTTATTAAAGCCCCACTTCAGTCTAAGAAATAATTTACCCACACACTATGCAGGATAAACGCATAAAGAGTATCAGAAAAAAAGCAAGAAGGAGGGACATTGGGAGGAGGAGCTGTGAGGTCAGTGTGATGTCAGTGTGATGTCTTAGGTCAGTGTGATGTCATAGACATATAGACTCTGGATGGAGGGGCATTAGGAGGAGGAGCTGTGAGGTCAGTGTGATGTCATAGGACATATAGACTCTGGATGGATGGACATTGGGAGGAGGAGCTGTGAGGTCAGTGTGATGTCATAGGACATATAGACTCTGGATGGAGGGGCATTGGGAGGAGGAGCTGTGAGGTCAGTGTGATGTCATAGGACATATAGACTCTGGATGGATGGACATTGGGAGGAGGAGCTGTGAGGTCAGTGTGATGTCATAGGACATATAGACTCTGGATGGAGGGGCATTAGGAGGAGGAGCTGTGAGGTCAGTGTGATGTCATAGGACATATAGACTCTGGATGTCATAGGACATATAGACTCTGGATGGAGGGACATTAGGAGGAGGAGCTGTGAGGTCAGTGTGATGTCATAGGACATATAGGCTCTGGATGGAGGGACATTGAGAGGAGGAGCTGTGAGGTCAGTTAGATGTCATAGGACATATAGACTCTGAATGGAGGGACATTGGGAGGAGGAGCTGTGAGGTCAGTGTGATGTCATAGGACATATAGACTCTGGATGGAGGGACATTGGGAGGAGGAGCTGTGAGGTCAGTGTGATGTCATAGGACATATAGACTCTGGACGGAGGGACATTTGGATGGGGAGATTTGAGGGGTCCTCTATACGAGGCTCCTGTACAAACCAAATCATTGTTCCTGGGTGTGTCCTTCCTCTCCTAAACTAAGGAGTGAACTTTGACCTTTACCATACAGAAATCTGTCAGGAATCTGTGAAAGTAAGCTCTCATGTGATCAGGTGACGTGCGGAGGAACGGAATGTAAATAGCAGACAATTTTCTCCAGAGCTCCTAATGGTGGGGATGGATTTTGCTGAGTGCTGGTGCCAAGTTTCCACCCCCCAGGATCACTGCAGGTGTGGAGAAAAGCTGTGTAAGAGGATATGGAGGAGGAGATGAGGAGGAGATCCAGGAATCAGGATAAAGGTCAGGACAAGCAACAGACGAGCGCATCCAAGAGATGAAGCCGGGGTCACTACACAGAAAATCAATCCAAGGAAACAACAGGCAGGACATGGAATAGCAAGAAGGAGCTCAGAGACCAATGAGAATATTGCTCAGCCAATGGGAGATTATCTCAGCATGACTTACATAATGAAGGAGATGAGGGGGAGGGAAGGAAGTCACTTAAAGTGGGGCTTGATACATTTGCCTTGAATGTAGGAGCCAGCTAAAAAAGTTAGTGGGTGCAGAATGCAGGACATGGGGTGGAGGGTGCAGTAGAAAGGTGCAGGACATGTGGTGCAGAATGTAGGACAGTAATCCAATCCCCCCTCCCCTGTGTCCTCCTGCATGTCCTGTACATCTCCCCCAGCAGTGTGTGAGAGCAGAGTGGATGGAGAGGACATCTTGTGTACATAAAGCAGCATGTCCCTCCCTGGCTGGTTTCTTAGCTGGCTGCTTTGCAGGCTTGTCCTGGTTACTCCTGTAAGGACTCTGTAGTCCTGTTTCTCAGCACCTTGTGGGGATCTTTGTGGCAGTGCCGAGGTGGCGCCATGATGGAGATTCGGTCCCGCTCCTTCCTCTCTGTTCTGCCGGAGGGCTCTGCAGGGACACAGGCAGCTGTGGGTGGAAGCAGGAGCCGATGGTGACAGTAATGCGGCCGCAGAAAGGAGAAAGATCGGCAGCGGGAGCTCAGTGAGATGAGTCCTCTCATGCCGCTGTCCTGCCCAGTCTACCCCTGACTTCACAGGTCGGGTGCCATCATCTCCCTCCTCCTCCCCCCCTCACCCTCCCGCCTGGCCCCGCTCCGAGACACATTCCTGTCTGAATAATGTGTCCGGGTTTCAGGCAGAAACATTATTCAGACCAACAGTGAGAATGGGCTGACAAGAGCCCAGGGGCCAGGACGCCATTTCTAGTCACCATGGTGACCTGGGAATTGTTGAGCCCTGACTTATGGTGACCATAGAGACATGGAAATTCAGCTGGTTCAGCAGGGATCGGTCACATTTCCATCCATGTGTGGTCACTGCCGGATAAAAGTCACTCGATCAGCGGCTGCAGCCAATAGCTTCATCACCGATCTGTGTATTCTGAGAGCAGAGGAGCGCCCCCCCCCCCATTGTCAGAATACAATAGTGCAGCCGGGAGGATTCCCCCATCACCCTCCAATGTGTGGATTGAGAAATCGGTTCAGTTTTCTTTCCTCATCCCGCTGGCTGAACGATAAAACTGAACCATGTATGACCAGCTTTGGAAGCAAGAAATATTCATTAGTGATGGGCTCCGGTGTGTTGGAAATCCCACATTCCGGATCCCACCAGGAAGCCGACACTGCACAGCGCTAATCACAGGCAGTGAGACATTTCCTGGTCTGCAGCTGCACAAATCGGGATATGTCTCACTGCCTATGATTAGCGCTGTGCAGTGTCGGTTTCCTGGTGGGATCCGGAATGTGGGGTTTCCAACACACCCGAGCCAATCACTATTCATCATCAACTGATCCCCCTGAAGGGGTTAATCTAGGTTTCCACACTATATATGTGTGTATCATCATCTGCTGGAGATAAAAGACATCACAGTGACTATGGAGGAAGAGGACGGACATGACGGGGGGTTACTGGGTGTAAATAGAAAATAAGATCTTATTACCTCCTCTGCTGCGTCTTCCAGCAATGTCTCCTCTCTACTTCCTCCAGACTCACCTCTCACCCGGAACTTCCTGTCTGTATCTGACATCACTTCCTGTCTTCAATAGAGACTTCCTGTCTCTGAGAGTGGAGCTCCACATTTCACAGGAAACATGTGGCCTCCACTCCACACTTTTTTTTCTTTGGATGTTTAATGAACTTTAATGTAGCAAACATTCACTAGACATTAGAAACAATGTTTCCGGTCACATCTGCATTTCCTGATGGTATCTGGCTGCAGACTGAAGCTCCGCCCTCCACAGGAGTCATGTGACCTCCACAGATTTTTTTTTTATCAACTTTAACCCTTTCGCTGTCTTTTTTTTCCATTTTCTGCACATGTTTAACCACTTCACATCCAAGCCAATTCTGACATTTTCTCCTACATGTAAAATTCATATTTTTTTTTGCTCGAAAATTACATAGAACCCCCAAACATTATATATATTTTTTTTAGCAAACACCCTAGACAATACAATGACGGTCGTTGCAACTTTTCATCTCGCACGGTATTTGCGCAGCAATTTTTCTAACACGCTTTTTTCAGAAAAAAAACAATTTCATGCTTAAAAAAAAACAAAACAGTAAAGTTAGCCCATTTTTTTTGCATAATGTGAAAGATAAAGATACGCCGAGTAAATAGATACCCAACATGTCACGTTTCAAAATTGCATGTGCTCGTGGAATGGCGCCAAACTTTGGTATTTGAAAATCCCCGTTCGCGGCGATACCTCACATGTGTGGTTTGAACACCATTTTCATATGTGGGCGGGGCTTACGTATGCGTTCACTTCTGTGTACGAGCTCACGGGGACAGGGGGCGCTTTAAAAAATTTTTTTTTTCTTATTGTTAATTTTACTTTTATTTTTTTAGTTTGACACTTTAAAAAAAAAATTAAAAACTGATTACTTTTATTCCTATTACAAGGAATGTAAACATCGCTTGTAATAGGAATATGACATGATCGGACCTATTTACAGTGAGATTTGGGGTCAATAAGACCCCCACATCTCACCTCTAGGCTGGGAAGCCTAAAATTAAAAAAAAAAACGATCACCGCTTCCCAGCCGAGGCGGCGCCGTTATTTGAATGCAGAGGCCGGGCGTGACGTCATAACATCGCGCCCGGCCTCGAACGATCATAGAGACTCCGGCGACCAGGTCCGCCGGAAATCTCTATGGTGATCATCCGGGGGCCGGCGGATCCTGTGTCCGACTCACCGATGGAAGTGGTGAGTCGGAAGAAGCACCGGAGGGCAGCGGGAGGGGGGACGTCCCCTCCCTCCGCCCGTAAGAACGATCAACGGTGGAACAGCCGCTATGATCATTCTTATGGTGCAGGGAATCGCCGGCTGAAAACAGCAATATCTGAATGATGTCTGTAGCTACAGGCATCATTCAGATATACCCCCCGGGGAAGTCAAGGACGTCCCTGGATGTCCTACGGGCGGGAAGTGGTTAAAAAATCATTGTAGGCATGAAGATTACATTAAAAAAAAACATGATATAGTTTCGGAAAGCAGACACCCTAGAGAATAAAATAGTGGTAAGTTCCAATTTTTTATGTCATACTATATTACCACAAATACAATAAAGTTAATTCTAGGGCAAAGAAATGCAAGGAATTACCCAATTTTAGTAAAATATAAAAGATGAGGTTGCACCAAGTAAATAGATACCCAACATGTCACACCTTAAATTTTTGTGCGCCCCTGAATGGCGACAAATTTCTGTACCCTATATTTTCTATAGGGGATGGTTCAAAAGCCCCCTATAGGTGATCAGTTTAGTGTTATGGAGGAGGTCTGGTGATAGAATTATCGCTCTCATTCCGGCGTGTGCGGCGATATGTAACATATGCATCACAATAAATGTTTTCAAGTGTAGGTGCCCCCGACACTTGTGTTTACATTCATACATGTGTATATGTGGAGGTGGGGGGCCTCAACATTTTTTTGGGGTTGGAATTTTATGTGCTTTGGTGTAACTTAAATTTGTTTGTTAACCCACTTCACCTCGGGAAGATTTACCCTCTTCATGACCAGACCATTTTTTGCGATGCAGAATAAATAATATAATATAATAAATAATAATGCTGGAGATTTTGGAGGAATTATATACAGAAGGAGGCCAAGAGTTTGTTGACGAGACCCCCCCCCCCCCCCCCCCCCCCTTGGCATTGGAGGGAGAGACTATCAATACGAATTTTAGACCAAAATCAAGCTTCTACCCGCACTGGAATAAGGGCAACTTCATACCCACTTTTTATGAGGTTGTAATGGAAGAGTTTAGGAAGATGTGTGGTGACAAAGGTTACAAATATAAAAAGGGCCATGAAGTAGGTATGGAGGTCCCTCTAAACAGCCTGAGAAATAATTCAGAAATTGTAATTGGAAAAGCGTATAAAGGTGGAGGCTTTGTCATACAAGATAGGGATCAATATCTGGAGGAAGCCTTTAGACTGATTGGCGATACCAACACATACGAAAGACTCCTATGGGACCCTACTGGTAGCTATAATAACGAGCTTAAAGGGCTGTTGGACAGGGCACTATTGAATCAAGTCCTGACTAAAAGCGAGCATCAATTCCTATATTCAAAACCTTCAATGGTTCCTCACTTCTACCACATACCGAAGGTACATAAGGACATGGAGAAGCCTCCAGGTAGACCAATCATTGCAGGAATTGATAGTCTGACCAGCAATCTTGGCAGTTACATCAACCATTTTCTCCAGGGATTGGTAACCAGCCTGCCGTCATACATAATGGATTCGGGCCATGCCCTAGAGATTTTAACTGCGTATACATGGGAGAAAGGATACAGATGGTTATCGCTCGATGTAGCATCCCTGTATTCATCCATTAGGCATGAATTCGGCCTTAGAGCCGTAGAGTACTATTTGGCGGAAGCACATTTGTTTAACCCTGTACAATTCCAATTCATATACGAGTGTATCGAGTTTACCTTGACCCACAATTACTTTTCATTTATGGATAGTTTCTTTAGGCAGGTGAAGGGCACAGCCATGGTGGCTAGGTTTGCTCCCAGCTACGCAAATTTATTCATAGGGTATTGGGAGCTCAAATATATTTGGGCTAACAACCCATTTGGGAGGAACCTAGTCCTGTATGCACGGTACATCGCCGATGTCATTATCATTTGGAATGGTACCGACGATGAACTGGAAGGATTTCTTGCACATTGTGCAAGGAATCCCTTCGGAATCTCATTCACACATGTGGTAGATGAAAAGTCCTTGGTCTTTCTAGACCTAGAGCTACAGGCCAACGATAATGGAGTAATCCATTCAAGAACTAATTTCAAGCCGAGTGCTGGCAATTCTTACCTTCACGCCCACAGCCATCATCATCCTAGATGGATTAAGAATGTTCCCTTTGGTCAGTTTTATAGACTTGGGCGGACGCTAAAAAATGATTATGAAGAACAAAGCCTGATTCTAAAAAGCAAATTTAAAGAGAAGGGGTACGAAGATGAGCACATAGAAGAAGCCTTTCAAAAATATCTACAGCTGTATGACAATGTCTGTGCAGGGGGTGAGAAAATGACAAAATATGATAGAGACGAACAACCACAAGTAAGGTTTTGTACTAGATTTAACAACAAAGCCACCATTATACAAAAAATATTCAGAAAAAAAATGGAAGATTCTTGAATCAGACCTGATCCTGAAGACCAGACTATCGTGACACCCAAATCTAGTCTTTAGGAGAGCCAAGGATCTAAGGAGTGTCATTGCCCCGAGTAGAGTGAAGACGATAAGGAACATAGGGCTCAACAATCCTTGGACCACCATCTTTGACCAAAAAGACAGTTATAGGTGTGGGAGTAGTAATTGTGGCAATTGCGCACATATGTGCCACAGGAAAAAGGAATGTAGTCGGAGTTGATGGCAAGGGCTATAAGACCAAGCAGTTTATCAACTGTGGCAACCCATATGTCATATATGGCCTCCTGTGCCCCTGTGGCCTCACATATGTTGATTGTACTTCACGGCCAATAAGGACAAGGATAAATGAGCACAGAAGTAATATTTCAACAGAAAAAGAAAAATATTTGGTACCAAGACATTTCAAGGAGGTCCATAATAGTAATACAGACGGCCTCAAAGTGTTTGGAATAGAGGCCATATCAAATGACTTAGATAGTGGTAAAAAGTATCAGATATTATGCACAAGAGAGGCGTTTTGGATTTTTACTTTGGGGACTTTAGCCCTGCATGGCCTGAATGAGGAAATTGAACTGCATAATGTAGTATGACTCTTGTAGTACCCACAGAGGCCCCTAGTACATGTGTTTTAGCTATGGTGATCCTTTCCTCTTACTTTTATCGCTAATCTGGTTTGGGCGTGTGGCCCCCTCTTTCTGTGATATAGATATTATCAATAGGGGCTCGGCCCAAACACGTAGTCTGGTCATACCCATGGCATTGAGCTATGTTGCTTTGTAGATATAAGGGTGCATTGAATTTTGGAACTAGATGATAAGCACAATGGGCCTTTTTGCTGCAGATATGGATAGGAGTAATGTGTGTAGATGGTAGGTTTGGATAGGGTAGTACGATAGTGAGGTTAAAAGGTATGTAATAGATTTTTAGAATAATGAATCTTTTTGTAACACTATTTTTTAACTAACATGATTTGTTTTTATAAAACGTATTAGACTAAAGTGGGGTAATGGGCTCTCCGTGAAACAATTGAATATAATGACCGTATATATATTGCTAATTGGATACGGATATTACAATTATGTTTACTATGTACATGGAAGCTCCAATATTGCTCCTACGGTGTATTGTCATTAATTAGCTTAGTTTCATTGTTTCAATGCACAGTGGGTTGGCGGTATTGTGTTCATAGAAGAATCCATTATTGTATTTGTATTTATTCATTTCAGTATTGCTGCATACATGCATGTATATGCTTGTATTTATATTTTTATATACGTACATGTCTATATATGTTTTAATGGTTTTTATTATTGGTTGTACACCCGCGTATTTCTATATACATGTAGGTGTGTGGAGGGTTTTGTACAGGTGTGGATATATGTTTTAATGCTGGGAATGCTTTTATGTAATGGTTATGAGATTCCTTTGAACATTTCCATTGCCTTTTAAGAAAACATTTTAAATTATTCTGTAACGACACCCCGAGTATGAAAGGGGTGGAAGCCATTTGGGACATTCCATTTACGAACCCAAAGGCAGCTACCGAACACTTCAATCAGCCGAACAAGAAACCATACAAATAATTCTTCCCCCCAAGTACGAGATGAGGCTCTGTACGGAGGGTCAAACAGGAATCAGACTCTTTATTAAAACAAATGCAGGCTCTTTTTATACACTTGAGAATACTACAGGCGCCACATGAACAATGACCCGGATCCACCCACAACATCACACAATAGTTACATAACAAGCCCCCAATACACATTATTCTGAGCATCTATACCTCCCCTAGCAGACAACAGGTGAGTTCATTAACACACTTAATAATAGGTGAAGGGAAAACTGCCTCAGACAAGATTAACACAATTTACTTATCCAGACAAAAGCAACATCGTTAAGCAATAGACGGTCAGTCTCTTACATTGAACTTCCTGGAATGCCCATATTAGGAGTTATACTTCCTGGACATAGACCTCACAGTGTACAGGGGATAACATCTTCATATTTCTTGAGAGATATTGTTAATGAATATTACTGTCCCATTTGAAGTAATCCAATTATATTCTCAGGGTTCATTCTTTTCTTGGTCACCCTGCACCCAAAAGTGACTCCCGTCACATTTAGGTCATTGTTAATGGGGTGAGTGACCTCCTTCTCAAGTGTATAAAAGCCTGTATTCTTGTTCAAATAAACAGTTCTTATTCTGGTTTACTCCAAGACTGGTGCTGTCTAGTTCTTGGGGTAACTATAGCCAGATCCACTGGTCTCATGTTCCAGAGCTTGGGAAGCAGCTTCTTGGCAGAGATACCCAGTCAAGGTGTCCGGAGACCGTCACAGGTTCTATCTCACCTCTAAGTTAAAGCGGGATTCCGCCGAAATATGCATTTTTTTCTTCCCCTAACATGGTTTACTAAAGACATTAAGAAGATGTCACTTACCTGTTGCAGTTCTTTTCCCCACCGATCACCGATTCCGTTCGTTTGGATAACTTTAAAAAATTCTTGAAGGACGATTCCATTTTGCTTGTGGGCATTAGAAACCCACAAGCATTTACTTCCGGGATGCGGTGAATGCTGTGCTCCCAGCATTCACCGCTCTATCCCGCGCATGCTCAATGCTAAGAGCAAGCAGCGCTGTTGAATTCTGAGCTGCTATCACATCATGCCGAGATCTCGCGAGATTTCGGCATTATGCCGAGATCTCGCGAGATTTCGGCATTACAGCGTTCCCCACTGATTCATGGGAAGACTCGGACAAAGCTCCCAGGGGTCTTTGCACAGCCGGGGAACACGCCTACTCCCACGGGAGGAAAGCCCGGGAGCCATTATTCTATATTCTGATTATAAGGTAACTACGGCAAAAAAACTTTTTAATGGGCATTTGGTCATCTCTGGCACTAGCAGATTAATTTAAGATTAACTTGAAAATTTGAGTACAACAACGCTTTAAGACTTTTTTGAGGGTCTCTTACCCTTCATTCCCTTACTTAATTTAATGCCCATAATGACTGGCCAGTCTTCTCTCTTCTCTACTTATGCCTATACCCTCTTGCCTCTAAACTACTTTATCTAACAGATGTGTACTACATATACCTGTGAACACTCCGATGGAGAGTAGACGGTGACAAAATAACATATAGCCACCAATCAATACAGTTTGATTAAGGGGAGTAAAATAGGTACCCTTTGTCCCGAAAATGTCTTACCGATCAAGGAAGTCTGATAACTCAAATGTAAGCAAAAGGCTGATTATCAGAAACTCGCGGATTGTCTGAAGCTCCTCGTTTTGGATTCTCAGGGTCACCTGTAAATCACCTCCTAGGCAAAGCTCGCCATCTGATATGGAATTTTATTGATAGGCAACCCCTATCCTCATATTGATTATTGGTTCCAAATTAATAATAACTACTGCAGTAGGGAACAGACACAAAAGAGACACTCCACATCTTTCCAAATAACTGTTGTGTTTTATTATGACGCAATTGAAGGTTTTTATACACATGATTACATAGGTATCACATTAATATTACAATTGTACTTGTATGGTTACAAGGGGCGTAACATAGGCAGGCTAATTATAATCAGGACTCGAAAGAATGCAAACATGTAATGAAAACATTATTAGTGCCGTGTGCAATACATACAAAATAGCATACAATTATATACAGAATTTACACATTTCCTCTACAGTAAAAACATCCCCCCAAATGACCTCTTTTGTAAAGTAGACAGAGACACCAGTATTGGAGTTTAATAAGGCATCCGCTGACACCTGTGCTGGGGTTTAATAATGCATCCGCTAACACCAGTGCTGGGGTTTTTATAATGCGTCCGCTGACACCAGTGCTGGGGTTTAATAATGCATCCGCTGACACCAGTGCTGGGGTTTAATAATGCGTCCGCTGACACCAGTGCTGGGGTTTAATAATGCATCCGCTGACACCAGTGCTGGGTTTTATAATGCGTCCGCTGACACCAGTGCTGGGGTTTAATAATGCATCCGCTGACACCAGTGCTGGGGGTTAATAATGCGTCCGCTGACACCAGTGCTGGAGTTTAATAATGCGTCCGCTGACACCAGTGCTGGGGTTTAATAATGCGTCCGCTGACACCAGTGCTGGGGGTTTAATAATGCGTCCGCTGACACCAGTGCTGGGGTTTAATAATGCGTCCGCTGACACCAGTGCTGGGGGTTTTATAATGCGTCCGCTGACACCAGTGCTGGGGTTTAATAATGCATCCGCTAACACCAGTGCTGGGTTTAATAATGCATCCGCTGACACCAGTGCCGGGGGTTAATAATGCGTCCGCTGACACCAGTGCTGGGGTTTAATAATGCGTCTGCTAACACCAGTGCTGGGGTTTAATAATGCATCCGCTGACACCAGTGCTGGGTTTAATAATGCATCCGCTGACACCAGTGCTGGGTTTAATAATGCGTCCGCTGACACCAGTGCTGGGGTTTAATAATGCGTCCGCTGACACCAGTGCTGGGGGTTTTATAATGCGTCCGCTGACACCAGTGCTGGGGTTTAATAATGCATCCGCTAACACCAGTGCTGGGTTTAATAATGCATCCGCTGACACCAGTGCCGGGGGTTAATAATGCGTCCGCTGACACCAGTGCTGGGGTTTAATAATGCGTCTGCTAACACCAGTGCTGGGGTTTAATAATGCATCCGCTGACACCAGTGCTGGGTTTAATAATGCATCCGCTGACACCAGTGCTGGGTTTAATAATGCGTCCGCTGACACCAGTGCTGGGGGTTAATAATGCATCCGCTGACACCAGTACTGTTGTTTTTGAAGTTTGCATGCGGCCCCCATGGGATATGAAAACTTGTCTTGTGGCCCTCAGGTAATTTGAGTTTAAGACCCCTGCTCTAAAAGCAAACAATGGTTAACAATAAAACACAATAAAAATATGAGATGAACTCAATAAAACAACAACTTTTCTTAACTGAAATCTATATCAAAAAAGTGAAAAAAATATATATGCTGAAGCAAAGGAGCAATCCACTCACTGACCACACAGGCCCCTCATGCTTGGGCATGCACATTTTTTTAAACTGTGGATGAGAAATCTCCTCCTGCAGCGCCACAGGCACGGATGTATGTATTCTGAGAGCAACACCCTGCTGCTGTCAGAATAAACAGATCAGTGCTGCAGCTGATTGGTGTTCCTGCAAAGTAAATTACAATGGTTAATGGTTAAGCGTAACTCCACTTTTGTTGAGAAAAAAACATTCTACTCTGGGTGATCTGTGTACATTGCAGGGATTATAACAACCTTTGTTGCGGATTCCTACCTTTTGTTATTCTGAAGAAATCCGTGTGTTTGTGCCTCTGTTCTGAGTGAGTCTAATGGGAGTGGTTTCATAATTAACTGGCAGGTGTGCAGATGCAGGGCACTAATGAGGAAAGCTGCTGGGCCTGCATCCCTTTAGACATGTTCCTATTGAAAGTATCTCTCCAAAAAATGACATTTTTGTTTCAGGGGATGCCTGAAATCTGACTTGTATCTTAGGGCAGACTTCTGGGGAAATTGGTGAGCCAATCACACAAGCAGGAAATTATGTTTCTGGGGAGTGGTCAGTATACACTCTGTGTACAGAACAACCCCAGGTAGCCATATTGCAATGTATTCTCAGAACATTACATTGGCTGCAGACTGAAAAGGAAAGGTGATTTTTAATAACATTCAATTACAATATGATTAGTGTCACAATTCTATGCACTATATATTTTTTTCTTTAGTTGCTTTTTTTCCCATGCAAGTGGAGTTACCCTTTAACCACTTCACGCAAATTGCTGTACCCGTACGTCGGTACTATGATGCTAAATACCATTGTTATGGCAGCAGCTAGCTTACATAGTTACATAGTAGGTGAGGTTGAAAAAAGACACAAGTCCATCAAGTCCAAACTATGTGTGTGATTATATGTCAGTATTACATTGTATATTCCTGTATGTTGCCGTCGTTCAAGTGATTATCTAATAGTTTCTTGAAACTATCAATGTTCCCGCTAAGACCACTGCCTGTGGAAGGGAATTCCACATCCTTGCCGCTCTTACAGTAAAGAACCCTCTACGTAGTTTAAGGTTAAACCTCTTTTCTTCTAATTTTAATGAGTGACCACGAGTCTTCTTAAACTCCCTTCTGCGAAAACGTTTTCTCCCTAGGTGGCACACAACCCTGATCACTTGACTCCACCTGAATATATAGGTTCTCCCAGCAGGCCAAGGGATTCAGGAAAAACCCTGCCCATTGGCTGAGATACCCCATATACCCATAACCAGACCTTGGGTTGCCCTTCTCATATCTAGTACCACCAAGTACCCGGCCACCTAGTGGTAGAAGAGAAAGGTGCAACAAGGCCAAACTTAGGGGGAAATCAATAGATCTCTAACAATTAACCAGGATAACTACTCCTGGCAAGTAAATTTGTGAGGAGCTCCCTGACTAAACTCCAGGGTGCTACACAAATAAAACCTGCTAGTGCTAGAAGAGATCAGGCCTGATTCTGCCAACACTGCGGTTATGTGTGCAATGTATCAGAGGTGCCGGTGATCTACTGACACGGCACTTGTTGGGGGACAGAAGGGCTGATCCTGCTAACGCTGCATTATTAGGGACACTATACTAAGGGGGGACACTAATATAGTTCTGTTCATGATCAGGATATTGATCCATACAGACACTATACTAGTAATGGCGGTGATCAGGATATTGATCCATACAGACACTATACTAGTAATGGCGGCGATCAGGATATTGATCCATACAGACACTATACTAGTAATGGCGGTGATCAGGATATTAATCCATACAGACACTATATTAGTAATGGTGGTGATCAGGATATTGATCCATGCAGACAGTATACTAGTAATGGCGATGATCAGGATATTGATCCATACAGACAATATACTAGTAATGGCGGTGATCAGGATATTAATCCATACAGACACTATACTAGTAATGTTGGTGATCAGGATATTGATCCATACAGACAATATACTAGTAATGGCGGTGATCAGGATATTGATCCATACAGACACTATACTAGTAATGTTGGTGATCAGGATATTGATCCATACAGACACTATACTAGTAATGTTGGTGATCAGGATATTGATCCATACAGACACTATACTAGTAATGGTGAAGTTCAGGATCCTATAGCGTGAGTGCGATAGTGTGCGGGCAATCTAATGCTAGCTGACCCTGGCACTATCTGATGTAACAAGTGACCTTAATACAGCGATTGGTGAAAAATACTGTACACTGACGCTGTACTAATGGCACTGGTTGGGTGACAGGGGGGATCAAAGGGTGAATGAGGGCAATCAATGGGGTTAAATGTACCAATCTAAGGTGTGTGGGTGTAAAGTGTGGTGATTATACACACAGTGTGGTGTTCTCTTCTCTTCCTGAACCGAAAAGGACTCAGGAAGAGAAGAAATCACAAGATAGCTCCCCGTGTTTACAAAATAAAACACAGGAGTGATTTGTCATTGGCTGCAGGTGATCAGCAGGGTACGGGGCAAAATCATTGGCTGGGACCTGCTGACAAACTTGTCCTACAGCCAATGACAGTGGAGGCTTCTGGGTGTGCGCATGCATGGGTGCGGACCCGGAAGAAAGCCATGACATAAAAGTACATTACCAGACCTGTATGAGCCGCCCATCCATTGTATTTTTACAACACTTCATCCATGTCTTTGGTGATCTCTGATCTCCTTATCAACTGTTTCTTACATGATGAAGATCAGCCATGGAGTATATCTGAGGTGTATATCAGGGTGTGCTTCTTCCCCACATGAGAGCTGTGATGTCCAGCAACATTCATATAGAAGACATTTCCCGCACTCAAGGCACTAATACACCTCGAGGGTTGTGTGGGATTCCTGATGTACAGGAAGACAGGACTTCAGTGAGGAACATTTCCCGCACTCAGGACAGGAATACGGCTTCTCCCCTGTGTGAGATCTCTGATGTGTGGAAAGATGGTACTTCTGTGAAAAACATTTCCCTCACTCAGGACAGGAATACGGCTTCTCCCCCCCGTGTGAGATCTCTGATGTGTGTTAAGATCTGACTTCACTGAAAAACATTTCCCGCACTCAGGACAGGAAAATGGCTTCTCCCCCGTGTGAGATCTCTGATGTTTGTAAAGACCGGACTTCTGTGAAAAGCATTTCCCGCACTCAGGACAGGAATATGGCTTCTCCCCTGTGTGAGATCTCTGATGTTTGTAAAGATTGGACTTTACTGAAAAACATTTCCCGCACTCATTACAGGAAAGTGGCTTCTCCCCCGTGTGAGTTCTCTGATGTCTGTAAAGATTGGACTTCACTGAAAAACATTTCCCGCACTCAGGACAGGAAAACGGCTTCTCCCCAGTGTGAGATCTCTGATGTTTGGAAAGATGGGACTTCTGTGAAAAACATTTCCCGCACTCAGGACAGGAATACGGCTTCTCCCCCGTGTGAGATCTCTGATGTGTGTAAAGACTGCACTTCTGTAAAAAACATTTCCCGCACTCAGGACAGGAATACGATTTCTCCCCCGTGTGAGCTCTCTTATGTGTGGAAAGACTGGACTTATCTGAAAAACATTTCCCGCACTCAGGACAGGAAAACGGCTTCTCCCCCGTGTGAGATCTCTGATGTGTGTAAAGATGGGACTTCTGTGAAAAACATTTCCCGCACTCAGGACAGGAAAACGGCTTCTCCCCCGTGTGAGATCTCTGATGTTTGGAAATATGGGACTGCTGTGAAAAACATTTCCCGCACTCAGGACAGGAATACGGCTTCTCCCCCGTGTGACATCTCTGATGTATGGAAAGACTGGACTTATCTGAAAAACATTTTCCGCACTCAGGACAAGAATACTTTTTTTCCCCTGTGTGAGTTTTTTTATGCCTATTAAAATTGGATTTAGAATGGAAACATTTCCCACACTCAGGACAGGAAAATCTCTTCTCTGTTGGAAGGACGGCACCGTCCCTCACAGTCTGAGGTTCCTCAGGATAAGAGGAATACGATGGTCCATCTACACTGTGTGGTGCCGGATGGACATTTGAGGTAGTCGGGTTTTCTCCTGGACTATACTGTGTGATGTCCTCATCTTCTACTTTACAGTCTGGAGACAAAGTGAGACAATCCTCTGAGGTTTTCCTCATCTCCCGTCCATCTACTAAAATAGAAATACAAAGATTATTACTAGACATGGGAATTACAGACCGGTCAGCCTAACATCAATAGTATGTAAACTCTTGGAGGGGTGATAAGGGACTATATACAAGATTTTAGTAATGAGAACGTTATCATTAGCAGTAATCAGAATGGATTCATGAAGAATCGTTCTTGCCAAACCAATCTACTAACCTTCTATGAGGCGGTGAGTTGCCAGCTAGATAAAGGAAGGCCCGTAGACGTGGTGTATCTGGATAAAGGAAGGCCCGTAGACGTGGTGTATCTGGATGAAGGAAGGCCCGTAGACGTGGTGTATCTGGATAAAGGAAGGCCCGTAGATGTGGTGTATCTAGATAAAGAAAGGCCCGTAGACGTGGTGTATCTGGATAAAGGAAGGCCCGTAGATGTGGTGTATCTAGATAAAGAAAGGCCCGTAGACGTGGTGTATCTGGATAAAGGAAGGCCCGTAGACGTAGTGTATCTGGATAAAGGAAGGCCCGTAGACGTGGTGTATCTGGATAAAGGAAGGCCCGTAGACGTGGTGTATCTGGATAAAGGAAGGCCCGTAGACGTGGTGTATCTAGATAAAGAAAGGCCCGTAGACGTGGTGTATCTAGATAAAGAAAGGCCCGTAGACGTGGTGTATCTGGATAAAGGAAGGCCCGTAGACGTAGTGTATCTGGATAAAGGAAGGCCCGTAGACGTGGTGTATCTGGATAAAGGAAGGCCCGTAGACGTGGTGTATCTGGATAAAGGAAGGCCCGTAGATGTGGTGTATCTAGATAAAGAAAGGCCCGTAGACGTGGTGTATCTGGATAAAGGAAGGCCCGTAGACGTAGTGTATCTGGATAAAGGAAGGCCCGTAGACGTGGTGTATCTGGATAAAGGAAGGCCCGTAGACGTGGTGTATCTAGATAAAGGAAGGCCCGTAGACGTGGTGTGTCTAGATAAAGGAAGGCCCGTAGACGTGGTGTATCTAGATAAAGGAAGGCCCGTAGATGTGGTGTATCTAGATAAAGGAAGGCCCGTAGACGTAGTGTATCTAGATAAAGGAAGGCCCGTAGACGTGGTGTATCTGGATAAAGGAAGGCCCGTAGACGTGGTGTATCTGGATAAAGGAAGGCCCGTAGACGTGGTGTATCTGGATAAAGGAAGGCCCGTAGACGTGGTGTATCTGGATAAAGGAAGGCCCGTAGACGTGGTGTATCTAGATAAAGGAAAGCCCGTAGACGTGGTGTATCTAGATAAAGGAAGGCCCGTAGGCGTTGTGTATCTAGATAAAGGAAAGCCCGTAGACGTGGTGTATCTGGATAAAGGAAGGCCCGTAGACGTGATGTATCTGGATAAAGGAAGGCCCGTAGACGTGGTGTATCTAGATAAAGGAAGGCCCGTAGATGTGGTGTATCTGGATTTTGCAAAAGCATTTGACACAGTTCCCCATAAACTTTTACTGTACAAAATAAGGTGCGTTGGCATGGACCATAGGGAAAGTACATGGATTGAAAACTGGCTACAAGGGCGAGTTCAGAGGGTGGTGATAAATGGGGAGTACTCTGAATGGTCGGGGGTGGGTAGTGGGGCCCCCCAGGGTTCTGTGTTGGGTCCAATCCTGTTTAATTTGTTCATAAATGACCTGGAGGATGGGGATGGGGTAAACAGTTCCATCTCTGTATTTGCGGAAGATACTAAGCTAAGCAGGGCAATAACTTCTCTGCAGGATGTGGAAACCTTGCAAGAAGATCTGAACAAATGAATGGGGTGGGCAACTACATGGCAAAAAATGTAAAATAATGCATTTGGGTGGCACAAATATGAATACAATCTATACACTGGGGGGGAGAACCTCTGGGGGAATCTAGGGTGGAAATGGACCTGGGGGTCCTAGTAGATAATAGGCTCAGCAGCTGCTAACAAAGCAAACAGAATATTGGCATTAAAAAGGGGATTCATTCCAGAGATAAAATGATAATTCTCCCGCTCTACAAGACTCTGGTCCGGCTGCACCTGGAGTATGCTGTCCAGTTCTGGTCACCAGTCCTTAGGAAGGATGTACTGGAAATGGAACGAGTACAAAGAACGGCAACAAAGCTAATAAAGGGTCTGGAGGATATTAGTTATGAGGAAAGGTTGTGAGCACTGAACTTATTCTCTCTGGGGAAGAATGAAGATATTTGCCAGCACACCATGGAGCGACACAAGTAGCGTCAAAAAGGGTGGTTTATTGCATGATCACAATACGGGGATAGTGCAACGTTTCGGAGCCGCGCAGGGCCCCTTCGTCAGGCATGTGATAAAGTATTCTCTCTGGAGAAGAGACGCTTGAGAGGGGATATGATTTCAATGTACAAATACCGGACTGGTGACCCCACAATAGGGACAAAACTTTTTTGCTTAAGGGAGTTTAACAAGACTCGTGGCCACTCATTAAAATTAGAAGAAAAGAGGTTTAACCTTAAACTATGTAGAGGGTTCTTTACTGTAAGAGCGTCAAGGATGTGGAATTCCTTTCCACAGGTGGTGGTCTCAGCGGAGGCCATTGATAGTTTCAAGAAACTATTAGATAAGCACCTGAATGACCGCAACATACAGGGATATACAATGTAATACTGACATATAATCACACACATAGGTTGGACTTGTGTCTTTTTTCAACCTCACCTACTATGTAACTATGTAACATGAGCAGATTGGTTCCTGCTGTGCTCCAATCAAATCATCAGATATAAAATGTGCAGCTGGTAGGAAATGGGTGTAACAAAAGAGAATCCATATTATGTGTATATATAGCAGTGGGTAGAGGGGAGAGAGGAGAAGTCAGGACTATGTAATGTACATTATAGAGTATATAGTGCAGGGGTCAGGAGTATGTAATGTACAATATAAATTATACAGTGTAAGGGTCAGGACTCATAATATTGGTATTCAGTAATCAGTGGAAGATGAAATGTTTACATGAGACAAGTTGCAGAGGTCCCACACCGCTGCCTCCCATCTCCTGAGACTGCACTCAGTGACTTGGGTCTGAGACTATACAGACATATCCCTCCACCCGGCACAGCCAGCAGACAACAGAACAAGGAATCCTGGGGGGATTGTTCTGTCAGAGATCATGCTATACCCGGGTATGGGGCAGAAGACCCAAATCACATGCCCCAGGTGCCTAGGTCTAGCAACATCTATGGGGAAAATTAACATTTTGCTGCCAGCGGATCCCCAGAATCTCCATAAATCCAGTCTAGATACATAAATTGTGTCTGCAGCACAGAGAAGGAAGATTATCCGAGAGAAATACAGGAATACAGGACGGGGAACACAGCTCAGGAAAGTGACCCGGGGATTACAGGCTGATATCACCCAGTCCCCGCCCTACTCTGGACCCATAGGCGTGCGCACAGGGTGTGCCGGGTGTGCCTGGCACACCCTAATCACCCCGTGCTGTCTCCAGAGATTTGCCGAAAATGCTGCATCCAAGAGAGTGTGTGGCTTGCGGTGCCTGTGAAACAGTTTCACAGGCACCAGATTGTGAGAATTGCGAGAGCTGTTCAGTGTATGAAACTGTCAGATAATGACACTGCAGTCAGGGAGAGACACCAGCTGTCAAAAGTCAGTGGTGATGTCGGGGGTGGGCAGGACCGAACGACCATCAAACACCAGCCAATGGGATTTAAGTGGCCCCGCCCCCTCTCTGAAGCAGCTCAATTATTGTCTGGTGTTTATAGCGCTTGGTCCCGCCCACCCCCGACATCGCGGCTGAGTTGTATCAGTGCTGAAAATTAGTGCCCATCAGTGCTTCCTATCAGTCCCACCTATCAGTGCCCATCCGTGCTGCCTATCAGTGCCATTTAGTGTCCATCAGTGCTGCCAATCAGTGCTGCCAATCAGAGCCTATCAGTGCTACCAATCAGAGCCCATCAGTGATGCAGATCAGTGCCCATCAGTGCCGCATATCAGTGCTGACAATCAGTGCCACCTATCAGTGCCAATCAGTGATGCCTATCAGTGCACATTAGTGCTACCAAATAGTGCCCATCGGTGCTGCCTATCAATGCCCATCAGTGCTGCCTTAGCAGGGATGGTGGAAATCCCTCTACAGATAATTGCAATACAAATTAACTTCAAGTGCAACGGTTATAATGTGAATTATTGCACTTGAAGTTATTTTCCCACCACCCACCCATGCTAAGTCCATGTCTTTATGGACCTTGCTTTGTGCACTGGTGGGCAGTCATGTTGGAACAGGAAGGGGCCGTCCCCAAACTATTCCCACAAAGTTGGGAGCATGAAATTGTCCAAAATGTCTTGGTATGCTGATGCCTTAAGATTTCCCTTCACTGGAACTAATGGGCCAAGCCCAACCCCTGAAAAACAACCCCTCACCATAATCCCCCCTCCCCCTCACACCATAACCCCCCCTCCACCAAATGATTTAGACCAGTGCACAAAGCAAGGTCCATAAAGAAATGGATGAGCGAGTTTGGGGTGGAGGAACTTGACTGACCTGCATCTGAGTCCTGACCTCAACCCGAAAGAACACCTTTGGGATGAATTAGAGCGGAGACTGCGAGCCAGGCCTTCTCATCCAACATCAGTGCCTGACCTCACAAATGCTCTTCTGGAAGAATGGTCATACATTCCCATAGACACTCTTCTAAACCTTGTGGACGGCCTTCCCAGAAAAGGTAAAGCTGTTATAGCTGCAAAGGGAGGGCCAACTAAATATTGAACCCTCCGGACTAAGACTGGGATGGCATTAAAGTTCATGTGTGTGTAAAGGCAGGTTACCTACTTTTGACAATATAGTATATATATATATATATATATATATATATATATATATATATATATTTACATATACACACGTATGTGTGCTTGAGCTTTCAGGTGCACACCCTAATGCAATAGGCTGGACCAATCAGTGAGCAGTATGGGTGGAGGAATGTATTTAGTGTTAATGACCCACCTGTACTGATCTCTGTAGGAGTGTCCTCCTCTATAAATGTCCCCGTTATTCCATCCTCCTCCATAGACTGCTGATCATCCCTCACATACCTCTCTTCTTCTTCTTCTGATTTAACCTCAAATTCTATATCGATTGGATCTCCACTCTAAATCAAGAAAATGAGAGAGAATATCATCTGTAAACAATAGGATTTATTATTGTGACATCACATAAAAAATCCACACATCATCTCTAGGAGTCCATGTTCTAGATGCTCCATCCCACCAACCTTGTAACAGTGGGGGATGGTGTGATCTTCCTGTGTGGAATCCCGGGAATACAGAGGACGGGGACATCTCTCTGGTGGGTTCCCATTACTGGATCCATCTGTAGGAAACACACACACTGACTGAATACATTGTTTCTATGTGTTTATCAGATGATGGGGGATCTAGGTGGAGCCTCCGTACTGCTCTCTCCTTTACAATAAAGTCTCCTCTTACCCGGTGATGTGAGGGGCGGCTGATTGTCCATCATGACGTCCTTGTAGAGATCCTTGTGTCCTTCTAAATACTCCCACTCCTCCATGGAGAAATAGACAGTGACATCCTGACACCTTATAGGAACCTGAC
The DNA here is from genome assembly GCA_028564925.1 of Lithobates sylvaticus. Lineage (NCBI taxonomy): Eukaryota > Metazoa > Chordata > Amphibia > Anura > Ranidae > Lithobates > Lithobates sylvaticus. Next base: position 555,432,670 of record CM053028.1, on the reverse strand, counting down.
ACACACAATGATACAGTCACCATCCAGACACATCCCTTGTCTGTTACTGGATAATGTCCCAGAATTCCCAGCACCGCTCACCTCTCCTGTCAGCAGCTCCATCATCTTCTTGGTGACTTCTAGAATCTTCTGTGAGTTGAGTCTTGTAGGGATCGGAGGTGGAGGTGGGGGGATGGTGATGGGATTCTGGATTCTCGAGGATCTTGTGGACATATTAGGAGATCTCCTTCTTGTAGTTTCTTTCATTATTACTGAACAGTTCTGTGTAATACCAAGATAAATATCACTCTCCCATAATCCCTCACCTCTATGGTCAGCTTTATATTTATTCTCCAGGGATCGGCCACAATGTTCCAGATTTAGCAAAAGACAGACATCTCCATCCAATGATATGTGATTACAATGTGGTCAGATTTATAGCTCCTTCTAGAAGTCATATAATATATAAGGAGTCACTAATGTTTTACTAGTAAGGCTCACTGACCCACCAGGAAATGTTACCCATGGAATTAGTGGTCAGTGGGCGTGGCATGCTGGTAATCATGGGTCTCACTGATTGTACTAAAGCTGACATTGTTCTTTTCTATACCCAATGCCACCATCTTGTGCTATAACCAAATATCAGAGTACACTTTATGTATTCATAGTACTTGTGTGCAGGGCCACTGATAAGGGGGTACCACCGACTCTGCTGTATGAGGCCCGAGCCCTATCAGTTCAAGAGGGGGCCCAGGAAGCCAACATGTCCATCTGAAGCCTCTAAGCTACATTCTGTTGTCTTCCTGTCATCCTATCACAGAGCGGCTCAGTAATCCTAGCTGCACTCCCTCTCTGTGACTCGTTCATATTCCCTTCTGATTGTAACTTTGTTTCTCTTCACTTCCTCCCTCCAGATTCTTGCCATTCTCACTCTGCTTCTCAGATATGCCCCCATCCCCCTTTCCTACAATCAAGCTCCGATCCTTTTCCCTGATATCTCTGATTGTGTCCTGGTGGCTCCCTGCAGTCCTTCACTCCTGTACTCCTCATTCTGTCCCGTTTATCCTGTCACTTGTCTGCCCAGCCTATACATCTTCCCTGAAAAAAAGAGGGGCAAGAAACTGCGCTATAGGTCCAATTAAATGCAGATAAACCATGAAAACCTAAACCGGTTGAATTATAACCAAATGAGGCTGCAGCAACTATACCGTATACATGAACAGTAAAATCAAAATGAAAAAAGAAAAAAGCTGTGCATACCAAAAAACCTAAAATTAATCAAATAGTGAAACTCTTAGATGAATGAGTCAAATCAGGTGTATATGACAAGGCCACATCCACATAACATAGTGTAAAGACATACATCAACACCCAGTGATAAAAGACATATTTGTGACATATGTTAAATGTAAATATATGAAAAGCAGTCAAATAAGTTCATATATGGACATATATATGGATATAAAATGGTCAGAAAATTGTCCCATGTGAGAAAATTAATAATAATTGCAAAAAACTCTGATGCTTGTGATCCCGAAAGGATTTCAAACTGTGCTCTTCCTGCAGCAAAAAATGTTTTCATTCAAATAACTTTAGCGAATATTCAAATACACCACCACCGAAGAAAAGATGGCCGCTTACCGCAGATACGTGACCCCCCGTTACAGAGGGTCAGACAGGCATGATTAAATAAACACTGTATTGACCTCCACGAGGAAGATGACCTCAGACCTCCAAGTACTCTTGGCAGTATGCTTATTAGACCTCCAAATCTCCCTCCAGGGGTTTTAGCCAACGATACACAACCTTTCAAGGATTATCCCGGGTTAAGTCCTGACAGCGTTGTGAACTCCGATAATCAAGCCAGGGTGCCCACGTCTCCGTAAAGTATGTTATTCTGTCCGCCACAATCCTTGAAGATAAATAATAATCTTCAGCTGGTCTGTTCTCTTCTATCAGGACAGAACTTTCTGCAGAGGACAGTGCAGTGTCCTCTGCAGAAAGTTCTGTCCTGATAGAAGAGAACAGACCAGCTGAAGATTCCACCAGCACTGCAGTGGGAACTGACACTATTGGGAAGACTGCAGGCAGGGCCGGTCCGTCCCGGGGTGCACGGGGTGCAGTGCACCCAGGCGCCACAGAGGTGGGGGCGCTGGAGCACCAGAGTGCTCCGCTCCCTCCTCCTCTCCTCTCCGTAGGCGGCGCGGCTCTCTCCGCCTGTCGCGGCCGCGCAGTGACGCCACGGGGGGGGGGGGGTGGGGCGCTCCGTGGCCGAGCCCGACTTGTTTAGAACAGAGCGCGTGTGAGGCTTGTGCTGGTGGGCGGGAGGCGGAAGTTAAACACAGGAGGAGTCCTGTGTTTAACTTCCGCCTTCTGCCCACCAGCACAAGCCTCACACGCGCTCTGTTCTCCACCCGGGCGGCGCGGCTGCACACTGTCCTCTCCAGCTGCCGCCCGGGTGGTTTTAATTAGCCTAGTGGTGGGGGGTGGTTTGTCTAGGGGGGGGTCTATACCAATGTGGGGGGGTGGTTTGTCCTGGGGGGTCTATACTAATGTGGGGGGGGGGTTTGTCCTGGGGGGTCCATACTAATGTGGAGGGGTTGTCCTGGGGGGGTCTATACAAATGTGGGGGGGGTTTGTCCTAGGGGGTCTACTAATCTGGAGGGGGTTTGTCCTGCCCCTGGGGGGTCTATACTAATGTGGGGGGGGGTTGTCTTGGGGGGTCTATACCAATGTGGGGGGGGGTGTTTGTCCTGGGGGTCTATACTAATGTGGGTGGGGGGGGGGGGGGTTTGTCCTGGGGGGGTCTATACTAATGTGGGGGGGGGGGGTGTTGTCCTGGGGGCTCTATACTAATGTGGGGGGGGTTGTCCTGGGGGGTCTATACTAATGTGGGGGGGGGTTGTCCTGGGGGGTCTATACTAATGTGGGGGGTTTGTCCTGGGGGGGGGTCTATACTAATGTGGGGGGGTTTGTCCTGAGGGGGGGGGGGTCTATACTAATGTGTGGGGGGGGGGGGGTGGTTTGTCCTGGGGGGGGTCTATACCAATGTGGGGGGTGGTTTGTCCTGGGGGGTCTATATTAATGTAGGGGTGGTTTGTCCTGGGGGGTCTATATTAATGTAGGGGGGGTTGTCCTGGGGGGTCTATACTAATGTATGGGGGCTGGTTTGTCCTGGGGGGTCTATACTAATGTGGGGAGTGGTTTGTCCTGGGGGGTCTATACTAATGGGGGGTGGTTTGTCCTGGGGGGTCTATACTAATGTGGGGGGTGGTTCGGCCTGGGGGGTCTATACTAATGTGGGGGGGTGGTTTGTCCTGGGGGGGTCTATACTAATTTGGGGTGTTCGTCCTGGGGGGTCTATACTAATTTGGGGTGTTCGGCCTGGGGGGTCTATACTAATGTGGGGGGGGTGGTTTGTCCTGGGGGGGTCTATACTAATGTGGGGGGGGTGGTTTGTCCTGAGGGGGTCTATACTAATGTGGGGGGGGGGTGGTTTGTCCTGGGGGTCTATACTAATGTGGGTGGCGGGCTGGTTTGTCCTGGGGGTTTATACTAATGTAGGGGGGGGTTTGTCCTGGGGGGGTCTATATTAATGTTGGGGGGTTTGTCCTGGGGGGTCTATACTAATGTGGGGGGGTGGTTTGTCCTGAGGGGGTCTATACTAATGTGGGGGGTGGTTCGGCCTGGGGGGTCTATACTAATGGAGGGGGGTGGTTTGTCCTGGGGGGTCTGTACTAATGGAGTGGGGGGGGGTTTGTTCTGGGGGGTCTGTACTAATGGAGGGGGTGGTTTGTTCTGGGGGGGGTTGTACTAATGTAGGGGGGGGAAAGGTTTGTCCTGAGGGGGGTCTATACTGATAAAGGGGGGTGTTTTGTCCTGGGGGTCTATACTAATGGGGGGGGGGTCTGTCCTGACGGAGGTATTTATACTTAGTGAAGGGTCTGCACTGACGGAGGGGGGGTCTATACTTAATGGAGTGGGGTCTGTACTGAGGGACGACTATAGTTGGTGGAGGGGGTGATACCATGTTTTACTGCACCAGGTGACACCAACCCTAGTGATGCCACTGCAGCTGCGGGCTCTTATTTCCCCTCTCCCTCACCTCCTCGTTCGCTGCTGTACTAATGAGCGGCGCACTATGTTTCTTCCCCCGCCTTCATAACGGCCAGGGAAGAAAAAACAAAGGAGCAAAGAAAAGGATTGTGGGACATGTGGTCCCAAGGACTGGCAGCCCCACTGTAACATGGAAACTGCAGCCCACACAGCATGCTCAGCTGAATGGGAGAGAGAAAGCCAGGAGCCCGGGAAGGCTTTCAGGGAAGGGCACCCAGGACTCCAGAGGGAGAGGACAGTGCTGAGAGGACACCATCAGAGAGAAAAAGCCACACAGCCTGGCACCATCCCTGGTGGAGGAAGGAATAGAGTCATTGCAGGAATACAGATATGGGTTCTACCCAGCGGAGTCGCCACGGGCTATTCAGAGTGAGCTGACTCCTGATCAGAGGAACCGTTGTTGCTGTATCGCTGGGTCAGGTGAGAGGGCCGATCGGCTATTATTTACTACCATCTCTTGTAACATGTCTGCAGTCTCTGACCATCTCCTGTATTGTGTGCAGCCTGACCATCTCCTGTACTATGATTGCAGTCTCTGACCGTCTCTAGTATCATGTCTACAGTCTCTGACCATCTCCTGTACTATGTCTGGGGGCTCTTTCTAATAGACTCTCTAACAGAAGCCCCCTCTGTGTGCATCAGAGAGACTCCCCTCCAGGTCTCATTAGTGTACGCTCTTCCTGTATTTTCTTTATTGGTAAAAGATCATGGGAGGATCCCAGGGTAACGAAGACTTCTTACGGGTACATCTCTGTGTTGAAGTCGTTGTCATAGAAACATTTGTAAAGGGGAGGAGTTGGTAAGATGACCACGCCCACGTGGGGGCGCCAGAAATATTTCTGCACCCAGGCGTCTGTGACCCTAGGATCGGCCCTGACTGCAGGAACTGTGAACAGTCTGAAGGTGGATGACCCCATAGAGCACTTGTCTCAGCTGCAGGATCTCAACATCATCATCAAAATTGTCAATAAACTAAGCTTGGTTTGCGTTCACTCCACAGACATCTGGATTTCCTGCTTACAAATGTTATATAAATACTGAGAATCTGGGAAGTAAGTTTAAAGGAGGACATTTATTGAAGAAGCAGCCTGAACACGACTTGATTTATCTTCAAGGATTGTAGGCAGTGCACTCAGGGTTGATTGGGTTTGGTTGTTCATTCATGACATGTACCATAAATTCATCCAGTGGCTGACTGGAGGACAGAATAACATACTTTACGGAGACGTGGGCACCCTGGCTTGATTATCGGAGTTCACAACGCTGTCAGGACTTAACCCGGGATAATCCTTGAAAGGTTGTGTATCGTTGGCTAAAACCCCTGGAGGGAGATTTGGAGGTCTAATAAGCATACTGCCAAGAGTACTTGGAGGTCTGAGGTCATCCTCCCCGTGGAGGTCGATACAGTGTTTATTTAATCATGCCTGTTTGGCCCTCTGTAACGGGGGGTCACGTATCTGCGGTAAGCGGCCATCTTTTCTTCAGTGGTGGTGTATTTGAATATTCACTAAAGTTATTTGAAAGAAAAAAATTTTTGCTGCAGGAAGAGCACAGTTTGAAATCCTTTCGGGATCACAAGCATCAGAGTTTTTTGCAATTATTATTAATTTTCTCACATGGGACAATTTTCTGACCATTTTTTTGGTCCATATATGAACTTATTTGACTGCTTTTCATACATTTACATTTAACATATGTCACAAATATGTCTTTTATCACTGGGTGTTGATGTATGTCTTTACACTATGTTGAGTGGATGTGCCATGTCATATACACCTGATTTGACTCATTCATCTAAGAGTTTCACTATTTGATTAATTTTAGTTTTTTTGGTATGCACAGCTTTTTTCTTTTTTCATATATATCTTCCCTGTTGTCTCCTCGTCGCTCTCCCGACCAGCTGTATTCCGTTCTGCCTTTATCTTCTCCCAGCACAGCTTAGTGTTCTATATGTAGCTGTTCTTCCCACTCCTCTCCCACTATATGTAGCTGGGCTTTCCACTATATGTAGCTGGGCTTCCCACTATATGTAGCTGGGCTTCCCACTCCTCTCCCACTATATGTAGCTGGGCTTCCACTCCTCTCCCACTATATGTAGCTGGGCTTCCCACTCCTCTCCCACTATATGTAGCTGTTCTTCCCACTCCTCTCCCACTATATGTAGCTGGGCTTCCCACTCCTCTCCCACTATATGTAGCTGGGCTTCCCACTCCTCTCCCACTATATGTAGCTGGGCTTCCCACTCCTCTCCCACTATATGTAGCTGGGCTTTCCCACTCCTCTCCCACTATATGTAGCTGGGCTTCCCACTCCTCTCCCACTATATGTAGCTGGGCTTCCCACTATGGGCTCTCCCACTACATGTAGTTGGGCTTGCTGGGCTTCCCAATCCTCTCCCACTATATGTAGCTGGGCTTCCCACTCCTCTCCCACTATATGTAGCTG
>CM053028.1:555399700-555425718 GCA_028564925.1 Lithobates sylvaticus | reverse complement strand
GTGAATGCGAGTTTTACTCAGCATTCTTTAAAAGGAACAAAAAAATTCTATTAACTTTCAGTACAGAGAACACTTGTCCTCACATTCAAATTTAACTTTATTCTAGATTTATCTGGAAGAACTGGGTTATCTTGTGATGTGTTTATTCAGTGTCCTTAAGTCAACTGATAAAGAATATGAATTATCAGTATTTTTTATAGGCCAAATACAGTTATTTACCACTGATTTAGCTTTCTTTACAATTCCAAGTTGTACAAACTCTTGAATTGTGGCAGAAAGTGGACCAATTGATTCTAGTGGTAACTCATACTGAACTAAGGGGTTCTGGATCTTTTCCCTCAATATTCAATTCAGTATTTTTCAAAGTTCCAATGTCATTTTTAAACTTCGACCACAAACTTGGAAAACGTTGTACCACTTCCTTTAAAGCATAATTACCATTAACATCAGGCCACTTTTGTTCTGTAGACATATTAGTAATGGAACCAACATTACTGTATACAGAGGGATCAATTAGCACTGATTTGGGCCTAGATGGATCTTTCCAAATACTTTTATTAGCCAAATCAATCACCCACTTTTGTATATTGATTACATCAATGCCAAGTATATTCTCTGATTTGTGACAGACCCAAATGTTAATATTAGTTTTCACTAATCCAGGTACTTCAAATGTTACATTAGATACCCGTCTAGCAGTAGAATTACCTGTATTATTAAAACCCACTATATTACACATAGGAGAATTGGGTTTCACATATATGTTTTCTTTGGTAAGGCTAATCTCAGATCCACTATCAATGAGACAATTACAATTTTTACCATTCAGCAAACATTGTATATATGGCCTACCATTCTTGTCCAAATTAATTGGTGCTACATATTGTAATGGCAGAGAAATTACATCACAATGTGATTCTATTTTTGGCAATGGCAATAAACCCTCTCTTTCAGTGACAGTGTTGTCTGAACTGCTGTTAACGGTCAATTTACTGACCTGTTTGACTTCTGTGGCATAAGACAATTCAGTCAAAATGTTATCTTGACATGAAAAAACAGGTTGTACAAAAGCTGATTTTTCATTCTCCATATCTTTAGTTTTTATTTGTGAGTCTCTCTTAAATTTACAACAATATTTTCTTATATTATAAGGCGGTCGGCGGTAAGGTGCATATTACCGCTGACTCATGTCCAGCAGGCATGGACAGGGACGTTACCTGTCTTTCACGGCCCATTGGGTCACTCTGTTGGCAGCTGGGAAGGATGCAGGACAAGGTGCAGTAGTGTTGGAGGTTGTTCCGCCACCACGCCTCAAAAATGCTACTACTGGTTGTGACACACCTCTCTCCTCCACCCCCTCCTCTTCTTCCTCCATGGCCTCTTTAAGTGCTCTGTCCTCGGAACCAGCGGTGCTCCGTAGGCGTCCAAGGGGCTACGCAAGTACGCAGGCAAAAAGATGCCATGTCGTGCTTGCGCTGGTGTGTTTGGGGTACAGGAGCCACACTGGGGCAGAGGTTCTGTCAGCTCTGCAGGGCAGGCCGAGAGGTGGTTGACGCCAGTGGCGGTGCGTGCATAGAGGGCGCAGGAGCGCCGCCCCCTCCTCTCCTGCACCGCTCTCTCACCAATAGATAGATTCATGCATTGCAGGAATCTATCTATTGTCACCGCTGCCGCCCCCTATTCAGGTGTCCGGCCCCTGATCGGGCGCCGGACATCTGAATTACAGTGGGGGGGGGGGGGTGTTGCTGGAAGCGCCCCAATTAGAGCTGTAAGCTCTAATAGGGGGACCCTATTAGAGCGGTGTGCTCTAATAGGATTCCCTACGTGTAAACAGCGGGCGCACGGCTGTGCGTTCGCTGATTACACAGTATTGTTGTAGGGAAGCGAATACATCGCTTCCCTAACACAGACCCGCCTCTCAGCCATTCAGGTTGCCAGGTCTGTTACCTGTCACCTGATTGGCTTAAGTCACAGGCGCTGTGATTGGACGCTAGGCGTCCAATCACCTAGCGTCAATCACAGCAGAAGAAGACAGGAGGAGCGCGGGAGAAGACATCCGACGGAGACACCGCTCGTCGCCTAACGCCGTCACCAGCTGCACACCGGGACAAGGTCAGTGCAGAGGGCAGGCAGGGGGCACAGTTGCAGCACTTAAGGGGCACAGTGGCAGAACTTGAGGGGCACAATGGAAGCACTTGAGGGGCACAGTGGCAGAACTTGGGGCACAGGGGCAGCAATTAAGGGGCACAGTGGCAGAACTTGGGGCACAATGCAGCACTTGGGGCACAATGGCAGCACTTAAGGGGGCACAGTGGCAGCAATTGGGGCACAATGGCAGAACTTGGGGCACAATGGCAGAACTTGGGGCACAATGGCAGAACTTAAGGGGCACAATTGCAGAACTTGGGGCACAGTGGCAGCACTTAAGGGGCACAGTGGAGAATTGGGAAAGTGCAGCGTTTAGATGGCACAGAGGCAGAGTTTTGAATGGGCTCAGTGGCAGCGTTAGATTGGGCACAGTGGCAGCACTTGGGAGTCACAGTGGCAGCGTTTGATGGGCACAATGTGGCGCGCGTTTAATGGGCAAAGTGGCAGCGTTTGATGGCACAGTGAGGCTGTTTGTATTGCGCCCCCCCAAAAAATTTGTGCACCAGCCGCCACTGGTTGACGCCATGCCAGCTTAAGCCAGGAATGGTGGTTTGTGACAATGGCACCAACCTCCTCTCCGCCCTGCGACAGGCAGTGATGTAAGTAACTGAGTTAAAATAAACTGCGTTACGTAACTCAGTTACTTTAGAGGTAACTAGTAATCTAACTAATTACTTTTCCCCTCATGGTAACTCAGTTACCATTACTTTGGCTTAGTTACCCCAATTACATCTACCGCCACTAGATGGCAGTAGTGTAATTCCAGTGTCCTGCCGAAAAAGTTCCCCCGCCGTATAAGGACCCCCTGTACTGCGCAGGCGCAGGGCTTGCGCAGTACAAAGGACTACAGAGCTTCCCGAAAATTGCCGAACCTAAACAGCTCTGAGTGAACTCTACACCGCGCAGGCGCAGTTAACATGTAATTGTACGAGGCGATGCCGCACGCTCCCGATGCTCGTGCTACTCTGCAAGGGGCGTCTATCGTGTAACTAAGTGGCGGGTCTAGTATTACTGTAACTAAGGGGCGCATTTATTATTATTGTTATATATCGAGCTCTGCCCATTAATTTAACATTCGCCCTCTTCTGTAGCCATCCGCCCCTTACACGATATAATAATAATAGACCCCCCCTTGTTTCACGCATAACAGATCTCCCTTGGTTGATAAAAATAGAGCAGCCCCTGGTTCACGATTTTAACAATAATAAAAAATGTCCCCTTTTTACAGAAAAGACCCCCCCTTATTTACACTTTAAAATATTAAAAAAAAAAAGTCATTTACTTTGCGGTAACTATTTTTTTTCCAATTAGTAACTGAGTTACCCCAAATTATTTTTTTGGGGGAGAATAATTTGTAACGTAACAATACTTTTTCAAAGTAAATGCCAACACGGCGACGGGGCAGCTGACCCATGCCCTTAGGGGCTCAACCTTAACCGGGTGTGCACGGTTTTTGGGCGGGGACCCAGCCTTACAGGATGTCCTGAGGGCAGGCCGGGAAAAAGTCTGGGCTTTTCCGCCGATCATATAAGCCAGTGCCGGTGGCTAGCTGAAAAGGATTAAACCCGCCCAAAACCCCTTTTTATGTGACAGCCCACCAGGGGAACTCAACGTTGGCCATGCTGAGCGCCTGCAACGCACAAGGGCCTCAATGAGTACCTGTGCGCACGGCACAGCAGGGTCAGGGAGCTCAGTTTTTTTTTTCCCCCCCCCCCGTGGAGCATGATCAGGGAGCATGCACTGCCGCACCTTTTGAGGGGGCCACGGGGATGGGGGGCATGCGTGCAGCATCAGTGACACTGTACCTCTTGTCCACCTGTGGAGCATACGCTTCGTGAATAATGGGGGGGAATTTGAGGCAGAACTCAGCTAACCTACGTTGTATGGCCCCCTGACCGCGGAAAGGGCCCTTTCTTGGCCCAAAGGAGAGGGACCATTATTTGGTGGCCACTCTCCTTGTTTCCAGGGTAAAAAGGGGTAAGGTTGCAAAACCTTTCTTCCACGCAGAGGGAGCAAGGAGAACACCCGGGGGGCCCCTTGGGGCAGAAAAGGTTGTGAAAGGGTTCCCGAGACTCGAAGGTTTACAAACCCTGGTCCTGGACAACGAATGTAGGCTTCGGCAGAGAAAAGGACGGGGGGGAAGGTGGCCTTGACCGAGCGTTAGACTTTTTTTTAGTCCGCACCCAAAGGGAAATGACGGTTCCAGCAACCACGCCGCGCGATAACATGGTGCAGGAATCCCAGGGCAAGGTGATTTGGACACCTTCCCACCAAAAAACCTCGGGGCTTCTGGGTTTTGACAGGGATCACGGCCAAGCTTACATATAAATTTGACTCGGCCCTGTCCCTGCTTCAGCGTTCTTTCCAAAAAAATTGACTTCATGCGCGGAGGCTTTGTCCCCGATCCAGGGGGCCCTGCCCCCGACCAGCGACGATGACCTTCATAAAGATAAATAAACTTGGATCCCCCCAGACCACACCGAAGCTAAATAAACAAAAAAAAATTTATTTTGAAATGTACATCCCCAAACTCCTATGCGATGCTGAGTGACTGTCCTTTATGTTGACGGGACTCCCCCATTCCCCCTCAATGATCCTGTGATAGTTGGAAGAATATTTTTTTTTCTGGTGCCACCACCAGTCAAAGGCCCAATTTTTCACCCCCGGTTTAACGGGGGTTGTAATTAAAATTTTTTATGCATTGCTTTAAAAAGGGTCTCAGCTGGCCCAGACAGTCTGTGGGGGTTTTGCAGTTTTGTGGCCCCCAGCCCAGTGCCTAAGGCCCAATTTTTCAGCCCCTGTTAACAGGGGCGTGAAATTTAAAATTTTTAGCAAGCTTTGCAAGGGGTCTGTTGCTGTGCTCCAAGTCAGACTATGAGGGGTTGCGGGTTTTTTTGGCCCCAGCACCGGCCCAAAGGGCCCCAATTTTTCACCCCTTTTTAACAGGGCGGTAATTACAATTTTTTATGCAATTTTTGCAACGGGTCTGATTGCGGCTCCAAGTACAGTACTGGGGGTTTTGCAGGGGGTTTGGGCACCGTGCCTAAGGCCCAATTTTTCACCCCTTTTTAACAGGGCTGTAATTAAAAATTTTTTTAGCAAGTTTGCAACAGGTCTGATTGCTGTCTCCAAACATATCTGGGGGGTTGCAGTGTTGGGGCACCAGCACCATGCCAAAGGCAAAATTTTTTCCCCCCTTTTTAACAGGGCGTGAAATTACAAATTTGATTAATAATTCACACGGGGCCTTTTCCTGTCCCCACCAAGATAACTGTAGGGCTTACATTTTTGTGGCAACACCAACATCTAAGGGGGCAAATTTCTGCAGAGTATATACGGCGCCCCTACTTTCAAACTAAACTTAAAACCTTACTTGCAACGAAGGGAGACAAAGAAGGGGAAAAGAAATCACCCCTGGGAAGGGGAAAATTTCTACCTGTTAAATTTTAAATTTTGGGGAAAAAGGGGTTTCCTCCTACGGCTTTTCACCAATCCTTTTTAAAAAAAAACCCCCCTTTTTCAAAAAACATTTGTCTTGGACAAAGTGGGGTAAAAGTTCTAAACCCGGGGTGCACAACGAAAAAACAAATTTTACGGGGTGAAACCCCCCCTATGTTTCCAAAAATTTTAAAAAATAGTTTTTTTGGATGGGCTCATTTAAAAAATGAAACCTTTTCAAAATTTACAAACAGATTCTCTTAAGAACAAACCTACACCCCGTTTGTTTGCCCGCCTGTAACTGTGTTCAAGTAATAGGGTTGTGGGAAAGGGGTTTTTTTTGGGGTTGGGTTTCCCCCTTTAAATATCCAACAAACCCAAAGGGGGGCTGGTAAGGGCGGGGTGGGGGGGGTTGGGGGTGAGGGGTAGCCAGCCTTTTTCTCAAAGATTTTACCATATTTGCCAAAAAGGAATGACATTAAAGGCAAGCAGTTTTAAATGGCTTATTTTTTTCCTTTCAAATGTCATTTTTTGCGGGGACAGTTCTAAAAGGGGAAAAAGTCATTTCCAGCCAACTTTAACCCCCCCCAGTACCAATTTAAAGGGAATATTTCACTTTTCTTTTTCATTTTATGCTCTTAAAATGACTGCTCCCAAAAAAGGGGCCGTTTTAAAACTTTTTTTTTAAAAAATTAAATACATTCCCCGGGGCAGGACCCGGCCCCAAACCTTTTTTTATAATTTACTCCTTTTTCGTCTTAAATTTTGCACTTTTTTTCAACGTTTGCGTCCTTGTTTTAAAGGGCGAAAGTTTGCCAAACTTTCGTCCGTTCGCGGGTTTTCGGTGCAAACCCCAAAACCCCGGGGGTTCGGCTATCCTTTTAAATGGGACAAACAAAAGGAAACGGGTAAATCCCCCCCCATAATATCACCTTGACACCAATGGGGGGTTCCAGGGTTTCACCCAGGGAAGAGGGGAAAAATTTTGGGAGGAGGGGGTAAGATGGGGGGTGACATTGCTAAACTGGCCCCAAAAATTGATTAAAACCACTGGGAGTTGATACAAAAGGGGGAAAACCCTTCCCAATGGTATCTGGAAAACCATCAAAAAGGGGGATTTTTTGGCTAAAAAAAAATTGATAGATCCCAGCCCCTCACCGAATTTAAAATCTGGGTCAGAGTTTAAAACATCAATTACCAAACAGTAAATTATACTAAAAACCCAAAAGATATCATTTCCGTACATTTAGGGAAGGGGAAAGGAACTAGGACAAAGGTTCTCCAGGGCAAAAATACAAAAATTTTAAAAAAACCATGTCCTAATAAGCTCAAATCAGGAAGGCAATAAACCAATTAGAGGTTCGTACTCCCTTCTGGCACAAATTTTCCCAAATGCAGATCCCAGCTGTTGGGGGGGATGTGTAGAGGGGAAACCTTTCCAAAGGGGATGCCCAAAAGTGAACTTTTTTGGGGGAAGGGGCCCCCTTGGTCGGAAATTGACCCCGGGGCCCAAATAAAATTTCTTTTACTTTCTTGTTCCTGGGAATCCAGCTCAAAAAGCATATAAGAGAACAGCCCCCCCATATTTGGAAATGCAGTAAAGGGCATTGTTTCAGGTACGGAAAACAGACTAATGCCCACATTTTGACTGGAAAAAAGGGTAGATAAGAAATGGAACCCGAAAAGGATATATAGACAGAGAAAAACGGGAAGAAATCAATGATATAGGGAAGGAGGGACATTTCACTCTCAAGATAAAATGAAACTAGATAAACGGGTTTACCCAGCCCCCTTACCAATGAAGGGGGGGGGTTGAATATGGATTGGGGGATTTTCTCTCTTTTCTAAACTCTCTTTTTTACACATTTAAGAATGACCCTTTGAGTGAAGGGAAATTTAGAAGGACCCCGAGGGAAGGGGGGGTTTTGAGGGAAGGAGGAGAGAAATGGACCGGGTTAAAGGGGAAAAGGGGAGGGGAGGGAAGGAAATTAAAAGGAAAGGTCCTTTCCCAAACCTTCCCCCCCCCCCCCCAAACGGGATTACAGGGGTATTTTGATTTTCCAAAAAACCTTAAAAGGTGGGGTGGGGGGAAGGGGAGGTAAAGGGAAGAAAAAAATAAAAATAGAAATGACTATCTGTGGGGGAGATTGAAGGGGTTGGATTAAAAAAGGAATAAATTAATTTAACGGATTACATGGGGGGGGGGGGGGGGCTGATTTTGGTTGTGGTATTTTAAAGAAAAAGGGAAGGGGGGAGAGGGAAAGGGAGAAGGGGGGGAGAAAAAAGGAAAAAAAATGTAATATCATTTTTTTTTCTTCTCCCCTCTCCCCCCCTCTAGGGAAAGGTTTGGAATCAAACATGGATTTTAAAAAAGTAAATTTAAAAAAAATGAAATTATTAAGATTATATGAAAAATGAATATGTTGAAAAATATACTTTTTTTGGTGATAAAAAAAAAAACAAAAACGAATTAAATGAATCCAAAAAAGTAAAAAATTTGAAAAAAAAAATTTTTTGAATAAAAAACTCAAAAACAAAAAAATAAAAAATTGATTTTCAAAAAAAATACAATAAAATAAAAAAAAAAAAAAAAGCAATAAAAAAAAAAAAAAAAATTTAATATATATATATATATTTGTTTTTTATTTTTCTTTTTTTTTTCTAGCTTTTATGATATTATTTTCATTCTAAATAGTCTTTTCATTAAAAATTAAAAATTCATTCTATACAAATTCAAATTTCGAACAGGGCTTCTGAGTTCGAATTTCGTATAGAATAATTTGAATTTGAATAGAAAAGATAGACTAAAAAAACAATAGAACAAATAAAAAAATATAATATAATTTTTTTATTTACTCTTTTTTCTTTTTTTCCCTTAGTCTTTCTTTTCCCCCTATTCAATTTTTTTCTATTCAAAAAAAAATTTAAATTTTATACGAAATTTGAATTTCGAATATGTTTATTGATATATATATTGATAAAATAAAATATATATATAATATATATATATAATTTTTTCTGTTTGTTCTTTTTTTTCCTTTCTATTCTTTTTTTTTATTTTTAAATTCTTCTATCAAAACCCAAATTTAGAAGAGGGTTTTTATATAAAAATAATATAATATTTTTTTTTTCGATTCTGTTCTATTGTTTTTCTTTTTTTTTATTCTAATCTTTCTATTCAAAACTTCTAACAAATTCGAATTTTTTTTAATATAATATTTTTTTTTAAAAAGCTGGTCTATTTTTTCCCTTGCTATCTTTTCTATTTTTTTCAAACTTTTCTATTTGAAGCAAATTCATTCTATACAAAATTTCAAATTTTCGGAAAAGGGGTATAAGAAAAAAGAAATCAAATTCTAATAAAACAACTAAGAATAAAAAAAAAATGGAACAGATTAAAAAAAAATATTATATATATTATATAATATAATATATTTTTAAAATAAAAAAAAAACATTTTCCCGAAATTAAATTTTGGGTACAAATAATTAAATAAAAAAGATTAAAATTAAAAAATTTATTTTTCTTTCTGTTCTTTCTGTTCTATTGTTTTTCTATCTATTCTTTTATATTATTTTCATTCAAATCTTTCTCTTTTGGAAATTTCAATTTCATTCTAAAATGAAATCGAATCCCAAGCTTTTTAAAAAAAATTTGTTAAAAAACGAATCGAAACAAAACTATTTTTTTCCCTGCACATGTTTAGGCCCCCACTCCCCCCACGGGAAAGGAGTAAACCTGTGCCCCAGGTCCTTTTTTGACCAGTCATTGTCTACCATTGGGTGTCTTCCGGCTTCCCGAACCATCGGGGGTGTTTTTTCTGGGGGGAAGAAAACCCCAAAAAGTTTACACATTTTAAAACCCTCCATGAATGCTCGGGATGCCTGACGGCTGCCACAGGCCCCGGAACCGCACATTTCGACCTCCTCGGGCCATACTGCACAAGAACTATGCAGCCCAGCTTCAGAGGGGGGGGGATGGAGAAAAATCCTGAAAATTACCATTAAAGGGGCCCCTAGGCCCCTGAAACACTTTCACATGTATGTTTTGGAGCCCCAGAGGTATTTCCATCTAGGTCCATAATTTGATATTATACTGCATCCCACCTTTGCCTAGATTCAAAAAAAACACTACATGAATAAAAACAGACAATATTCATCTAGGGGGCAAAGTCTGCAAATTTAATTTTTTTTTTTTAATTTTTCCCCCAAAAATGTCTCAGCCAATGGGGGTAATGACTCTTTTTTTTTTTTTTTTCTTGCATAAATGGCCAACAGGTAAAACATTCATCCATGTCTTGGTGATCTCTGTTTCCCTTTTCAACTGTTTCTTCCATGATGAAGATCAGCCAGGAGTATATCTATGTATATCAGGGTGTTTTTCTTCCCACTCAAGCTTATGTCCCAAAACACATATAAAGACTTTTCCCCGCCCCAAAGGGCCCTAATACACCTCGAGGGTTGTGTGGGATCCCTGATGTACAGGAAGCAGGATTTTCGTGGGAAACATTCCCTCACCAGACGGGAAAAGGGCTTTTTCCTTGTGAGATTTGTTTTTGAAAGAATGGATCCTTGAAAAACATTTCCCACATCGGACGGCAAAAGGGTTTCCCCCCTGTGGGGAGTCTCGTGTGTTAAGATGGGCATTTCGGGAAAAAAAACATTTCCCGCATGAGGACGGGAAATTGGCTTCTCCCCTGTTGAGATCTCTGATGTTTTAAGAGGCCCATGAAAACATTTTCCCGCCCCGGGACAGGATTGGGCTTTCCCCCGTGTAGATCTCTGATTGTGTTAAGACGGGATTTCACTAAAAAAATTTTCCCCGCACTAGGACAGGAAATTTTCGGCTTCTCCCCCTGTGAGATTTGATTTGGTAAAGACTGAATGATGTAAAAAACTTTTTCCCCGCACCCCGGACGGGAAATAGGGCTTCCCCCCTTGGGAGATCTTGTGTGTGTAAAGACTGAAGTATGTAAAAATTTTTCCCCACACTCGGGACAAAATAGGGTTTTTCCCCCCGTGTGAGACCCTTGATGTGTAAAAAATTGGAATTCCCAAAAAACCTTTTCCACACTCAGGACGGATAGGGGCTTCTCCCCCGTGTGAATCTCTAGGGTTTGAAAAGGGGCTGATGGAAAAACATTTCCCGCCTGGGAAAAGAATAGGCTTCTCCCCCGTGTGAGATCTCTGGGTGTAAAGAGGGCTGAGGAAAAACTTTTTCCGACTCGGGACAGGAATATTTTCCCCCCCGTGGGGATCTCGATTTTTGAAAGATTGAAAATCCCCTAAAAAAACATTTCCCCACTCAGGACGGAATACGGCTTTGCCTGTGTGACATTTTCGATTGGAAAAGACGGGGACTTATCTGAAAAAACTTTTCCCCCCACTCAGAACAAAATATTTTTTTCCCCTGTGTAGTTATTTTAAAGCCTATTAAAATTGGGGATTTAGAAGGGAAAACATTCCCACATCACAAAATTTTTCCTTTTGGAAGGCGGCACCGTCCCTCCATCTAAAGGTTCCCGGGATAAGAGGAATTTCGATGGCCTCTACATTTTGGGGTGCCGAGGGACATTAGTTGGGGTTTTCCCGGGACTTAGGGGATGCCCCTCATCTTCTACTTTACAGTCTGGAGACAAAGGAGAAAACCCTATTTTTCCCCTCACCCCTCCTCTACTAAAAAGAAAACAAAGATTATTACTAACCTATGCAATGCACCTTTCGGGAGGAGTAAAAAGGAAAAAGGTGGAGGGTCTTCGTATGTAAAGTGATCTCAAGCGGTGTTAAAAAGGGACCTGAGGATGGAGAGTGTGTGATCTGAAGAATTAGGGGGAATGCATAAATGTGAGAGTTAAAATTTAAATCAAGTTGTTATGACCCCAAATGTTAATGGGAGTGAGACTCAGCTCCTTGCACGATGAAAGGGCGCAAGGCTGGGCGGGGTTAATTTTGGGGGATTTTAACAAACCCAAAAAATTGAGGGGAAAGGCACGCAGGACAGTTAAAGGAAAAAAAAATTATAAACCTTTTAAAAAACAATTTATGCCCATTTATTGGCCCCAACTGGGAATGCGCTCTACGATCGGTAACCCAAAACCGCAGACGTATTACAATGTTCGAAAAAGGAACCTGGGTACATGATCATAACATGATTTCATTTGATGTTAGCTTAAGAAAAAACACATGGGGAAAGTTAAAAAACATTTTTCAAGAGAAAAATTTTTAAAAAGATGGGGTTTCCCCAAAAATTTAAGATGGAGAGAATATATTAATTTTTGGCATCAATGGGACAAAAAAAAAAAAGGGGGATTCTTCAAAAAACTGTTTTGAACCACGAAAATTTTCCCATGGGCAAAATTTTTTAAAAGGCTAAAAATAAACCATGTGGCTCACGCCAAGCAAAAAAAAGCTATAAAACTATAAGCAAGAGAAAGAAAAAACAGAAATGAAAAAGGGAAATCGAGAGCAAAAATTCAAACAAAAGACGATTGCAAAAGATAGTAGGAAAACCCCCCAAAAAAATTTTTTTAAAATTTAATGTAAAAATAAGTCTAGCGTAGGCCCTTTACAAAAAATCTAGAGGGGGGTGTGGGGAAAAAAGAGAAGGCTAATTTACAAAATATTTTCTTCACTCTGTGTATAAAAAGGAGAGGGGGGACTCTGCCCAAAAGGGGGGTGTAGTGAACAGCCCCAAATCCAAAAGGGCTCAAATGAAGGGGTCCAGAAATTTTTGGCAGAAAAAAAGGGGAAAAAGCACCTGGCCATGGCATCCCCCCCAGGGACCCTAAAAAGGAATTGAGTCTGTAATTTCCAACCCATTGATTTAATTTTTAGGGACTCGTTAATGATGGGAATAGTCAAGGGGATTGGTGCGGGGCCAATGGGTCCCTATATTTAAAAAGGGAAAAACGTTTTTACAAATTAAAACCTGTGAAGGAAAAGTCTACAGGTTTGGAAATATTTTTTTGAAAAGGGAAGAAAACTGGCTAAAAGCAGAATTCAAGAGTCGCTGGGTTTTTTTCCCCTTTTCCTCGGGGTCATTGGAATAAAAATTGGGTATATTGGATTGAAAGAAAATTTTTTTATTTTTTTTGTGGTGAAGGGGAGGGACTTTTTTAAACCCTGACAACTATGAAAAAAGACAGAACATTTTGGTTCCCCTAAACCAGGACTCCCCCACACAGCAGTTTTGCCCTTGGGGATTTACAATTCCCCCTCAAGGTAACAGTAAAGGGGTCCCGACTCCTCCCCTTATTCTTTTTTTCATGGACCTTGAGAAGGGGGAAACGGAGAACTGTCTTTTATAGAGTGACAGTGATGGGGGGTTTATAGGGACGAGGGGGCCCCCCCCCCTTATCATCATTGCCATCTTCCCAACAAAAGAAGTCCGCACTTCCTTATTTAGCCCCATGATTTAGTCAAAATAACACGGGGCGAGCCCCACCAGGGTCAGAGAGAGGATGGGGGAGAAAAAAAAATGAAGACTGGACTGATCCTGAAGCCCCCCTCTTTGGGTTTATTGACTCCCCCTCATTATCACTTTCTGTTTGGGGTTCAAAATTTTTGGGATGTTATCCATTATTATCACATGTAAAAGTCTGTCCCCCAATAAATCAATTAAAATGTCCCGGGTAGAAAGGGGTTAACAAAGAGAATACATATTAGGTATTTTAGAGTGGGTAAGGGGAGAAGCAGAAGTCGGGCTTGAATGTACAACTATTTTATAAGATAAAAAAAAAACCCAGAAAGGACTATAGGTACAGAAGTTAAAGGGGACAAATAGAGTATATAGTGAGGGTCAGGAGAGTAATGTACAATATAAATTACTTTAAAGGGGTCAGGATCATAAAGGTATTCGTAACTGGAATTTTTGAAATTTTACATGAGAAAATTTTGCAGAGGCCCACACCGCGCCCCCATCTCTAACTGCATCAGTGACTTGGGGTCGAGACATACAGACTATCCCCCCCCCCGGCCAGCCGCAAACAGAGAAGAACCCTGGAGAATTGTTCGTCAGAGATTTCCATCCCCGGGGTTGGGCCTGAAGACCCAAGCACATACCCCAGGTGCCTGGCTAGTAACATCTATGCGAAAATGAACATTTTGCGCCCGCTGATCCTCAGAACTCCTAAATCCAGTTGATACATAAATTTTTGGGCTGCAGCACAGGAAGGGAAGATTATCCAGAGAAATACAGGAAAACAGGACGGGGGAAGCGCTCAGGAAAGTGACCAGGGATTACAGGCTGATATCACCCGTCCCCCCTCCTACTGGGGACCAATCAAAGGGGCGTATGGTGGAGGAATTATTTAGTGTTAATGACCCACCTGTACGATCCTGTAAAGGGCCTCCCCTTTAAAAGTCCCTTTTTTCCATCCTCCTCCATAGACTGCTGATCTCCCCACTACCCTTCTTTTTGCTTTAACCCAAATTCATATCGATTGGTCCCACTCAAATCAAAAAAAATGAGAGAAATATCACTGAAAAAAAAAGGGTTTATTATTGTACATCACCAAAAATCTACACTTGGGCCCATGATCTGTTATATAACCCCCGTCCCACCAACCTTTTAACAGTGGGGGGGGTGTGATTTCCTGTTGGGGAAAAAAAACCGGAATACGAGGACGGGGAATCTCTTGGTGGGTTCCTGGGATTTGGGGGCTCCATCAATTTCCCTTTTGTCCCTTTTGAAAACTCCTCCATCACTCCCTACCCTCATCCTCTCTTTTACTCTTTTTAAACAATTTATCATCCCCAGGTTTCCACTCGAATTATAATAAAACATTCATTGTAACAATCAGCGTTTTAAAACAGAAAAACAAATTGGCAATCATCTACCGATATGGGGGGGGATGGGGTGACCCCCTTGGGAATCCGGGAAACAGAGGGCGGGGACTCTCCTGGTGGGTTCCCATTACTGATCCCTTTGGGGAAAAACACACACTGACTGAAACTTGTTTCTATGTTTTATCAATGATGGGGAAACTAGGGGACCTTCGTACCCTCCCCCTTTACAATAAAGCTCCCTTACCCGTGATGGAGGGGGGGGCTGATTGCCATCATGATGGCATTGACTCCAGAATTTTACAGGAGGAAAAAATTTAAAACTGAACACAAAAGGGAAAAACAAATGATATTCCCAGAATCCTCCTCCCCCACCATTCAGGGCCCATTTTATTAAACCCCCCTTCAGTCTAAGAAAAAATTTACCCACACACTATGCAGGAAAACGCATAAAAGTATCAGAAAAAAGCAAAAAAGGGGGAATTGGGAGGAGGGCTGTGGGTCAGTGTGATTCATAGACTATAGAACCCGGTGGAGGGGGATTAGGAGGGAGCTTTTGGGGCGTGTGATTCAAGGAATAAAGACTTGGATGGAGGGGCATTGGGGGGGGAGCTGTAGGTCAGTGTGTGTCATAGGGCTATAGCTCGGTGAGGGGCCCTTGGGGGGAGGATTGAGGTCAGTGTGTGTCAAGGACATATAGACTCTGGATGGGTGACATTGGGAGGAGGAGCTTTGGGGGTCAGTGTGTTCATAGGACATTTAAAACTGGATGGAGGGGGATTGGAGGGGGAGCTGGGGCAGGATTTTAAGGACATAAAGGGTCAGGGGGGACTTTTGAGAGGAGGAGCTGTGAGGTCATTAGATTCAAGACATATGACCTGAATGGGGGGACATTTGGGGGGGGGAGCTTGAGGCTGGATTCTAGGACATATAGACTCTGGTGGAGGGACTTGGGAGGAGGGCTGTGAGGTCGTGTGATGTATAGGGCATAAGACTCTGGCGGGGGAAATTTGGTGGGGGGAAATTTTTGGGGTCCTCTATACGAGGTCCTGTACAAACCAAATCATTGTTCCTGGTGTGTCCTTCCTCTCCTAAACTAAGGAGTGAACTTTGACCTTTACCCTACAAACGCAGGAAACGTAAAAAAAAAGCTTCATGTGATCAGTGAGTGGAGGAACGGAATGTAAATGCAGCAATTTTTTCCAGAGTCCTAATGGTGGGGATGGATTTTGCTGGGGCTGGGGCCAAGTTTCCCCCCCCCAGGACCTGCAGGTGTGGAGAAAAGCGGTAAGAGGATATGGAGGGGGAGATGAGGGGAACCCGGGAAACAGGGAAAAAATCAGGGCAACAACAGCGAGCGCATCCAAGATGAAGCCGGGGTCACTACACAGAAAATCAATCCAAAGGGAAAAAACAGGCAGGCATGGAAAGCAAGAAGGGGCTCAGAGACCAAGAAATTTGCTCAGCCCAAAGGAGATTACTCAGCATACTTACATAATGAAGGAGATGAGGGGAGGGAAGGAAGTCACTTTAAAATGGGGCTTGATACTTTCTTGAAATTTGGGGCAGCTAAAAAAGTTGTGGGGCAGAATGCAGGAAAATGGGGTGGGGGTGCAGTAAAAGGTGCAGGCATGTGGTGCAGAATGTGGACATAAAACCAACCCCCCCCCCCCTGTGTCCCCCTCATTCCGTCTTCCCCCAGCATGTGTGAGAGAGAGGGATGGAGAGGACATCGTGTACATAAAACGCACCCTCCCCGGGGGTTTCTTAGCTGGTGCTTTGCAGGCTTGTCCGGTTACTCCCGTAAGGACTCGTAGTCCTGTTTTTCAACCCCGTGGAGATCTTTGTGGCGGGCCCGGGGCGCCCGATGGGATTCGTCCCCGCTCCTTCCCTCGTTCTGCCGGGGGGCTCGCAGGGACCAGCAGCTGTGGGGGGGAAGCGGGGCCGATGGTGACAGTAAAATGGGCCGAAAGGAAAAAAGGGGGGATCGCAGCGGGGGCTCTAAGAAAGTTCCCCCTGCCGTGTCCTGCCCCTCCACCCCGACTTTACAGGTTTGGGGGTCATCTCTCCCCCCTCCCCTCCCTCCCCTCCCCCCCCGGCCCCCTTTCCCAGACACATTCCTTCTGTAATGGGCCGGGTTCAGGGAGAAACTTTCCGCCAACATGAAATGGGCTGACAAGAGCCCAGGGGCCAGAACGCCTTTTAGTCCTATGGGGCCTGGGGTTGTTGCGCCCCCGACTTATGGGACCATAGGCCCTGGAAATTTAGCTGGTTGCGGGTCGGTCAAATTCCATCCAGTGTGGGCATGCCGGATAAAATCACTCGACAGCGGCTGCAGCCAAAAGCTCATCACCGATCTTGTACTGAGAGCAAGGAGCGCCCCCCCCCCCATTGTAGAATACAATATCACCGGGAGGATTCCCCCCCCACCCTCCCAAATTTGGATTGAGAATCGTTCATTTTCTTTCCTCATCCCCTGGCTGAACATAAACCGAACCCTGTAGAACCAGCTTTGGAAGCAAGAAATATTCATTAGTAGGGTTCCCGGGGTTTGGGAAATCCCACATTCCCGGACCCCAGGAAGCCGCACTGCCACGTAACACAGGCAGGGGAATTTCCGTTTGCAGCTGCACCAAACGGGATATGTCTCATGCCTATGATTAGCGCTGTGGGAGTGTCAGTTTCCCGGGGGGATCCGGAATGTGGGGTTTCCAACACACCCCAGCCCTTCAATCATCATCAACTGATCCCCCCCCCCCCCGAAGGGGGTTTAACTAGGTTTCTACCTATAATGTGGTATCTATCTGCTGGAGAAAAAAACACACAGGACTATGGAGGAAGAGAGGGCTGACGGGGGGTTTCTTGGGTGTAAAAAAAATAAGATTTATTACCTCCCTGCTGCGTCTTCCCAATCTCCTCTCTCTTTCCTCCTGACGACCCTCACCCGAACTTCCTGTCGTTTCGAATCACTTCCTGTCTTCAAAAGAGACTTCCCGTCTCTGGAAATGGAGCCCACATTTCACAGGAAAAAGTTCCTCCACCACCTTTTTTTTTTTTGGATGTTTAATGACTTTAATTAGCAAAATTCACAGACATTTGAAACAATGTTTCCCTCAAATCTGCTTCCGATGGTATGGCTGCAGACTGAAACCCGCCCTCCACGGAGTTGGACCTCCACAGATTTTTTTTTATCAACTTTAACCCTTTCGCTGTCTTTTTTTTTTTTCTGCACATGTTTAACCACTTAAATCCAAGCCAAATTTTGACATTTTTCTCCCACAGAAAATTTATTTTTTTTTTGCTCGAAAATTACAAGACCCCCCAAAAAATTAATATGTTTTTTTTAGCAAAAAACCCAGACAATACAATGACGTCGTTGCAACTTTTCATCTCGCCGGTATTTGCGCAGCAATTTTTTAACACCTTTTTTCAGAAAAAAAACTTTTTGCTTAAAAAAAAAAACAAAAAAATAAAGTTAGCCCAAATTTTTTTGATAATGTGAAAGATAAAGAAAGCCCATAAATGATACCCAACTGTCACTTTCAAAATTGGGGGACGCGCTCGTGGAATGGCGCCAAAATTTGGTATTAAAATCCCCCTTCGGGCGATACCCACATTGTGGTTTGAAAAACCATTTTCAATGTGGGGGGGGGGTTCTTGCGTTCATTCGTGTACAGCCCGGGGGGCGGGCGCTTTAAAAAATTTTTTTTTTTTATTGTTTTTTATTTTATTTTTTTAGTTTGAACTTTAAAAAAAAAATTAAAAACTGATTTCTTTTATTCCATTACAAGGGAAGTAAAAATCCCTTTTAAAGGAATATGCTGATCGGGCCATTTACAGTGAGATTTGGGGGCAATAAACCCCCCCTCTCACCTCTAGGTGGGAACCAAAAAATAAAAAAAAAAAACGATCAGCTTCCCCCCGAGGCGGCGCCCTTTATTTAATGCAGAGGCCGGGCGTGACGAAAAACTCGCGCCCGGGGCCCCCGAACGATCATAGAGACCCGGGGACCATCTGGTCCGCCGGAAAACTCTATGGGATCATCCGGGGGCCGGGGGATCCTGTGTCCCACTCACCTTTGGAAGTGGTGAGTCGGAAAAAGCACCGGAGGGGAGCGGGGGGGGGGGGACGTCCCCCCCCTCCCCCATAAGAACGATCAACGGGGGAACAGCTCTATGATCTTCTTATGGGCAGGGGAAACGCCCGGGTGAAAACGCAATACTGAATATGTCTGTAGCTCAGGCATCATTCAAAATACCCCCGGGGAAGTCCCAAGAGTCCCCGATGTCCCCGGGGGGGAAGTGGTTAAAAAATCATGAGGGTAAGATTACATTAAAAAAAAACATGAATGTTTTTGGAAAGCAGACACCCTAGAGAATAAAATGTGGGAATTCCCCAATTTTTTTTGTTTTCTATATTCCACAAATACAATAAATTTTTAAATTTTAGGGCAAAAAAATACAAGGAAATTTCCCCAATTTTAGAAAAAAATTTAAAAAATGAGGGTTTCACCCAAATAAAAGAAACCCCAACTGTCCCACCTTAAATTTTGTGCGTCCTGAAAGGCGCAAATTTCTGTACCCTTATTTTTTTAGGGGGGGTTTCAAAAGCCCCAAGGTATCATTTGTGTTAGGAGGGGGTCTGGTGTAGAATTACGCCCTTTATTCCGGCGGTGCCATATTAACAACTCACAATAAAAGCCCCCCACACTTGTGTTTACTTCTACTTGTATATGGAGGGGGGGCCTCAACATTTTTTTTTGGGGTTGGAATTTTATGGTTTTTGGGGTAAATTAAATTTTTTTTTAAACCCCCTTCCTCGGGAAATTTACCCTCTTCATACCCGGGATTTTTTGCGATGCAGAATAAAAAATAAATATAAAATTAAAAAAGCTGGGGGAGATTTGGAGGGAATTTTATACAGAAGGGGGGCCCAAAAGTTTGTTGAGAGACCCCCCTTGGCATTGGAGGGAGAGAATACAAAACGAATTTAGACCAAATCAATCTTTACCCCCATGGAAAAAGGGCACCTCATACCCACTTTTTATGAGGTTGAATGGAAAGTTTAGGAAGATTGTGGTGACAAAGGGTTTCAAATATAAAAAGGGCCTGAAGTAGTATGGAGACCCTCGAGCAGCCTGGAAAGAATTTAGAAAAGTAATTAAAAGGGAAAAGGTGGAGACTTTTTATCAAGATGGACAATTCGGAGGAAGGGGCCTTTTTGACTGATTGGCGATAAAAACTCGAAAGACCCCAGGCCCTTTGGTAGCTATAAAAACGAGCTTAAAGGGTTTGGACAGGGCACTATTGAATAGGTCCGGGCTAAAAACGAGCACAAATTCCTTTTTTCAAACACCCGTGGGCCCTCACTTGCCCTAGAGATTTTTAAAGCAAAAAAGGGGAAAGGATACAGATGGGTATCGCTCTAGTTCCCTGTTAATCCATTCGGGATGAAATTGGCCCTTTGAGCCGAAGTACAGGGGAGAAGCACATTTTTTCAACCCCCGTACAATTCCCAATTCATAACGATGTTCGATTTTCCCTTTACCCACAATTACTTTTCTTTTGGATAGTTTCATAGGAGGGGAAGGGCACAGCCATGGGAGAGGTTTTTTCCCAGCATCAATTTTTTTTCATAGGGTATTGGGGGGTCAAATTTTTGGGCTAAAACCCTTTTGGGGGGAACCTAGTCCTGATGCACGGTACATCGAATGATACATTTGGAACGGTACCCATGATGAACTGGGAAAGGGTTTCTGCACATTTGGGAGATGAAAATCTTGGGCTTTTAACCCAGAGCTACAGCCCCATGATAATGGAGTATCCATTTCAAGAACTCATTTCAAGCAGAGTGTGGGGAATTCTTTCCTTCACGCCCGCAGCCACATCATCCTAGGTGGATTAAGAGTCCCCATTTGGGCAGTTTTGTAGACTTAGGGGGACTTGTACCTAAAAAAGATTATAAAAAACCAAGCCTGATTTAACAAACTAATTTAAAAGAAGGGGACGAAAAAGGGACAAGAAGAAGCCTTTCAAAAATTCTACGCGTATGAAAGTCGTGCAGGGGTGAGAAAAAGAAAAAAATTTTAGAGCCAACAACCACAATAAAGGTTTGACAATTTTAAAACAAATCACCATTTCAAAAATATTCAGAAAAAAATGGGAAATTTGAGTAGAGTGAAGAAAAATAGGAAAAGGGCTCAAAATCCTTGGGCCACCTCTTTTACCAAAAGACAGTTATAGGTGTGGGGGTAATAATTGTGGCAATTGCGCAATATTGCCACAGGAAAAAGGGAAAGTATCGGAGTTGATGGGAAGGGCTATAAGTCAAGCAGTTTCCCCCATTGGCACCCCCTATTCTATTGGCCTCCTGTGCCCCGTGGCCTACATATGTTGATGTACTTCAAAGGCCCAAAAAGGGCAAAAGGGTTTTATGAGCACAAATAATAATTTCAACATAAAAAGAAAAATATTTTTTACCAAAATTTCAAGGGCCCTAATTTAAACAGAGCCCCCAAATGTTTGGAATAGAGGCCCAACAAATGACTTTTATATGGAAAAAAGTCAGATATTAGCACAAGAAGAGGCTTTTGGATTTTTTACTTTTGGGGGGCTTGCCCCCTGGCCTGTGAGGAAATGAACTGCAAATGAGTAGATCTTGTAGACCCCCCGAGGGCCCCCATACATGGTTTTTGCTATGGGGACCTTTCCTCTTATTTTTTTCGCTAATCTGGGTTTGGGTGTGGCCCCCTCTTTCTGTTATATATTTAAAGGGGGTTGGCCCAAACATCTAGTTGGTATACCCCGGATTACTATTTGCTGTGAGATATAATGCTTGAATTTTGGGAAATAATGATAACACAAGGGGTTTTTTTGCGCAGATATGGATAGGAGATGTGTGTAGATGGGAGGTTTGGATAGGGGGGCGAAACGTGAGGTTAAAGGTATTAAAGATTTTAGAATAAAAATCTTTTGTAACCTATTTTTTTAACTAACATGATTTGTTTTTTTAAAAACGTTTGACTAAAGTGGGGTAAAGGGCTTCCGGAAACAATTGAAAATTTAAAGACCGATATATATTGCAATTGGGTACGGGGTAACAATTAAAGTTTTCATTACATGGAAGCCCATATTGCCCCCCGTGTTTGTCATTTAATTAGTTAGTTTTAATTTCAATGCCAGTGGGTTGGGGTATTGTTTATAGAAAATCCCCTTTTTGTTTGTATTATTAAATTTTAGTTGCTGCATAATCATTTAAAAGCTTTTTTTTATTTTTTTTTTACGTATTGTCTATAATGTTTTAATGGTTTTTATTTTTGGTTGTACACACAACCCCCTATATCATATAATTAGTGTTGGGGGTTTTGTACAGGGGTGGATAATGTTTAAGCAGGGAAAGCTTTTATGGGAAAGTTATGATTTTCCTTTTAACATTTCCCTTGCCTTTAAGAAAACATTTTAAATATTTGTAACGACACCCCGGTATGAAAGGGGTTGAAACCCTTTGGGGGCATTCCATTTCCGAACCCCAAGGGAGCTACCAAACCTTTAATCAGCCGAACAAGAAACCATACGAAATAAATTCTTCCCCCCAAATAAAATTAGGCTCTGACGGAGGGTCAAACAGGAAACAACTCTTTTTTGAAACAAATCAGGCTCTTTTATACATTGAGAATACTCACGCCAATGAACAATCCCCGGGTCCACCCACAACATCACACAATGGTACAAAACAAGCCCCCAATCACAAATTTTTTTAGAAACAATACCTCCCCAGCAGACAACGGGGGGTTTATTAACACACTTAAAATAGGTGAAGGGAAAAATCCTCAACAAATTAAACCCAATTCCCCACCCCCCCCTGTAGAATACGTCGGGGAGAATGGCAAAGTACAGGGAGAAACCCCGTACCCCGTACGTGCCATTCTTCAGGGGCCCTGGGGGTCCCTCGGAACCCCCCGGGCCGCGGGGGAGGTCGGGATCGCTTTTAGGGCGATCCGGGGTGAGGGGGCGGCAGGGGGTTTTCCCCCCCCCTCGCGATCGTCCTGGCGAAATCAGATGCTTTCCTGTCGTTCAATCAAAACACAGGGAGAGGAAGGGTGTCACCTCGGTGCCCGGGCTATGGACCGACGCCCAAAGGGGTCAACCACCAAAAGGGTTGTGCCCAACATAAAACTGACCCGTAACATAGGGCACCAAAACCCCCCCTGCACCCCCGATCACCCTAAACACCCCCTCCCCCCCCCCGTCACAGTGTCCTAATTGCGTGATCATTTTTTTACGATCACTGCATTTGTGCAGTGTGACTGAAATAACTGCAGTGCAGTTTGTTTTAGGTCCAAGTACCCCCCCACCCCCCCCCAAAAAAGGGTTTTAACCCCTTTATTGCCCCCAGTAACCCCTTTTACCCCCTTTTGCCGGGCACTAACATCGTTTTTTGACGCGATTAGTGTCACGCTTCGCTAGGGAACCTTTTTTTTTTTAGGAACCGCCCTGTTATATAGGTCATAAAAAAGGGTTTTTAGGTCAGGTACCCCCTATTACAACCAAATAAAGGTTTTAACCCCCCCCCCATTGCCCCCAGATTAACCCTTTCCCAGGGGCACAAAAACTCAATGGTGCGCTGGTTACCGTTAGTTATTTTTTTTAGGTTCCCCCCCAGGGTTTTTATATAGTGTCAGTTCCCGCCATATTATTACCAATAAGGTTTTACCCCCTGATTTGCCACTATAACCGTCAACCCACGTTGGCCAGTGTCACTAAGCGTTCGTTTGTGCGTATCCGGCATTAGTGCGCTAGTAACCATTTTTATTCTTTAGTGGTTAAACCGCCATGTTTTAATCTCGGTTCATACAAATAGTTTTAGTCAGAGTGTTACCCCCATATTACAACCTAAATAAAGGGTTTTAAAACCACCTGATTGCCCCTAGAGTTTACCCTTTCACCTGTGATCACTGTATAACTGTCACTGTGACGCTGGTTAGCCAGTTAGTTATTTCGTTATTTAGGTTCCCCGTCTGGTTTTTATATAGCGTCCAGGTACCCCCATATATTACCTAATAAAGGTTTAACCCCCATGATTGCCCCTAGTTAACCCTTTCACCACCTTTTGCCAGTGTCACTAAGCGATCGTTTTTCTGATCGCTGCATTATTGTCGCTAGGTAACAAGTTTTTTTTTGTATTACTGTTACGGGTGACGCTGGTTAGTTAGCTTGATTTTTATACTGTCAGGGCACCCGCCATTTATTACCCAATAACGGTTTAATCCCCTGATCGCCCGGCGGGTGATATCAATTAGGTTTTAGGGTCAAATAAGGTCTGCGTCGCCCAAGGTTAGTGCCAGTACCGCAAACACCCACGCACAAAGCATACACCTCCCTTAGAGGCACAGTATCTGAACAGATCAATATCCTGATCTGATCAGATCTATACTAGCGTCCCAGCAGTTTAGAGTTCCAAAAAAAAACGCATTGTTAGCGGGATCAGCCAAGATACCTGCTAGCACCTGCGTTTTCCCCCTCCGCCCAGCCCACCCACCCAAGTGCAGTATCGATCGATCACTGTCACTTACAAAAACACTAAGCACACATAACTGCAGCGTTCGCAGAGTCAGGCCTGATCCCTGCGATCGCTAACATTTTTTTTGTGGTAGGCGTTTTGATGCAGTCGCTTCAGTCAGGAGCTTTTTTACCTGTGAATCTCAAAAAAATAAAAAAAAATAAAATACTTGTCGTTTTATTGTTCTCTCTCTCACTCTATTCTCTCTCTATTGTTGCTCTTTTATACTCCATTCT
Organism: Lithobates sylvaticus; assembly: GCA_028564925.1. Classification (NCBI taxonomy): domain Eukaryota; kingdom Metazoa; phylum Chordata; class Amphibia; order Anura; family Ranidae; genus Lithobates; species Lithobates sylvaticus. The sequence goes on along the minus strand of CM053028.1, from coordinate 555,401,555 downwards.
ATTCTGCAATGTTTTATTATGTTTTATAATGTTTTATCATGCTTGCTTTTCAGGGATGTAATTTTGTTTACTGTGTTTTAGTGTTAAGCATTTTTTTGTTTTCAGGTGCGCCATCAGTTGCAACGCGGATTTATTTATCTTGACAGCAACAGCGTTTGCTCCCACGATACATAAAGCCGCGACTCCAACGCTGTAGGAGGTGATTTCACCACCACAGATAAAAAAAAGAGCATATATGCCGAAGCATGGGGGCAGCAGGGGGGGGGAGGAGCGATTGGCGCCTAATGCCACGTACATACGGTCGAAATTCCGACCGTGTGTACACGGCATAACTTTTGCGGGAGGATGCCCCCATGCATCGGCATATATAAATGGTGCATGTATGCCCATCATTAGAAGTGGGGTGGATGAAGGGAGGTATTCTAATGGTGGGCATTCCCACCAATCAATCTCTTTTTTTTCGTTCAGCCAAGAGCTGCATGAAAAAAAAAAAAGATTACAATATATGTCCAGTATGTTGATGGACTTTGAATGGTTATACCAGAATGATGCCTGCAGGTTTAGGGTATCATCTTGGTATCATTCTTTTCAGCCAGTGATCGGGTTTCATGTAAAAGCAATTCTAGCGGTAATTAGCCTCTAGACTGCTTTTACAAGCAGTCGGAGGGAATGTCCCCCCTCCGGATATAAACCGCGCCATTGGGAAATTGGGAAAGCATTTTATCACACCAATCTTGGTGTGGTCAGATGCTTTGAGGGCAGAGGAAAGATCTAGGGTCTAATAGACCCCAATTTTTTCAAAAAAAGGAGTACCTGTCACTGCCTATTGCTATCATTAGGGGATATTTACATTCCTGAGATAACAATAAAAATCATAACAAAAAAAAAATGGAAGGAACAGTTTAAAAATAAATAAAAAAAGCTAATAAATAAATAAAAAAAAAAAAACTAAAAAAAAAAAAAAAAAGCACCCCTGCCCCCCCTTCTCTTGCGAAAAGGCGTACACAAGCGTTGGTCTGGCGTCATATGTAAACAGCAATTGCACCATGCATGTGAGGTATCACCGCGAAGGTCAGATCGAGGGCAGTAATGTTAGCAGTAGACCTCCTCCGTGAATCTAATGTGGTATCATGTAAAGGCTTTTAAAGGCTTTTAAAAATGTATGTAGTTTGTCGCCACTGCGAGTTTGTGCGCAATTTTAAAGCAAGTCGTGTTTGGTATCCATGGACTCGGCCTAAGATCATATTTTTTATTTCATCAAAAATTTGAGCAATATAGTGTGTTTAGTGCATTAAAATAAAAAAAAGTGTATTTTTTCCACTAAAAATGCGTTTGAAAAATCGCTGCGCACATACTGTGTGGAAAAAAAAAATGCAACACCCACCATTTTATCTGTAGGGCCTTTGCTTTAACAATATATCTAGTGTTTGGGGGTTCAACGTAATTTTCTTGCAAAAAAAAAATATGTTTTCATGTAAACAAAAAGTGTCAGAAAGGGCTTTGTCTACAAGTGGTTAGAAGAGTGGGTGACGTGTGACATAGGCTTCTAAATGTGTGCATAAAATGCCAGGACAATTCAAACCCCCCCCCAAATGACCCCATTTTTGGAAAGTAGACACCCCAAGCTATTTGCTGAGAGCAATGTTGAGCCCATTAAATATTTTTTTTTTTGTGGTCCCAAGAGATTGAATAATGATAAAAAAAAAATATATATATTTTTTTTACAAAAAGTTGTCACTAAATGATCTATTGCTCATACATGTCATGGGCATATGTGAAATACACCCCAAAATACATTCTGTTGCTTCTCCTGAGTACGGGGATACGCCTACATGTGGTGGGCACTTTTTGGGAG
>CM053028.1:555357306-555399201 GCA_028564925.1 Lithobates sylvaticus | reverse complement strand
CTTGATAAAACCATAATAGGTTTGGTAGAGAAAGACCACCTTTATCACAAGCATGAAGTGTAGATAGGACCCTCTTAGCCCTTTTGAGCCCCAGATGAAGTCAATAATTTTCACCTGAAAATGCTGTAGATGGTCATTAAGGATAGGGAAGAGTAGGGAGCGAGAGAGATATAGGAGGACAGCCGTGCAGGGAAAGGCCTCCAGCAAGAAGCCACATCTGCACATTCAGGAATGCTGTCTCCTATAGCAAACAGTCTTTAACAGTTCCTAACACAAAGCGTAACAGTTCCTTCACCTTCACTACAACTTCTCCTTGTAGTTCTTCAGCCCATTGAGCTCCCGTTCTCTCACTAGACCCTCTGATTCACTGACTCTGAATCCCTTGAGCTTCTCCAATCTTCACGGTGGTATCTTCCTCAAGCGTCACCCCCGCCTCTCTGCTGGGTCTCTAGCTTGGCACTCCAGATACTTCTCAAGCTTCACCCCACTGGTCTGCTCTGTCCCTGGCTTTACACACAAGGCTGCTCTACAAGCGTCACCTCCGCTGGTTGGGTCCCTGGCCTGATCACCACCTGAAGTTTCCTGATTCTCCCCCATGTCCGTTCGGTGAGAATACTGCTCTGGCACTTGCTTCGGTTACACACTGAGGTCCCTGGTAATAAGGTGGTTGGTCCCTTAGTGGTGACAGCTTCCCCTCTACCTCCGACCATGACAAGTTCTCCGGACAGCAAAACCGTCACTTCTGGTTGGACTGTGTAGTGGCAGCTGCTGATTTGGTTATAACAATCCGCCAATCACCGTGCTGCCAACCCCCCCATTCACCATTTTAAAGACAATGCTCAGTCACTTTGCTCCGTTTTGTTGCTTTTATTGTGGGGTACAACTTGGATGGGAGAAAAGGGAAATATGAGATGCCCGTGGTACAGCACATTCTTGAAATTACTCGTGGCCTTGACCTTGTATCTTTGTATTTCTGTGTATTAACGTCTCTACTGACCGTTGCTTCTTCACTTTTGGGTGCAAATCCTTTACTGCATAATTACTGAGTTACGAACTTCACTTCCAATGGAACAAGAGGAATCACTCCGAATAATTCCGACTTGTAGACCAGAATGATATTGTCTTTATGATTCAAAGAGCCAGAGGCCAACACATCCTCTCTTCCAGACTCCATGAAACTGACAGTCACCAGGCCAGAGATGATACGGCATCTCCCCCCCCCCCCCCCCCCCCCGATGACCCGGCAATAAGCGGACTACTGCTCCCAGCCAGTCCATTACTGACAATGCTGTGTTCCCCGGCCACAGCATTCTACACGGCTCTGACCAGATTCTCTTCTTCTGAAACACTGACCTTCTCCTCTTAAAAGGACCATTCTGTGTCCCCGGTCACAGAATGCTGCTCTACTCTCTCCCGCCGCTTGACTGCTACTTCTTCCGCTTGATCTTCACATCCAAGTCCTGTGTTCCCCGGTCACAGCAGCTTGATGTCTCATTAGAGATGAAGATCCTTATCTTTAGCTCCTTCCCAGCGGTTCCTCCATCCCTCCTCCACGTTCGCCGGCACCCCCATGTGGGGACACGCAGAACAACACCTCAACGCTCCATGCTGTCTCTCTGCTCCGTACAACTCCCCATTGGAAGCATGTGACCCCAGCTTATATGGGAGGCCTGCCCCCTGCCAATACCGAGAGATAATTGGTCAGGGCTCTTCACATGAGCTGCCTGCCACTCAGATCTCAAGTCTGAAGAATGGCACGTACAGGTACGTGGTTCTGCCTGTACGTGCCATTCTGCCGACGTATATATACAGGGGGCGGTCGGGAAGTGGTTAATATAGCAGCAAATATAAGATTAATGAAGTAGGTGTAAAGTGGAAGCAGTGGATCTGCAGGGAACAGCATCTTGAGAACAAAGCACTTTATGTTGTATAGGAATTTGCACATGGATCAGTTTACCTCATTTATTGATAAACACCATAAGATCAGTGAAGTAGGTGTAAAGTGGAAGCAGTAGATCTGCAGAGAATATTATTTGAGCCCCTAGCACTTTATATATGAATGTCTCCACATATTTTAGTGTATTTGTGATGATTTATGTGCACACACAATAGGACAGCGCTGTGACACATAATGCTCTTCTAGGTGATAAAGGGAATACTTACCTTTGTTACAGCAGCAGTCCGGTATAAGTTATTTCTGTAGGTATTTGAGTTGTTACACATAGCGCAGGTTTTATTCTATTTATATTGGTGACATAATTGCCCAAATCTGGGGATCAGGAGCCATTTCCACCCTTTACTCTCGGCTGGGGTTCTTTGTATCCATATAACAGATGTTCTACATGACTAAATCTGACATCAATTTTACTGCAAAATCAAAGGGGCCAAGATGTCCCCCCCCCCCCCCCCCCCCCCCCCCCCCCCCCCCAGTAATATATTTCTATCCCCCTTGGTGGGAGTGGAGATGACCCCATCTATAAGGATATACAATACATACACACAGCACAAGGCCGTGTTCACACTATGAGATGTTTCTGCAGTTCCTCTGAGCTCCACAAGGTGGGGATCTCACCTCTACCCAGACAGGAAGTCTCTATGGAAGACAGGAAGTGATGTCAGGTACAGACAGGAAGCTCCGGGTGAGAGGTGAGTCGGAAAGAAGTAGAGAGAAGACATTGCTGGAAGAGGCAGCAGAGGAGGTAATAAGATCTTATTTTCTATTTACACCCAGTAACCCCCCGTCATGTCCGTCCTCTTCCTCCATAGTCACTGTGATGTCTTTTATCTCCAGCAGATGATGATACACACATATATAGTGTGGAAATGTAGATTAACCCCTTCAGGGGGATCAGTTGATGATTAATATATCTTCCTTCCAAAGCTGGTCATACATGGTTCAGTTTTATCGTTCAGCCAGCGGGATGAGAGGAAAAAACTGAAGAGATTCCCCCATCCACACATTGGAGGGGGATGGGGGAATCCTCCCCGCTGCACTATTGTATTCTGACAATGGGGGGCGCTCCTCCGCTCTCAGAATACACAGATCAGTGATGAAGCTATTGGCTGCAGCCGCTGATCGAGTGACTTTTATCCGGCAGTGACCACACATGGATGGAAATGTGACCGATCCCTGCTGAGCCAGCTGAATTTCCATGTCTCTATGGTCACCATAAGTCAGGACACAACAAATCCCAGGTCACCATGGTGACTAGAAATGGCGTCCTGGCCCCTGGGCTCTTGTCAGCCCATTCTCACTGTTGGTCTGAATAATGTTTCTTCCTGAAACCCGGACACATTATTCAGACAGGAATGTGTCTCGGAGCGGGGCCAGGCGGGAGGGTGAGGGGAGGAGGAGGAGATGATGGCACCCGACCTGTGAAGTCAGGGGTGGACTGGGCAGGACAGCGGCATGAGAGGACTCATCTCACTGAGCTCCCGCTGCCGATCTTTCTCCTTTCCACGGCCGCATTACTGTCACCATCGGCTCCTGCTTCCACCCACAGCTGCCTGTGTCCCTGCAGAGCCCTCCGGCAGAACAGAGAGGAAGGAGCGGGACCGAATCTCCAACATGGCGCCACCTCGGCACTGCCACAAAGATCCCCACAAGGTGCTGAGAAACAGGACTACAGAGTCCTTACAGGAGTAACCAGGACAAGCCTGCAAAGCAGCCAGCTAAGAAACCAGCCAAGGAGGGACATGCTGCTTTATGTACACAAGATGTCCTCTCCATCCACTCTGCTCTCACACACTGCTGGGGGAGATGTACAGGACATGCAGGAGGACACAGGGGAGGGGGGGTTGTATTACTGTCCTGAATTCTGCACCTTTCCCCTGCACCCCATGTCCTGCATTCTGCACTCCGTGTCCTCTGAACGCCACCCTGCACCCTATGTCCTGCTTTCTGCACCCCATGTTTTTCACCCCCGAATCCCATGTCCTGCACTTTTTGTCCTGTGTTCTGTACCACATGTCCTACACCCCACATTCTGCACACTGTACCCTTCCCCTGCATCTCATGTCCTGCACCCTTCTCCAGTACCCTGCACCCCATGTCCTGCACCCCATGTCCTGCTTTCTGCACCCCATGTCCTGCACCCCATGTCCTGTGTTTTGTACCACATGTCCTGCACCCCACGTTCTGCACACTGTACCCTTCCCCCTGCACCCATGTGCTGCACCCATCTCTTGTACCCTGTACCCCATGTCCTGCATTCTGCACTCGGCTCCCCATGTCCTGCATTGTGCACCCTGTACCACATGTCCTGCATCCTTCTCTGGTACCCTGTCCTCCCTGTCCTGCATTCTGCACACTGCACCCCTGCAGTGACCTACAGTCTTCTCCGGTATCCATCACCCCATGTCCTGTGTTCTGCACCACATGTCATGCATCCATCTCATGCACCCTGTACGCCATGTCCTACGTTCGGCACCTCACAGATTACTCACACATCACTTGCCCGGCCCCGGGTGCTGACAACCCACACTGCTGTAAAAATCTGTCTCCTAGCTATTTCAGCTGACTCCTAGATTCAAAGCAAATTTATCAAGCCCCACCTTAAGTGACTTCCTCCCCTCCCCCTCATCTCCTTCATTATGTAAGTCATGCTGAGATCATCTCCCATTGGCTGAGCAATATTCTCATTTGTCTCTGAGCTCCTTCTTGCTGTTCCTCGTCCTGCCTGTTGTTTCCCTGGATTGATTTTCTGTGAAGTGACCCCGGCTTCATCTCTTGGATGTGCTCGTCTGTTGCTTGTCCTGACCTTTATCCTGATTCCTGGATCTCCTCCTCATCTCTCCTCCATATCCTCTTACACAGCTTTTCTCCACGCCTGCAGTGATCCTGGGGGGTGGAAACTTGGCACCAGCACTCAGCAAAATCCATCCCCACCATTAGGAGCTCTGGAGAAAATTGTCTGCTATTTACACTCCGTTCCTCCGCACGTCACCTGATCACATGAGAGCTTACTTTCACAGATTCCTGACAGATTTCTGTATGGTAAAGGTCAAAGTTCACTCTTCAGATTAGGAGAGAAAGGACACACCCAGGAACAATGATTTGGTTTGCACAGGAGCCTCATATAGAGGACCCCTCAAATCTCCCCCTCCAAATGTCCCTCCATCCAGAGTCTATATGTCCTATGACATCACACTGACCTCACAGCTCCTCCTCTCAATGTCCCTCCATACAGAGTCTATATGTCCCATGACATCACACTGACCTCACAGCTCCTCCTCCCAATGTCCCTCCATCCAGAGTCTATATGTCCTATGACATCACACTGACCTCACAGCTCCTCCTCCCAATGTCCCTCCATCCAGAGTCTATATGTCCTATGACATCACACTGACCTCACAGCTCCTCCTCCCAATGTCCCTCCATCCAGAGTCTATATGTCCTATGACATCACACTGACCTCACAGCTCCTCCTCCCAATGTCCCTCCATCTGGCTTTTTTCTGATACTCTTAGGATGTGGGCGGACCCTTGGCATCCTCACTAGCAAAGTAGAATTGTTGGTCCTGTATTGTATGTAATGACATCAGAATTCCTGCTACAAGCTTTTATCCTGCATAGTGTGGGGGTCCTGTGTGGGTAAATTATACCTCAGTCTGAAGTGGAGCTTTAATAATATGGAAACCTGAATGGAGAGGTGAGGAGGATTCTGGGAATATCATTTGATTTTACTCTTTGTGTTCAGATCTAGAGATTTCCTCCTGTAAAGTCTGGAGATCATATGACCATCACATTGCCTCCACCTCCCTCCCTGATAGAATAGAGAAATACAAAGAAGATTCTAGAAGTCACCAGAGAGATGATGGAGGAGAGGTGAGCGGTGCTGGGAATTCTGGGACATTATCCAGTAACAGACAAGGGATGTGTCTGGATGGTGACTGTATCATTGTGTGTGTCAGGTTCCTATAAGGTGTCAGGATGTCACTGTCTATTTCTCCATGGAGGAGTGGGAGTATTTAGAAGGACACAAGGATCTCTACAAGGACGTCATGATGGACAATCAGCCGCCCCTCACATCACCGGGTAAGAGGAGACTTTATTGTAAAGGAGAGAGCAGTACGGAGGCTCCACCTAGATCCCCCATCATCTGATAAACACATAGAAACAATGTATTCAGTCAGTGTGTGTGTTTCCTACAGATGGATCCAGTAATGGGAACCCATCAGAGAGATGTCCCCCGTCCTCTGTATTCCCGGGATTCCACACAGGAAGGTCACACCATCCCCCACCATCATCAGGTAGATGATTGACAATTATTGGTAGTTCTGATTTATACACCATCATGTAGATGATTGACAATTAATGTTTTATTATATATTCAGAGTGGAAACCTCGGGGATGATAATATTGATGCTAAAGAAGAGTATAAAGAGGAGGATGAGGAGTATGGAGTGATGGAGGAGTTTTCAGAAGGACACAAGGATAAGATGGAGCCACCAAATACCAGGAACCCACCAGAGAGATGTCCCCGTCCTCTGTATTCCCGGGATTCCACACAGGAAGATCGCACCATCCCCCACTGTTACAAGGTTGGTGGGATGGAGCATCTAAAACATGGACTCCTAGAGATGATGTGTTGATTTTTAATGTGATGTCACAATAATAAATCTTATATCTTACAGATGATATTCTCTCTCATTTTCTTGATTTAGAGTGGAGATCCAATCGATATAGAATTTGAGGTTAAATCAGAAGAAGAAGAAGAGAGGTATGTGAGGGATGATCAGCAGTCTATGGAGGAGGATGGAATAACGGGGACATTTATAGAGGAGGACACTCCTACAGAGATCAGCACAGGTGGGTCATTAACACTTAATACATTCCTCCGCCCATACTGCTCACTGATTGGTCCAGAGTAGGGCGGGGACTGGGTGATAATCTTCCTTCTCTGTGATGCAGACACAATTTATGGATCTAGACTGCATTTATGGAAATTCTGGGGTTAATCAGGGATAAGCAAGATCTCTGACAGAACAATCCCCCCAGGATTACTTGTTCTGTTGTCTGCTGTCTGTGCCGGGTGGAGGGATATGTCTGTATAGTCTCAGACCCAAGTCACTGAGTGCAGTCTCAGGAGATGGGAGGCAGCGGTGTGGGACCTCTGCAACTTGTCTCATGTAAACATTTAATCTTCCACTGAATACTAATATTATGAGTCCTGACCCTTACACTGTATAATTTATATTGTACATTACATACTCCTGACCCCTGCACTATATACTCTGTTGTACATTACATCATTCTGATTCTATATAGTCCTATCTGTTGTATCTTATACAATATGTTGTACTTTACATAGTCCTGACTTCTCCTCTCTCCCCTCTACCCACTGCTATATATACACATAATATGGATTCTCTTTTGTTACACCCATTTCCTACCAGCTGGACATTTTATATCTGATGATTTGATTGGAGCACAGCAGGAACCAATCTGCTCATGTCTAGTAATAATCTTTTTATTTCTATTTTAGTAGATGGACGGGAGATGAGGAAAACCTCAGAGGATTGTCTCACGTTGTCTCCAGACTGTAAAGTAGAAGATGAGGACATCACACAGTATAGTCCAGGAGAAAACCCGACTATCTCAAATGTCCATCCGGCACCACACAGTGTAGATGGACCATCGTATTCCTCTTATCCTGAGGAACCTCAGACTGTGAGGGACGGTGCCGTCCTTCCAACAGAGAAGAGCTTTTCCTGTACTGAGTGCGGGAAGTGTTTCCCTTCTAAATCCAAACTTAATGTGCATATAAGATCTCACACAGGAGAGAAGCCGTATTCCTGTCCTGAGTGCGGGAAATGTTTTTCAGTGAAGTCCTATCTTTACACACATCAGAGATCTCACACAGGGGAGAAGCCGTATTCCTGTCCTGAGTGCGGGAAATGTTTTTCACAGACGTCCCATCTTTTCACACATCAGAGATCTCACACGGGGGAGAAGCCGTATTCCTGCCCTGAGTGCGGGAAATGTTTTTCACAGACGTCCAGTCTTTACACACATCAGAGATCTCACACAGGGGAGAAGCCGTATTCCTGTTCTGAGTGTGGGAAATGTTTTTCACAGACGTCCCATCTTTACACACATCAAAGATCTCACACGGGGGAGAAGCCATATTCCTGTCCAGAGTGTGGGAAATGCTTTGTACTAAAGTCACAACTTTTCACACATCAGAGTTCTCATAACAGGAATAGTCCAGGAGAAAACTTGGCTACAGCAAATGTCCATCCGGCACCACACAGTGTAGATGGACCATCGTATTCCTCTTATCCTGAGGAACCTCAGACTGTGAGGGACGGTGCCGTCTTTCCAACAGATAAGAGATTTTCCTGTACTGAGTGCGGGAAGTGTTTCCATTATAAATCCTATCTTAATAGGCATAAAAGATCTCACACAGGAGAGAAGCCCTATTCCTGTCCTGAGTGCGGAAAGTGTTTCCTTTCTAAATCCAATCTTAATGAGCATCTAAGATCTCACACAGGAGAAAAGCCGTATTCCTGTCCTGAGTGCGGGAAATGTTTTTCACAGATGTCCCATCTTTACACACATCAGAAATCTCACACGGGGGAGAAACCGAATTCCTGTACTGAGTGTGGGAAGTGTTTCCATTATAATTCCTATCTTAATAGGCATAAAAGATCTCACACAGGAGAGAAGCCATATTCCTGTCCTGAGTGCGGGAAATGTTTCCTTTCTAAATCCAATCTTAATGAGCATATAAGATCACACACGGGGGAGAAGCCGTATTCCTGTCCTGAGTGCGGGAAATGTTTTTCAGTGAAGTGCAGTCTTGACACACATCAGAGATCTCACACGGAGGAGAAGCCGTATTCCTGTCCTGAGTGCGGGAAATGTTTTTCACAGACGTCCAATCTTTCCAGACATCAGAAATCTCACACAAGGGAGAAACCGTAATTCCTGCCCTGAGTGCGGGAAGTGTTTCCCTTATAAATCCTATCTTAATAGGCATATAAGATCTCACACAGGAGAGAAGCCGTATTCCTGTCCTGACATTTAAAAGGAGATTGGAACTTTAAATGAAGCAGTTGAAATGCAGAGGTGAGAGTAAAAAATATTTTATTCATCACAAATATATAGTAGAAGAGTAATTTCATATATATACATGTAATTAGCACAAGGCATAGACATGATGATACAAAGGTATAAATAAAGGAACACATGATTCAAGATGAGTACATAATGATCAAATGATAATATATAAAACAATAATATGGCCAAAGACAGCATGCCCAGTACCCGTGTTTATAATCGCATAGTATTAGTATAATTGTACTAAATTAAAATTGATGACATCATCAGGGTGTAATAAGTATCACTGTAGCATCAAGTATAGCTCGACGCGTTTCATGGATGTTTCTCCAGTCATCAGGAGAAGATGCGACAGATTCCTGTGAAATATATAAATATAGTAAACCACACTCTATACAGAGGGGAATAGAAAAAAATAGTACTTAAGAAAGGTTGCCAGGCACACTTACCAACCCTGGCAGTGAGTGTGACATGCGGTGAATGGCACATAGTGGGCCAGAGGCATAAACGCCACCGCGGGAGCTGAGGCGGCGTGGTATACATTAGCAGCATTGGGTGGTGTTAAAAAGCACCTGGGTATGAGGGTAGTCTCCATGTGACGGCAGTGCTGGTGTATGGGTCATCAAACAGGGTAGTCTGGGAACAAATATTGAGTATAAATGTATTTTAAAATAGTAATGAGTTTGGAAATAGTATATAAACAATGAACCCAGTGTATCTGCATGTATAGTGATGATAACAGGGAGTATTGAATAAGAAATATAATATATATATATATATATATATATATATATATATATATATATATATATATATATATATGGTGGACTGATGCCTCTGGCCCACTATGTGCCATTCACCGCATGTCACACTCACTGCCAGGGTTGGTAAGTGTGCTTGGCAACCTTTCTTAAGTACTATTTTTTTTCTATTCCCCTCTGTATAGAGTGTGGTTTAGTATATATATTTCACAGGAATCTGTCGCATCTGCTCCTGATGAGTGGAGAAACATCCGCAAAACGCGTCGGGCTATACTTGATGCTACAGTGATACTTAATACACCCTGATGATGTCATCAATTTTAATTTAGTACAATTATACTAATACTATGTGATTATAAACACGGGTACCGGGCATGCCGTCTTTGGTACTTGCAGGCCATATTATTGTTTATATATTATCATTTGATCATTATGTACTCATCTTGAATCATGTGTTCATTTATTTATACCTTTGTATCATCATGTCTATGCCTTGTGCTAATTACATGTATATATATGAAATTACTCTTCTACTATATATTTGTGAGGAATAAAATATTTTTTTCTCTCACCTCTGCATTTTAACTGCTTCATTTAAAGTCCCCAATCTCCTTTTGAATGTACCTAATACATGGATGGAGGCACCTTACCGTGCCTCATTTAAAGTCCCAAAACCCCCCTTCTATAGATTATATACCGGGATGGAAGCAGTTGAAAAGTTGGATTAGCAGTGTTCCCCTGCTATCCATGTGTGAGGTTTACCCTCAGATGTCTTTATGCCCTGTTTGGGACCTGTACATCTGGGACAGCCAAGAATATACTTTGTATAACGGTGTATGCACTTACTAGTCTTATAAATGACAACAATATACGACTTTCCCGGCACTTGCTTTATGGTCATATATGACCACCCATGTCTTTATATCTATCCGCGCCCATCGCTCTGGTGGTGTTCTGTGGCTTTGTGGTTTATTGAGCATATTTGTGGCGTTTGGGGGGTTCTTTCTTCACTGCGGGAGCTGCGATGCACTTTGTGGATCCCCCACTCCTCCCTACACACTACTTGTGTCCGGGAGGTTCGGGTGGATGCCCCTTCATGCATCGTCGCCATGGTCCTTTACGTCATGCACACAGCGCCAGCCCTGACGCCATTGCGCTGACGCTGAGAGCACCAACTGCATGGTTTCTGTGGGGGAGGTTTTTGCACCAATCACTGAGCGATTCATCGGCTCAGGTGCGGACACCCCTCACAGGCTCACGCAAGTGGCGTTGGTGGCATGTATTTACATATCTCCCAGTCAGAGCGGGCTGTCCACATGGCCTGTCTCCTCCTGGGGTTCCTGCACACCAACTGTTCTGCTTGGTCTTGCATGGTAAGCAGCAATCGGGTAAGTGTTCCTGGGTTTAGCTTCACCCTGGCTTTTAGGATTTGTTTTACTGCACACTCTATCTTTCAATATATTTTTGTATTCATTTTATCACCATTCACTAGTTTAATGCTTGCACATATCTAGGTTACTGTCAGTCACTTGTCACATATACATCAGTCTACCATATATATATATATTATATTTCTTATTCAACACTCCCTGTTATCATCACTATACATGCAGATACACTGGGTTCATTGTTTATATACTACTTCCAAACTCATTACTATTTTAAAATACATATATACTCAATATTTGTTCCCAGACTATCCTGTTTGATGACCCATACACCAGCACTGCCGTCACATGGAGACTACCCTCATACCCAGGTGCTTTTTAACACCACCCGATGCTGTTCTAACTACTAGTATACCACTGGCCCCGCCTCAGCTCCCGCGGTGGAGTTTATGCCTCTGGCCCACTATGTGCCATTCACCGCATGTCACACTGCCAGGGTTGGTAAGTGTGGCAGAGATGAGAGATTCAGTAGGCCTAAAAAAAAATGAAGTGAACTTTTTGCTCTTGAAAAGCAGATGAGCTGGTTTACTCTTTTACAAGTCTCAAATATATAAATTTTCCAAGCAGGTGTTGAGCCAGAAAGAAACTAGAACAATGGTACCTGTTGTCACCAAACAAAAAAGGTGTGTACTTATTTTGTTGATTAGTTTGAGAAGACCAAACTTACTAGGTATCATCACCTGGAAGTATTCCGTGACTAGGAAAACCCATTGTGCTCTAGTAAAGACTGTTTGGACAATTTACAACCATGAAGACAAAATTCAATAGCTGACACCTTGTCCAACAAAACCTATTGTGTGAAGTTTTTAGGAACTTGTGGACACAGCTAAGCTATCTAAACATTTATTGGACTGCCCAAAGTCCATCTCAAAACATGATGTTACAAGTCATCCGAATTATATGTGATATTTGTAGGTCACAAAAGAAACATTATAATTCTCATATCTGATGTGTTGAAGAACTGTGTAATCAGGAAAATATATATGAAAGTGTGATTATAAGTAGAAGTGCTTTAGGAACAAATTAGTATTAAGAAAAACATATGATCATGATATAAATGTATAAGAATTTAACCAAATTATACAGGTATCCAGATAGATAATAATTGAATGTGATGTTGATTAATATATATATATATATAACCTGTGTCCTTTTCAAATGGACTAAATTTTTACAGATATACAATGATATACATATATATCACCATTTTATGCAAGTGATGAATCAATAATTATGCTAAGCGTATTTGATAGTATGTGGTTAGTAGAATTCCGAGTTTGAGAGATTATTTTCACTAAGGTACAAATAATACACCATATAAAATAAAATATATTAATTTACAGAGAAGCAGCAAAACACATGTGAGACACCTAGTGGGCGAAGGTGCTATTACCTTAAAATCATTTAGACTCCTGGGAAAGGTAAACATCACATTTTGCCTGCCAATAAAAAAGGAACACATACCTTTTGGGCTGAACATATTACAAGTTTTATTAGCTTATTGTTTGAGGGGTATTTAAGAGACAAGAAAGATACCATTAGGGAGAAGAGCTCAGGGACTCACCCTAGGAGAGAGCTCAGGGATCCACCCTGAGAGGAGGCTCACCCTCACCCTGGGGGAAGGGACAATGGGAGAAAGATCTTCCCAGACAGACTGACACCCATGCACCATGCATGAATATATATTGTAACATTCAAGAAGATTCCTGAACCCGGCAGCCATCTTAAGAATCCTGGTAACCAGCAATCCAGACTAATAGCCATTTTGGAATGGGTAAATATGTCATGTTGATTTTATCTGGTATGTTCTCTTAAATATAGATGTATAAAATATTCTAATATTGATAATCATTCTCCAGAATCGATAACCGCCTTTTAGATTTTTTCTCTAAAAATCAATTTTTCATTATATATTACTTTTTGCATAGTTGCCACTTTTATGGACAAAACAAACGTCTAATTTATTTCGCATTGTTCAACGTTACTTACCTGCAGCATAGTAACGGCTGGGTGTGTGAAATACAGACATTCTGTTATATTGTCAAGTATCATAAGGTTATTGATTCTACTGAAGAAGTTATCATGGTGATATTGTGTCCAAGGTACTACTACGCCCAGTTTGAGGGTATTTCCATTAGTTGTCAAAATGTTCAAGTAATGCAATCTGTATTTTAATTTCATGAAAATATTTATTTTCTGTCAACCAATAAATGTAACTATTCCGTATGATCACTCGTCTCTGTGAATAAGTTTCACATATATAGACTGTGTCATATAGATTGATTTTGTATCTTAAAAATCTTCGTTAAAAATTACTTAATAAAAATGTGCGGGAAACTGTCCTTAAAAAGCACAACAGTATATATATGAAATTACTCTTCTACTATATATTTGTGATGAATAAAATATTTTTTACTCTCACCTCTGCATTTCAACTGCTTCATTTAAAGTCCCCAAACTTTTTTTGAATGTACCTAATACAGGGATGGAGGCACCTTACCGTGCCTCATTTAAAGTCCCAAAATCCCCCCTTCTATAGATTATTCCTGTCCTGTTTGCGGGAAATGTTTCCCTTCTAAATCCAATCTTAATGAACATATAAGATCACACACAGGGGAGAAGCCGTATTCCTGTCCTGAGTGCGGGAAATGTTCCTCAGTGAAGTCCTGTCTTCCTGTACATCAGGGATCCCACACAACCCTTGAGGTGTATCAGTGCCTTGAGTGCGGGAAATGTCTTCTATATGAATGTTTATGGACATCACAGCTCTCATGTGGGGAAGAAGCACACCCTGATATACACCTCAGATATACTCCATGGCTGATCTTCATCATGTAAGAAACAGTTGATAAGGAGATCAGAGATCACCAAAGACATGGATGAAGTGTTGTAAAAATACAATGGATGGGCGGCTCATACAGGTCTGGTAATGTACTTTTATGTCATGGCTTTCTTCCAGGTCCGCACCCATGCACGCGCACACCCAGAAACCTCCACTGTCATTGGCTGTAGGACAAGTTTGTCAGCAGGTCCCAGCCAATGATTTTTGCCCTGTACCCTGCTGATCACCTGCAGCCAATGACAAATCACTCCTGTGTTTTATTTTGTAAACACGGGGAGCTATCTTGTGATTTCTTCTCTTCCTGAGTCCTTTTCGGTTCAGGAAGAGAAGAGAACACCACACTGTGAGTATAATCACCACACTTTACACCCACACACCTTAGATTGGCACATTTAACCCCATTGATTGCCCTCATTCACCCTTTGATCCCCCCTGTCACCCAACCAGTGCCATTAGTACAGCGTCAGTGTACAGTATTTTTCACCAATTGCTGTATTACGGTCACTTGTTACATCAGATAGCGCCAGGGTCAGCTAGCATTAGATTGCCCGCACACTATCGCACTCACGCTATAGGATCCTGATCACCTGATTAATTGTTGTTATCCTGATTAATTGTTCAAGTGCGTCTTCCTATTACCTATTTTTCAGAAATATCGAGTTGTACAGAGATTGGCCAATCAGATTGCATAGTGTATGACCATCTTAAGTGCCAAATTTGGAATGTAGATGTGCCATGACCCCCTTGTATTTTCACAAGTGGACACAAGAACCTACACCTCTAGAGATCTATGTGTGCAGCACAGTGGTGTAGTGGTTAGCACTTTCACCTAGCAGTAAAAAGGGTCGCTGGTTCGAATCCTGACCATGACACCATCTGTCTGGAGTTTGCATGTTCTCCCTGTGCCTGCGTGGGTTTCCTCCCACACTCTAAAAACATGCTGTAAATTGGCCCTAATATGTATGAATGTGTGTTAGGCACCCACACAAACACCACCCCATGTTAAAAAAATATTTTTTTTTCTTAATTTGCAAATAAGGATTATCTCTTCCTCAAAGCAGCAGTACAAGCAACTTCCTGTAGGGGGTGTGATGTCATTCTGGCCACCGCTTTCCGAGAACCACATACGCTCATACCTCCGCGCACACAGCACTCACGCATCTCTCATACACATCGGTCGCACATCTAGATGCATTTGGCACATTTAGCTGCAGGAACCCAATTTTTATGGAAATTAATAGTAAAGTAGATGCAGATTTCCAGGACTGGACTAACAAATGTTTCTAGTGAAAGGCAACTGGTGTTTTCTATTAAACAAGGTCTAAATGGGCCATTGACATCCATCACAGTTGTACTTAGGAATGTGTCTTTGCAAAGTTCAACTAAATGAAATCCTTTCTTATTTTTGCTCGGGGATAGAGTGCAGAGGGATTAGAAGTCTGGTCAGTTTTTGGGGATGTCTGCACCCCTGATAGGGTGAAGACACCTCCCAAATTCTGCCACTTTCTCCTTCAAATTTATTCACTTCCTGTCACATAGCCAAACAGGAAGTGAGGGTAAAACCCTACCAATGTCTTTCCTTGGGGACACACAGGTCAATCTAAATAGTTTCCCCATTAGGTAAATTACACTCCAGCATTTTTCTCTGTACACCCCAAATTATTACTAGGCATCTTGGGCTTTGGGGTTTATTTACTAAAGGTAAATCCACTTTGCACTTGCTGGAGATCTGAGGGGGACATGCAAGGAAGATTAAAAAAAAAAAACATCTTTACTTGTACATGATTGGATGATAAAATCACCAATGCTTCCCCTCAGATTTTCAGTGACTACACTTGTATTGCAGAGTGGATTTGCCTTTAATAAACCCAAAAATACCTAATAATTTGGGGTGTGCACAACAAAGTGCTAGAGTGCAATTTGCCTAATGGGGACACTAGTTAGATTGACCTGTGTGTCCCCAAGAAAATACATTGGTAGGTTTTTACCCTCACTTCCTGTTTGGCTATGTGACAGGAAGTGAAGCCAATTTAAAAAAAAGAGACACAAAGACCAACCTAACAAAAAGACAAGCAGGGTTTCTAACACTCACTTGGTTTCCCTCAAATGCCCGCAATTAGAAAAGGATTGTCTGGAGCTAGATTTTAGCTCAGTGCTCTAAATCAGTGCTTCTCAACGCTGTCCTCAAGTACCCCCAACAGGCCATGTTTGCAGGTTTTCCTTCATCTTGCACAGGTCCTTTAAATCACAGTCAATGGCTTGGTATTTTGGACAGCTATTCTAGATAAGAAATTCCCAAAACATGTCCTGTCGGGGGTACTTGAGGATTGAGGCTGGGAACCACTGCACTAAAATGGAAAAATTGGAGTACTTACCTCTCTGTAATTTTCCTTTCCTGGTGCCTATCCATGGCAGCATATGCACAATCCATGTATATACTACCATGAAGGCACCAGGAAAGGAACTGACAAATCACACCTGTTTTGTTTTGACAGGCCAATCAGCCTAGTTAAGCTGCAGCAGGGAAATCTGATGCATGAAAAATAACAAAAAACACAAAACATCAAAATGTGCATCAAATTTTATTTGTCAACAAAACAGGACTTGGAAAAGAGTAGGGATGAGCCCGGTGTTCAAATCGAACATTGGCCATTCGTCCGTTCGTCGAAACCAGAACTTTGTGGGCCGTTCGCATCAAATTCGTGTGATATGAACGGCCCACAATGCACTGCGCCAGTCGCAGTGCATTGCTGGCTGGTGATTGGCCAAGCATGCACTGTGACCCCGCATGCTTGGCCACTCACAGCGCCGGCAGCGAGGAGAGCCATAATTGGCCACAGGCAGGATGCCTGTGGCCAATTATAGCTCAGGGGGCTTTAGTACACGCCCCACACTATATAAGGCCGCCAGTGCGGCGGCCTTGTGTAGTGTTGTGCAACGTTCATAGAGAGCAGGATAGGCAGGGACAGTGTCAGCTGTGCTTTATACTTCTTTAGATAGCGCTGTTACAGTGAGTCTAGTGTTCAGGGAGAGAGCAGGATAGGCAGGGACAGTGTCAGCTTTGCTTTGCTTCCTAACCTACCGCTGTTACAGTGGGTGTAGTGTGACAAGACATTACATTAAAGCCGCAAGCAGTTTTAACCGCTTAAGGACCGCCTGCTGCAAATATACTTAGGCAGAATGGCACGGCTGGGCACATCAATGTACAGGTACGTTGCCCTTTAAGAGCCCAGCCGTGGGACCGCTCGCGACCCGGTCCTGAGCTCCGTGACCGCGGCCGTGGGACCAGCATAGCCGATCGCCGCTGGTGTTCCACGATCCGGTCACAGAGCTGAAGAACGGGGAGAGGTAAGTGTAAACAAACCTCTCCCCATGCTTCCTAGTGACACTGTCACTGATTGTCTGTTCCCTGTCATAGGGAAAGACGATCAGTGACGTCACATGCCAAGCCACTCCCCCTACAGTAAGAAAACACACACAGGGCTCACTTAACCCCTCCCGGCCCCCTAGTGGTTAACTCCTTCACTGACAGTGTCACTTACACAGGAATCAGTGCATTTAAATAGCACTGATTGCTGTATAAATGACAATGGTCCCAAAAATTTGTCAAAAATGTCCGATGTGTCCGCCATAATGTCGCAGTCACAATAAAAATCGCTAATCGCCGCCATTACTAGTAAAAAAAAAAAAAATATTAATAAAAATGCTATAAAACTATCCCCTATTTTGTAAACGCTATAACTTTTGCGCAAACCAATCAATAATCGCTAATTGCGATTTTTTTTTACTAAAAATATGTAGAAGAATATGTATCGGCCTAAACTGAGGAAAAAATATGTTTATATCTTTTTTGGGGATATTTATTATAACAAAAAGTAAAAAATATTGCATTTTTTTCAAAATTGTCGCCCTATTTTTGTTTATAGCGCAAAAAATAAAAACTGCAGAGGTAATCAAATACCACCAAAAGAAAGCTCTATTTGTGGGAAAAAAAAGGACGTCAATTTTGTTTGGGAGCCACTTTGCACGACCACGCAATTGTCAGTTAAAACAACGCAGTGCCAAATCGCAAAAAGTGCTCTGGTCTTAAGTCAGCAAAATGGTCCGGTCTGAAAGTGGTTAAATGACATGGATTTAATGTTTTAATATAGTGTAAAAGAACGGATTACATGAAAAAAATAAAAAAATGAAAAATTCTGTGTGGAACTCCGCTTTAAGATGACATTTGTGTACAAGAAACACCTTAAAGCGGTTCTGCACTGTCTGTAGTGTTTTTTTTTTTTTTTTAGTGCAATGCAATGGCTTATGAGATGTAGTTTAAGTACTCACGTGTCACATTTCTGTAACTCACTGCTGCCGGTTTTCGTCATCTAAGAGAATTTGGAAAAATCTTTCCTGCTGGTTGCCATTTTGCCTGTGGGCATGTGAACCCACACAGGCACTTCAGATGGCCCAGCATGCCCCACCGTTACTGCGCACGCGCGAGATCGGCAAAGTGTAGCTCACGTTCGCCCACATCTTCTGAAATCTCGCGAGATTTCGGAAGATGTGGCCGAAATCTCCCGAGATTTCGGAAGATGTCCGCACTGACTCCTGGGATCAATGACACCAGATCCCAGGAGACAGTGCGGCGTGACGAGAATCGACGCAGAGACCCCGCCCACCGCCGAAGAGACAGAGGAAAGAACGTCAGCGATTACAAGGTAAGTGGAAAAAAAAAACACACTTCATTTAGTACTCTTTGCCTGATTTGGAAGGCAAAGAGATTTACCAAATGAAATGTGTGCAGGACCGCTTTAACAATTACCACCATTTTATTCTCCAGGGCCTCTGCTTTCAGAAAATATATGTTTGGGGGTTTTATCTAATCTTCAGGCAAAATCTGCATTTTACCATGTGTGCAAAAATAAAGCAAAACCAGCGGTGAAAGGTTCAATGTGAGCTAGATGGAATCACTCTGCTGTGGTCACACTCTAAACATTAGAGCTCCCCCTAGCTGCAGCCTGGTAATAACATTGCTAGGACATCTTTATATAAACGTCTCCTGACATTTAGGGGTCTATTCCCTGTTTGTATAGCAATTTATCTGCCATGTTCATTCCTTCTGTGTGTGCATGGAGGGGGAAATTTATGTTATTAGAATATTTGCTGGTTGAATAATTTCCATTGATTTAAAATAGAAAATACTACCTAGCTGGAGATAATTGTTATTATACTTAGCGCCATCTAAAGCCCAAATGTGGTATTTTTCATTTTAAATCAATAGTTAGTTGAAAGCGGAGTTCCAGACACAATGTAATAATGCATTATTACATTAAAAAATGTTTACATATGTTTAATAGTGGATGTTGATGAAATATTTTTTTTTTTGTACTCACAAGTTTGTACATCCTCTTCTGGCCACTGCCATCATGATTGTGGGCATGTGAAGCCCATTCGATACCTCTTTCCGGGATTAGCATTAGAGAGGTGCGGTGCATGCTGGGTAACCAGCATGCACCTCTCGATGCATGCTGGTTCACCGGCAGCCATAGCGCTGATTGTTTCTAAAGTTGCCATAACAACGGGCGGTGACGGAGGAAAGTCCCGCCCCATTGTTATGGCAACCGCCTTAGATTTTTGATCACAGTACTGCACACATACTCCTGGGAAATGTGAGTCATCATTTCCCAGGAGTCTGTGGGCAGTACTGTGATCAAAAGGTGAGGGAGGAAGTGACGAGGAGCACTGCAGACCAGGAAGTGTCAGATTAGGAGGACTACATAGCAACAGAGCATTTCTGGTAAGTATTAAAAAAAATGTTTTCCTCCAAATGTTTCTTTATAAGTTTAAAGGTGTGTGATTATGTAAAAAAATAATAAGGGTCAAACTCCACTTTAATTAACTTATGTTCATCAATACGAAAATTTGTGTGGTCTCTATAATTTGATTATTAGAGATAAAAATAAATAAACTTATACCATCATCCAGAAATCTTTGCAATAGAGGGGTGGGAACCTGGTCCCCAGCCAGGTTACCACAAAGGACATGTGGGCTTGGTTTGGACTATCGCGGTACAGTAGGACAATAAATGTGAATATATAGCGAGTATACAGTTATAAAAATTATAAAAGTAATTTTATTGATACAGAGATAATGGTCATTTGGGAGGAATCACAGTGGGACAATTCATCACAGAAAACAACTTGACTAGTTCCTCGGACAATAGCCGCTTCATCAGAAGAGTATCTGTGGATTCATTTAACAAATGATCAAAAAACAGTATACATGCCCTGAGGCATAAACAGTACACAATATAACATGACATTAAAACCAAATAATTGGTGTGTAAGGGGGGAGAGCAGGACTGCTTACCCTTGTCCCGACAGGCCCTGATCGCAGGGCATAACCACCAAAGAGGGGGTCTCCTGCGGCGACTCGGGGAGCTACAAAACATGATGGACCGGATTTTGAAAGAATAAATTAAGATAAGGGGTGGATATAGTATGAACATTCAGAGTCACACAATAGTGGACTAGTGAAACAGGGTGAAACATGCAGTGGGATTGGGATGTCTTAAGGAAAGTTCAATTAAAATAATCAGTTTATGTTCATCAATGACTACCGTACTCATAAGCGCATGACTATGGTCTCAGGTAGAAGTACGAAGCCATGCCTGATGATGGAATGTAAAGGGTCCATTTAAAAAAAAAACATTCTGGCTGTGATTTAAAGTGATTGTAAAGGCTTGTTTTTTTTTAAAATAACAAACATGTCATACTTACCTCCACTGTGCAGCTCGTTTTGCATAGTGTGGCCCCCGATCCTCGACTTCTGGGGTCCCCGGTGGCGCTCTCGGCTCCTCCCTGCATCAGATAGCCCCCTAGGAGAAGTGCTTTCCCAGGGGGTTACCTTGTGGGTCCGCTCCCGAGTCCAGCATTTGCGTCCATAGACACGAATGCTGAACTTGGCCCCGCCCCCGCATCATTGGATTTGATTGAAAGCAGCGGGACACCTTGAACATCGAGATTTATGATGATAATCAGCTCCATCCAGTGACCATAATGAGGTATTTTTCCTGAAATACTTCAAACAGCAAAAATAGTGCAATGCTGCATTATGGCCACTAGATGGAGCCAAGGAAATCAGCATATGAAAATAAATATATCCAAAACGTATATTTGGGCAAACGCTGGTCACATTCATTCAACTGTTTAAAAAAAAAATAGTGTTTATGAAAGATTACCCCACAAAATGTACTCAGCCAATGAAAGTTAACGACTCAATTTTTATTTTTCTACTGCTATCAATGGCCAACACGGTACAACACTTCATCCATGTCTTTGGTGATCTCTAATCTCCTTATGAACTATTTCTTACATGATGAAGATTAGCCATGGAGTATATCTGAGGTGTATATCAGGGTGTGCTTCTTCCCCACATGAGACCTGTGATGTCCAGCAACATTCATATAGAAGACATTTCCCACACTCAAGGCACTAATACACCTCAAGGATTGTGCGGGATCCCTGATGTAAGGGAAGACAGGACTTCAGTGAGGAACAATTCCCTCACTCAGGACAGGATTACGGCTTCTCCCCCGTGTGAGATCTCTGATGTGTGTAAAGATTGGACTTCTGTGAAAAACATTTCCCACACTCAGGACAGGAATACGGCTTCTCTCCTGTGTGAGATCTTTTATGTACATTACGTTAGTATTTAGAAGGGAAACACTTCCCACAATACTGAACGCTGAGACTTTTTTCATGGATATAATAATTTTATATATAATGCACAATACTAGTAAACTTTTACTTTATGTAATAGTAATGCCTTCTATTACCTCCAGTCTATCAGCCTCCACCTTCTCTGGGGTCAGATGCTGATCTTCACTGCACAGAGACCTTGAAGAGGAAGTAAACCCTGATGGGTTTACCTTCTCTTTGTTTCCCTGCAAAGATAAAGAATAATGGGCTACTATGCATCGCATAGTAGCCCATTATGTGTCCTTTACCTGACACAGGAGCCAGCGATGTCACCACTGTCCCCTCTTCCACGGTGTGTCCATCTTCTTTACGGGTATCGTGGCTCCGGCGCTGTGACTGGCCGGAGCCGTGATGACGTCACTCTCACGTCATGTGCACGGGAGCTGCCACTAGCGGCATATCACTGTTAGCAGCGACGTGCTCAGTGCACCTGCGCGCCGCTGTCTACTGTGTCGTAGACATCGGTGCCCGTCTTTTTGCAAATATCCCCTAAACCGTGTAGGTATAGGAGATATTTATTGGACCTACAGGTAAGCCTCAATCTAGGCTTACCTGTAAGTCAAAGTGGTCTGTAAAGGGGTTTACAACCACTTTAAAGTCATTGTAAATGCTGGATTTCTTTTTTTAAACAAACTTGTCATACTTACCTGCTCTGTGTAATGGTTTTGCACAGAGCAGCCCTAATTCTCCTCTACTGGACCCCCCTCCCCCACTGGCTCCTCCTGCCTTCAGATTGCCCCTATAGGAAGCTACAAAGTATAGTATAAAGCTCCCCTATAGGAAGCCACAAAGTATAGTATAGAGTCCCCCTATAGGAAGCCACAAAGTATAGTATAGAGTTCCCCTATAGGAAGCCACACACGTTATCTGTGGATATATATTAGGGTGTGATATTGGAATTATCATTTGAGTATTAATTTCTAATTGGAGTTTAACAATTTTATTAATAATATAGATATATTGAAACTGGTTTAGACAACCTTTGATTGGAAATGAAATCCAGGTTAATGGGGAATTTATAAAAATGGTATTAGTTTAGTTTAAGATAACAATTTTGTAATTTTACATTTATTGAGTGGAAAGAAAAAAAGATTAAGATGAGGTTGTTAATTGGAATACAGCTGCCATAATGTTTACCAAAGCCAAGATGGATGGGATACATAAGAAGTTTTTCTACAAAAATTAAATCTTAAAGTCTGATAATAAATTGATGTGCGGCCCATGATGTGAGAGTAATAAATAAAATGTAAATATGACAGACCCATCACATCAAGTCCACACACCCTGTTAGGATAGATCCCACCTGCAGCCAGTTGTTTTATAGTTTTTGGTGTGGCTGAGCGCTTTGTTTGTTTTTATTTTTTTTTATTTTTGAATCCAAAGCAGAATGTGTGGATTGTGAAATGATGTCCCCCTTTTCCTTGTAAGTACAGTGGGTATAAGCAGAAGAATATTTTGGATTTATGGACATCTCTGCATGACCGCAGGGTATTGTTATCATTTATTATAATATTGCCAGGAAAAAGTTGTCTTTTTGAAACCTGAAACTGGAGTTCTTACACAAACAGCATGATAGAAAACAAGCCATTGTAATATAGTTATGCAAGCTGGACCCAGTAATGAAGGGTTCACCCCGATATATCAGAGCTGTACCTTTATGCAAAGGTGCTATTAGACAAAGTTAGACATTATTTTGGTCAAATATTTAATTTTTAATGGCCCGACATTTTGCACAGCAAATATACAGCTAACTAAATGTTTGTCTAATGAAAGGTTTAAAATATGAGTTTGTTTATGTACAAATCTAACAATGAAAAATGTGTACATTTTAATCCAGCCACCTTATTGCCCCTATTGGAGGAGGCTGTAGACGGGGGAAACCACATGTGTTAAATTGATGACGTAGGAATCAGCTGCTGTGAGCCCAGTGCAGGACACACTCCCTGAAGACCCAGATATTTATTTTTTGTAGAGTTATTCCCGGTTTTATACTGAGTATGCAGTTTATCACCCAGAAGGATACTCTGTATATAGAGTCATTGGATCCTTTTTCCCCAGCTCAAGAAGCAGAGCTCCATGTTTTTAGCAAAGCCTGTGAGCTATAAAAAGAGTATATATTTATATAGATATTAGAGAACTAGAGAGCTTTTGGTTCCATTTGAAGGGCCAGAAGTTTGTTTTTACTTCGGCAGGTAAACCAATCAAGCATGCTAAGTTCATTTGATCGGCTGTTTTTAGCCTTCCCGGTTCTTGCTGAGGTAGCCATACTAACATTAAAACTCACACATGGAAGCAGACCGACTAAGGATGCTGCATTTACAGCCCCGGACACTTGCTGGGTCTGTGCAACTCACAGATTCCACCCTAGTTCTGGCCCAGTATAGCTGGGATTAATAATTCAACTTTAAGGACCCCAGAACGAGAAGAACAAGTGGTCCACAGTGGGCAACTTCTTATGAAACAGGACATTGGAAAAGGTGATCATTTATGTCTGCCAGACACTCTTTTCCCTCCAGCTTGACACATGGACCGTGTCATCAGTCACAAGCAGTTATGGCTGCCTTAGTAAATGAGCGTGGGATAGAGCCAGGGTTCACCACAGTTGTTTTTATAACATACCACTTCTTGTTTTACCTGTTACCAAAGGTGTTACCAAAAGCTGAACATCCCTTCCAGAGATTACAAAAAGATATATCCAGTTTCCCAAGTCAGGATCTTATGAGTATGCATTTTGTCTGTATGGACATGTTTTTTGGATGTCCAGTGGCCAATGCTACTGCAAAGGCCACAGTAAAAAGTGTTATCAGAAGTAGTTTGTAAGTACAGAGAGTAACAGAGGAAATCATTTTTATAGGAGAGTCCTTACTAGAAGTTTTGAGGTTTTATTTTTACACTCCCTACTGTCTACAATGTAGCGGACAAAGTAGAGTAAGAAACCTTTGCCTGAGTGTTTTCTTATAATTTATCAAGCCCCTAAGGGGATGATGGACTCTCTCCCTATAGGATTTGGTTTGGGAGTGTGTTACTCACTTGCTTATATTTTGTCTCAGCAGCTGAAGTCCTCCATTCGGATCTCACAGAGAATGTTGCTGATCTTTTAAGGTTTTTGACAAACTCATTTATGTGTTTTCTCCCCAATTCCAGATCCTAAAAGTTTGGAAGGATCTAAAACTAAAGCCAGGTGACTTGTGGATTGTTAAGAGACATTTATATATAAGGAAATGTTTGGAGACTCAATACAGAATCTATTTCATGTACAGTTTTGCAAAACTTGAAGGAAAAGTCACCTGGATCCACACCAGACACTGCAAAAATGACTAAATTAAAGAAATCTTTGTGTTTGATTTGTTTCCCTTTTGCAATCACAGTCTAGGGTACTTATTGATTCAATTACTTTAATGTAAGGGATATATATTTGAAAAGTAGTTTAGCCATGTTGAAGTCATATTTGTCTTTTGTACCTCTTCCATTTTATGTAGAATTGTCTGTGTTTACATATGCTGATAAGTCAGCATACCAACATTAAGCTAGAAGGCCATTCTGGCCACAGGAGTGTACAGCCAGTACTCTGTAAAAATGTCTTATCAATCATTTGTTTTTCACAATGAAAAGTCATTTTGTAATGAAAAAAGCTGCTCAGCTATTATTTTCTCCACAATGGAGTTTTTGCCTCTTTGGCCAGGACTACCTCCACCTAAGCGTGTGGAGGTTCCAGGTTAAAGGTGATAGCAGGTATGGTTAGTGATCAAAATATTGATCAAAAGAGGGGAGACTGTAATGGAAATTTGTAAGTTCTGTATATAATTGTATTCCATTTTGTATGTATGGCACAATGCCCTCACTGTGCACACGGCACTAATAATGTTTTCAGTACATGTTTACATTCTTTCGAGTCCTGATTAGAATAAGCCTGCCTATGATACGCCCCTTGTTACCATAAATGAACAATTGTAATATTAATGTGATACCTACGTAATCATGTGTATAAAACCCCTGAATTGCGTCATAATAAAGGAGAACGGTTATTCGGAAAGATGCTGAGCGTATCTTTTGTGTCTGTTCCCTACTGCAGTAGTTAGTATTAATTTGGAACCACTAATCAATATGAGGATAGGAGTTGCCTATCTATAAATTTCCAGGACAGTATAGTATAAAGCTCCCCTATAGGAAGCCACAAAGTATAGTATAGAGTCCCCCTATAGGAAGCCACAAAGTATAGTATAGAGTTCCCCTATAGGAAGCCACACAGTATAGTATAGAGTGCCCATATAGGAAGGTACAAAGTATAGTATAAAGTTCCCCTATAGGAAGCTAAAAAAACTATTGCCTTTAGAATCACTTGCTTCCTTCTCTTCCCCAGGACTACATGTACCATGAGGCATTGCTCCTCACACATTAAAGTTCTCAGGAATTTACTGACATGTATGGATGGTGTACTGAGCTGTATTTTCTGATGTGTAAATAAATGATGCATTCTGTATGTAGGCCAATTAATCGACTGACCAACTAGTTGATTATTAAAATAGTTGAGAACTATTTTCATAATCGATTAGTTGTTTCAGCCCTACATCTGTGAATCTCCTACCAGTTCATTTCTTTATTCATGGACCTTAGTCAGAGAGTGAGGAAACAACGAGAACTGTCTCTTATAGGAGTGACAGTGATGAGGGATTATAGGACCAGTGTCCCCACCCCCTCTATCACTCATTACCATCTTCCAACACAAGAAGTACTGCACTTCCTTATTTAGTCCATGATTTAGTCATGAATAACAGCGGGCTGAGTCCCACCAGAGGTCAGAGAGTGAGGATGGGGGAGAACAACCAAGATGAAGACTGGACTGATCCTGAAGACCACCATCATTGGGTTATTGACTCCTCCCTCATTATCACTTTCTGTTTAATGTTCCAATGTTTGAGGATGTTATCACATTATTATCAACACGTAAAAGTCTGTGCTCCAATCAAATCATCAGATATAAAATGTCCAGCTGGTAGAAAATGGGTGTAAAAGAAGTAGGGAGTATGTAATGTACAACTTATTATATAGGATACAACAGTTACAATTTTATAGTATCAGAATTATGTAATGTACAACATAGAGTATATAGTGTAAGGCAGCCCTCAAATTTTCCATTCGCCTAATTTGTGAGTGGAAAATGGTGGCTGGCGTTCGTGGGTTGCCTCGGAGGAGGGGAGCGAGCACCACAGGCAGGTGGGGGTTGAACGGGAGCCATTGTCTATGCCAGGGGAAGAGAGGAGAGGAAGAGTCAAGCTTGCCGATCATCAGAGAGCGGGGATTGCCCACTGTAGCAGGTTTCATTTGAATATCTGGGTTCACTGCGCCGCTCACTGTCACATACAGCCCTGCCTCCTTGCCCAGCACTGCTCATGTCACACAGTCCGGCCTCCTCGTATGGCACATTTGATAGATAGAACATCAGTCCAATGCCGGGAGGCGCCGGGCAAGGAGGCGGGACTGTGTGACGGTGAGTGGCACCGGAAACCCAGCAATTCAAATGAAAGCTGTTACAGCGGGCAATCCCTGCTCTCTGATGATCGGCAGCTCAACTCTTCCTGGGCACAGGTGAGACTGTATTGATGGGCACTGGTCTCACTGTATTGAGGGGCAAAGGTGAGATTGTATTGAGGGGCACTGATAAAGTTGTTGTTAATATTTATTTTCGTAACTTAATTCTGCATAACATAACATTTAAGTGTCATTTCATGAGATATTTTATGAGGGTGTGTTTAGGGGCGGGGACTGGTTGGGTTGGGTGGAGCAACTGGTGGCGAGTAACCCTTAAGGCCTGGCTAGTAGCTCAGTGCTTGAACTTTTGAGCCCTGGTGTAAGGGTCAGGGCTCATAATATTGGTATTCGGTAATCAGTGGAAGATTAAATGTTTAGATGAGACAAGTTGCAGAGGTCCCACTACGCTGCCTCCCATCTCCTGAGCCTACACTCAGTGACTTGGGTCTGAGACTATACAGACATATCCCTCCACCCGGCAAGGCCAGCAGACAACAGAGCAAATAATCCTGGGAAAATTGTCTGGTCAGACATCTTGCCATACCTGGGTATGGGGCAGAAGACCCAAAACACATACCCCAGGTGCCTAGGTCTAGTAACACCTATGGTGAAAATGAACATTTTTCTGGCAGCTGAACCCAAGAATCTCCATAAATCCAGTCTAGATACATAAATTGTGTCTGCAGCACAGAGAAGGAAAATTATCTGAGAGAAATACAGGAATACAGGATGGGGAACACAGCTCAGGAAAATGACCAGGGGATTACAGGCTGATATCACCCAGTCCCTGCCCTACTCTGGACCAATCAGTGAGCAGTATGGGTGGAGGAATGTATTTCGTGTTAATGACCCACCTGTGCTGATCTCAGTAGGAGTGCCCTCCTCTATAAATGTCCCCGTTATTCCATCCTCCTCCATAGACTGCTGATCATCCCTCACATACCTCTCTTCTTCTTCTGATTTAACCTCAAATTCTATATCGATTGGATCGCCACTCTAAATCAAGAAAATGAGAGAGAATATCATCTGTAAGATATAAGATTTATTATTGTGACATCACATAAACAATCCACACATTGTCTCTATAAGTGTGTTTTATATCCTCCGTCCAACCAACCTTGTAACAGTGGGGGATGGTGTGATCTTCCTGTGTGGAATCCCGGGAATACAGAGGATGTGGACATCTTTCTGGTGGGTTCCTGGTATTAGGTGGCTTCCTCATATCCTTCTGTCCTTCTGAAAACTCCACCATCACTCCATACTCCTCATCCTCCTCTTTATACTCTTCTTTAACATCAATATTATCATCCCAGAGGTTTCCACTCTGAATATATAATAAAACATTCATTGTAACAAACATGCTGTGTATAAATCAGAACTACCAATAATTGTCAATCATCTACCTGATGATGGTGAGGGATGGTGTGACCTTCCTGTGTGGAATCCCGGGAATACAGAGGACAGGGACATCTCTCTGGTGGGTTTCTGTAGCTGGATGACTCCACCATGGTGTCCTGGTACAGATCTTTGTGCTCTTTTAGAAACTCTGACTCCTCCATCACCCCATCATCATCATCTTCCTCTTTTATCTCTTTTTTAACCTCAACTTTAGAATCTCTCAGTTTTCCACTCTGAATATATAATAAAAATGACATCAATTGTAACAATACAGATAATGTACAGATCCTAATAATACTATCAGTGATTGTTCCTCATCTACCTGATGATGGTGGGGGATGGTGTGACCTTCCTATGTGGAATCCCGAGTAAACAGAGGACGGGAACATCTCTGGTGGGTTCCCATTACTGGGTCCATCTGTAGGAAACACACACACTGACTGAATACATTGTTTCTATGTGTTTATCAGATGATGGGGGATCTAGGTGGACCCTCCGTACTGCTCTCTCCTTTACAATAAAGTCTCCTCTTACCCGGTGATGTGAGGGGCGGCTGATTGTGCATTATGACGTCCTTGTAGAGATCCTTGTGTCCTTCTAAATACTCCCACTCCTCCGTGGAGAAATAGACAGTGACATCCTGACACTTTATAGGAACCTGACACACACAATGATACAGTCACCATCCAGACACATCCCTTGTCTGTTACTGGATAATGTCCCAGAATTCCCAGCACCGCTCACCTCTCCTCCATCATCTCTCTGGTGACTTCAAGGAGGAAAACTCTGAACACAAATAGTAAAATCAAATGATATTCCCAGAATCCTCCTAACTTCATCATTCAGGTCTCCATTTTATTAAAGCCTCACTTCAGGTTCAATTTACCCAGAAAGGACCCTAACACTTTGCAGGTTAAAAGCTTGTTACAGACATTATGGGTTCATTACATACAACACAGGACCAACAGTCCCACTATGCTAGTGAGAATGCCAAGGGTCCGCCCACATCCTAAAAAGCCAGATGGATAGACATTGGGAGGAGGAGCTGTGAGGTCAGTGTGATGTCATAGGACATATAGACTCTGGATGGAGGGACATTTGGATGGGTAGATTTGAGGGGCCCTCTATATGAGGCTCCCATGTAAACCAAATCATTGTTCCTGGGTGTGTCCTACCTCTCATAAACTGAAGAGTGAACTTTGACCTTTACCATACAGAAATCTGTCAGGAATCTGTGAAAGTAAGCTCTCATGTGATCAGGTGACGTGCGGAGGAATGGAGTGTAAATAGCAGACAATTTTCTCCAGAGCTCCTAATGGTGGGGATGGATTTTGCTGAGTGCTGGGGCCAAGTTTCCACCTCCCAGGGTCACTGCAGGTGTGGAGAAAAGCTGTGTAAGAGGATATGGAGGAGAGATGAGGAGGAGATCCAGGAATCAGGAAAAAGGTCAGGACAAGCAACAGACGAGCGCATCCAAGAGATGAAGCCGGGGTCACTACACAGAAAATCAATCCAAGGAAACAACAGGCAGGACGAGGAATAGCAAGAAGGAGCTCAGAGACAAATGAGAATATCGCTCAGCCAATGGGAGATTATCTCATCATGACTTACATAATGAAGAAGATGAGGGGGAGGGGAGGAAGTCACTTAAGGAGGGGCTTAATAAATCTGCTTTGATTCTAGTAGACAGCTGAAAAAGTTAGGAGACAGTTTTTTTTTAGGGCAGTGTGGGTTGTCAGCGCCAGGGGCCGGGCAAGTAATTTGTGAGTAATCAGTGAGGTGCAGAACGTAGGACATGGGGTGCAGGAGATGGATGCATGTAATAGGGTGCAGAACACAGGACATGGGGTACAGGATACCAGAGAATGGTGTGCAGGTCACCGCAGGACATGGGATGCAGGAGAAGGGAGCAGAACGCAGGACATGGGGAACAACCCATTTGGGAGGAACCTAGTCCTGTATGCACGGTACATCAATGATGTCATTATCATTTGGAACGATACTGACGATGAACTGGAAGGATTTCTTGCCCATTGTGCAAGGAATCCCTTCAGAATCTCATTTACACATGTGGTGGATGAAAAGTCCTTGGTCTTTTTAGACCTAGAGCTACAGGCCGATGATAATGGAGTAATCCATTCAAGAACTAATTTCAAGCCGAGTGCTGGCAATTCTTACCTTCACGCCCGCAGCCATCATCATCCTAGGTGGATTAAGAATGTCCCCTTTGGTCAGTTTTGTAGACTTAGGCAGACTTGTACGCTAAAAAATGATTATGAAGATCAAAGCCTGATTCTAAAAAGCTAATTTAAAGAGAAGGGGTACGAAGATGAGCACATAGCATACCTGGCCAAAAGTGCCAAAAGTGCTTCTTTTACCAGCCCATAGTTCATAATCTCCTCGTCTGGGATGGTCCTGAATGCTTCACTGGCCCGGCCGGACAATTTCCCAGACAAAATGGTAACCCATTCCTCTGTGGGCACCCGATGTAGGGCACATTACCGTTCAAAATTGGCAAGGTATCCATCAATCTCCCCTTCTGTTTTGATTACATTTTTAAAAGCAGCAAAACATACCTCTCCCCTTTCAGTTGGTGCTGCTGTGACTCCTGTTGCTGCAGCACCTCTTTGCTGGAGCCAATTTGCCTCCACAGCCAATATAACTCGGTCTATGATCTTCGCTGAAGGGTTAGGGCCATAATGTACCAGTGTTATGTTAACAGCCCGATCAAAACTTGCCTCTTCGTGTGTCCTGTCTGTTACCCTGGGCCTTTTGGTTATGTTGGGTCTTTCGGCTCTATCCATTTTGACTAGTTCTGCGATAATGTACCTCTTCTTACGGTTGTTGGCTGGTCGGCCCCGGTTCTCCAGTAAGTCCTTGAGGGTAGAGCGCTTTAGCCATTCATACTGTGCTTCCATTGGCCTGTGTCCTCTTGTAGCTGTCCTTCTGGTCTGTGGGAATCATTCCGCTGCTTGCCACCAATTGTAACATCACCTCAAGTATGAAAGGGGTTAAATCCATTTAGGACATTCCATTTCCTAACACAAAGGCAGATACCGAACACTCCAATCAGCCGAACAAGAAACCAATACGAATAATTCTTCCCCCCAAGTACGAAATGAGGCTCTGTACGGAGGGTCAAACAGGAATCAGATTCTTTATTGAAACAAATGCAGGCTCTTTTTATACACTTGAGAATACTACAGGCGCCACATGAACAATGACCCGGATCCACCCACAACATCACACAATCGTTACATAACAAGCCCCCAATACACATTATACTGAGAATCAATACATTTACTTAATAATAGGTGAAGGGAAAACTGCACAAGATTAACACGATTTACTTATTCAGACAAAACCAACATCATTAAGCAATAGACGGTCGGTCTCTTACATTGAACTTCCTGGAATGCCCATATTAGGAGTTATACTTCCTGGACACCACAGTGTAAAATCTTCATATTTTCTTGAGAGATATTGTTAATTAGGGATGAGCCGAACACCCCCGGGTTCGGTTCGCACCAGAACCTGCGAACGGACCGAAAGTTTGCGCGGACGTTAGAACCCCATTAGTTACAATGGACGCGAACGTTCGAAATCTAAAGTGCTAATAATGTCCAATATGCATGTTATCGTCATAAAAAAGGTTTGGGGACCCGGGTCCTGCCCCAGGGGACATGTATCAATGCAAAAAGAAGTTTTAAAAACTGACGTTTATTCTGGAGCAGTCATTTTAATGATGCATAAAGTGAAAAAAAAAGTGAAATATTCCTTTAAATATGGTACCTGGGGGGTGTCTAAAGTATGCCTGTGAAGTGGCATGTGTTTCCCATGTTTAGAACTGTCCCTGCACAAAATGACATTTGAAAAGGAAAAAAAGAAGCCATTTAAAACTGCTTGCGGCTTTAATGTCATGTCTTGTCCTGGCAATATGGAGGAAAATCTTTGAGAAAAATGGCATGGCTACCCCCCCCTACCCCAGCCCATTAGGGTCTTGTATGGATATTAAGGGGTACCCTGCACCCAAAATAAAACCCTATACCTACAACCCTATATACTCTGAACAGCAGTATACAGGCGGTGCAAACAAGACAGGGACTGTAGGTTTGTTCTTAAGTAGAATCTGTTTGTAATTTTGAACAGGTACATTTTTAAGTGTAGCTCCATCCAAACAAATCTATTTTTAAGCTTTTTGGAGAACATAGGGAAGGGTTATCACCCCTGTAACATTTGTTTTGCTGTCTGTGCACCTGTTCAGAACATTTCACCTCACTTTCTGTTACAATGACGAATGTTTTTGGAAAAGTGGGGTTTTTATTGAAACAAGGATTGTGATAAAGCATCAGTAGAGAGGAGATACATTTTTCACAAATTAAATCTAACAGGATAGAATTTTCTTTCCTAGGGGTAGATTTCCTCTCACTTCCTGTTTTCTCCTTCCGTTTGCAAGTAGGAGTCGTTTCTAAGTTGGATGTTTGAAAGTAGGGGCCTGCCGTATATACTCTGCAGAAATTTGCCCCATTAGATGTTGGTGTTGCCACAACACTGTAAGCCCTCACAGCTACTCTTGGTGGGCGCTGGAACGCCCTGCTGTGAACTATTATATCAGGAATTGTAATTACATGCCATTGTTGAACAGTAGTAGGAAAAATTGGGCCTTTGGTGGTGGTGCTGGTGCCACAACACTGTAAGCCCTCACAGTTACTCTTGGTGGGCGCAGGAATGGGCTCTGCTGTGAATTATTAGATCAAGAATTGTAATTGCATGCACCTGTTGAACAGGGGCAGAAAAATTGGGCCTTTGGTGGTGGTGGTGGTGGACGGTGTTGCCACAACACTGTAAGCCCTCACAGTTACTCTTGGTGGGCACAGGAATGGGCCCTGCTGTGAATTATTAGATCAAGAATTGTAATTGCATGCACCTGTTGAACAGGGACAGAAAAATTGGGCCTTTGGTGGTGGTGGTGGACGGTGTTGCCACAACACTGTAAGCCCACACGGTTACTCTTGGTGGGTGCAGGAATGGGCCCTGCTGTGAATTATTAGATCAAGATTTGTAATTACATGCCCCTGTTAAACAGGGGCTGAAAAATTGTGCCTTAGGCACTGGTGCTGGTGCCACAACACTGCAAACCCTCACAGATGCTGTACTTGGAGCACAGCAATGAGACCTGTTGCAAAGCATTGCATAAAAAATTGTAAAAACACGCCCCTGTTAAACAGGGGCTGAAAAATTGTGCCTTACGCACTGGTGCCACAACACTGCAACCCCTCACGGATACTGTACTTGGAGCACAGCAATGAGACCTGTTGCAAAGCATTGCATAAAGAAATTTAATTACGCGCCCCTGTTAAACAGGGGCTGAAAAATTGGGCCTTAGCCACTGGTGGTGGCACCCAGAAACAAAAATGTTCTTCTAAGCTATCATCAGGATCATTGAGGAGGAAGAGGATAGTCAGTCAACATAACAGGACAGTCACTCAGCATCAGCATAGGCAGTCTTGAAGAGATGTGACATTTCAAAATAAATTATTCAGTTATATCAGCTTCAGGTGCTTGGTAGCTGGTGGTGATCCAAGACTGATTCATCTTTATGAAGGTCAGTCGATCAACCGAGTCGGTGGACAGGCGCACCCTGTGATCGGTGACAAAGCCTCCAGCAGCACTGAATGTGCGTTCCGAAAGAATGCTGGATGCAGGACAGACCAGTAGATCAATTGCATACTGTGCAAGCTCTGGCCAGTGATCCATCTTCAAGACCCAGTAAGCCAGAGGATTTTCGGTGAGAAAGGTGTCCAAGTCCGACCTT
The DNA here is from genome assembly GCA_028564925.1 of Lithobates sylvaticus. Lineage (NCBI taxonomy): Eukaryota > Metazoa > Chordata > Amphibia > Anura > Ranidae > Lithobates > Lithobates sylvaticus. The sequence continues at coordinate 555,364,600 of CM053028.1, read as the reverse complement.
GCCCCTAGGTATTCCTGCACCATGTATATCAGACGCTGGCGATGGTTGCTGGAACCGATCATACCTTGGGGCTGCGGACTAAAAAATTGTCTGAACGCATCGGTCAGAAGTCCACCTTCCCCACCGCTCCTTCTGCTACTGACCGAAGCCTCAGCAACTCGTCATCCAGGACAAGGAGTTTGTAACCTCCCAGTCTCTGGGAACGCGTTGCACAGACCTTTCTGCAAGGCCTCCTGGAGATGTCTCATCCTCTGCGATGGCAAAATAAGGTCTGCAACCTTACCCTTGTACAGGATCAGGGAGGCCATGCAACGTAGGTTAGCTGAGGCATTCGGTCCGGAGTCTTCTGGGTCACTGACTTTCGACATGATCCGCAGCCACCTCCTCCCAGCCACATACAAGTCCACCAGTTTCTTGGGACTGTAAACTATCCCTAAAAGACTGCTGATGCTGAGTGCCAGGCTCCACCTCCATGCTGACACAATCCTCCTCCTCCTCTTCCTGTGTGATGGGTGGGAGAGAAAGAACACTGTCTGGATAAAGGGGTCCTTGAGAGGCAAGGAAGTCCTCCTCTTCCTGCCTCTGTTCTGCCTCAAGTGCCCTGTCCATTATTCCACGCAGCGTATGCTCCAACAGGTGGACAAGAGGTACAGTGTCACTGATGCATGCACTGTCACTGCTCACCATCCTCGTGGCCTCCTCAAATGGTGACAGGACAGTGCATGCATCCCTGATCATGCTCCACTGGCGTGGTGAAAAAAAATCTGAGCTCCCCTGACCCTGTCCTGGTGCCGTAGTCGCACAGGTACTCATTGATGGCCCTCTGCTGCGCGTGCAGTCGCTGCAGCATGGCCAACGTTGAGTTCCACCTGGTGGGCATGTCACATATAAGGCGGTTCTTGGGCAGGTTCAACTCCTTTTGCAGCTCAGCCAAGCACTGGCATTATATGATCGGCGGAAATGCACACAGACTTTCCTGGCCTGCCTCAGGACATCCTGTAAGCCTGGGTACCTGCCCAAGAACCGCTGCACCACCAGGTTAAGGACGTGAGACATACAGGGCACATGGGTCAGTTGTCCCTGTCGCAGGGTGGAGAGGAGGTTGATGCCATTGTCACAAACCACCATTTCTGGCTTAAGCTGGCGTCAACCACCTCTCGGCCTGCCCCTGCAGAGCTGACAGAACCTCTGCCCCAGTGTGGCTCCTGTCCCCCAAACACACCAGCGCAAGCACGGCATGGCATCTTTTTACCTGCGTACTCGCGTAGCCCCTTGGACGCCTACGGAGCACCGCTGGTTCCGAGGACAGAGCACTCGAAGAGGTCATGGAGAAAGAAGAGGAGGAGGGGGTGGAGGAGAGAGGTGTGTCACAACCAGTAGTAGCATTTTGGAGGCGTGGTGGCGGAACAACCTCCAACACTACTGCACCTTGTCCTGCATCCTTCCCAGCTGCCAAAAGAGTGACCCAATGGGCCGTAAAAGATAAGTAACGTCCCTGTCCATGCCTGCTGGACCATGAGTCAGCGGTAATATGCACTAGACATGTGCACAACAAAAAAATTCGTTTATTTTCGTTTCGTTTTTTTCGTTTCCGAATTTGTCGATTCGTCGATTCGTAACAATTCGTACATTCGTAAGTCGTCGTTGTTCGGATTCGTAACGATTCGTACATTCGTAAGTCGTCGTTGTTCGGATTCGTAACGATTCGTACATTCGTAAGTCGTCGGTGTTCGTATTCGTAACGATTCGTACATTCGAAATAGTTATTTTTTCGTTGATTCGTTTTTTCGTTAGTTTAATTTTCGGACGCATTCGTATTTATTCGTACATTCGTAACATTCGTAGATTCGTAATCAGAGCATAATTCATAATTTTATGTAATGTGTATGCTATTATTACATTTTAATAATTTACGAATTGAAAAAAAAGTTACGAATCGAAAAAAAAAAAAGAGTTACGATTCGAAAAAAAAAAAAAAAGAGTTACAAATCGAAAAAAAAAAAATCGAAAAAAAAAAAAGTTACGAATCGAAAAAAAAGTTATGAATTTTTTGGTTCAATAGAGACACGGCAAATTACAAATCGGAAAAAAAATTTAAAAAAAAAAAAAAAGTTACGAATCTAAAAAAAAAAATTGACGAATCGAAAAAAAAAGTTATGAATTTTTTGGTTCAATAGAGACACGTAAAATTACAAATCGAAAAAAAAAAAAAAAACTTACGAATTGAAAGAAAAGTTACGAATCGAAAAAAAAAGCCCTTATCCCTATAAGCCTGTTGTATGGTTCTTACGATCCAAGATGCCAGAGTCCTGGTTGAAGCTTTGTTCCCCTTGTTGCTGCCTGAGTGCAGTATAAAGAGATGATCCGAACGCCTAAAAGCGGAAGTAATGCGAAGGTATTCTCTCAGAGCTTCCCCGACGTCCAAAGGATGAATATCATCGGATTCTGGTGATCTGAAGGTAGGTAGAACGATCTCTTGGTTCTGATGGAACACCGAAGTTACCTTAGGATTGGATCCCAACATAGGAATAAGGACCACTCGGTCCGGAAAGAAAGTCAAGAAGGGTTCTTCGAAGCCCAGAGACCCAATTTCCGATACCCTCTTGGCCGAGGTGACTGCCACCAGGAAGGCAACTTTTTCGGAAAAGTCCTTAATGGAAAGCGGGGATGGCCCCGTCGTACTCAGACCAGAAATGGAGTCAAGGACAAGGGGAAGATCCCATTTGGGGAATCTGGACTTCCTTTGAGGCTTGAGTCTTGAGGCCCCTCGAAAGAATTGACGAACTAATGGATGGACTGCCCAGGAGGTACCAGAGAAGGCTGATAAGGCTGAAACTTGCACCCTGAGCGAGCCTATGGACAAGGGAAGATCAAGGCCAGTTTGTAAGAACCCGAGGATGTCCTGGACTCTTGGATGTTCAAAGGACCTATCTGTAGATGAGCAAAAGTTTACGAATTTGGACCAAATTCTACCATAAACCTTGTTTGTACTTGGTCTCCTGGAGCTTAATAAGGTAGAGATTATGCCAGAAGCACATCCGATGGACTCTAGCCTCTTCCTCTCAAGAACCAGACCATCAGTTTCAGTACTGCCGGACATGGGTGTAGTACCGCCCCTTGAGAAAGAAGGTCCGGCCTGAGAGGGAGAGATATCGGCTTCCGTACACTTAGCTGGACTAGTAGAGGGAACCAAGGCCTGTTGGGCCAGTAAGGAGCTATCATCACTACCTCCACTGCTTCTGACTGGAGCCTTTGAAGGAACCTGAGAATTAGTGGAAGTGGAGGGAAGGCATAGGCCCTCTCGAATCTCCATTGGTCTGTCAATGCATCCGTCCCCAAAGCCTGGCTGCAGCGATTCCGTGTGTAAAACTTCTCTATTTTGAAGTTGCAGGGGGAGGCAAAAAGGTCTACTTCGGGATTGACCCCCAGCGATCTGATCCACTCGAAGGACTGAATGTGGAGGGACCACTCGTTGTTGTCCAACTGGGTGCGTGATAAGAAGTCCGCTTGCGTGTTCTGAACCCCCGGGAGAAAAACTGCAGAAATATTCTCCAGGTTCTTCTGTGCCCATGATAGAATGGGTTCCACTTCCTGGAGAAGAGTAGAACTCCTGGTGCCCCCTTGTCTCTTCACGTAGGAGACAGCTGTGGTGTTGTCCATTCGCAACAACACCGACTTCCCCTTCAATACCTGGGAGAAATGCTGGAGAGCGCACCAAGCTTCTCGGAGTTCCAGAATATTCGATCCTGGAACAGGAAGACTTGTGTCCCACTTGCCTTGTGCAAGGTCCGACCCACAAAGGGCCCCCCAGCCGGTCCCGCTGGCATCGGTCGTGACCGTTACCCAAGAGATGGGAGCTATCGAGTGACACTTCAGGAGATTCCTGTGTTGGAGCCACCAGAAGAGGCTGTTCCTCATCGTTGATGTTATCCGAATTTCTTGGCTTTTGCTTCCCGACTTCCATTGTCTCAGAAACCCTGACTGGAACGGGCGTAGTCTCCACAAGGCCCACTTGACCATAGGCGTCGTAGAGACCATTGTCCCTACGATCTTGAGACACTGCGAGGCCTTCAGGTACTGCGTATGAAGGGCTTGAGAGACCCTCTCCCGTATGATTGGGATCTTTTCCACCGGTAGCGAGATTGTACTTCACAAAGTGTCGAACTGAGCACCCAGGTAAATTAGCCGTTGTGTTGGCACTAGCTGGCTTTTTTCCATGTTTAGAAGCCACCCGAAGCTGGTCAATGTGGACATTACCTGCTCGCGATGAACCAACAGCTGCCCTTTGTTTTGTGACAGAACCAGAAGGTCGTCCAGATAATGGTACAGCCTTATCCCTTTCAGCCTGATCAGGGCCACCACTGCCAGGAGCACTTTTGAAAAGACCCGAGGGGAGGTCGTAAACTGTAGATGGTCTTGATCGACATGGAATCTTAGAAACCTTTGGCAGCCTTCCTCTATCGGGACGTGAAAGTAAGCGTCCTTTAAGTCGATCGAGACCATCCAATCCCCTGGTTGGATGGCTCGCTGTATAGTTAGTAGGGTTTCCATTTTGAATTTTCCGTATTCTATAAACTGATTTAAGTATGTTAAATCTATCACCGGGCGCCACGATCCGCTTTTCTTCTGTACCAAGAAGAGGGTGGAGTACACTCCTTGAAACCGTTCTTCTTCTGGCACTCGTACCACTGCACCCTGAGCTTTTAACAGCTCTACGTATGACAGTAGGACTTGTCTCTGTTCTTCCGAACGAGGAAGCAGGGTGGACATGAACCTGGGAGGAGGAACTCTGGAGAAGGTCCATTTGTGACCCGACGAGACCGTCTTGATGACCCAGTAATCCGAGATCGAGGCCACCCAGACGTGCCGGAAAAGGGATAGACGGGCCCCCACCCGACCCGCCTGGGCGGGCGCAATCTCAGAAAGACTTGGGTGGCTCGCGTCCACCAGACGACTGGCTCTTGACGGGCTTACGAAAGGAACTCTGTCCTCTACTCCAATTCCTCCTGAAGTCCCTTCCAGGCTTGTAGGAGCGTGCATCCCTCGAGCGTTCCGGACTGCGCCTTTTAAACTGAGTCTTCTTCCGCCCGAGCAGTCTTCTGTCCTGGGGAAGGAAGCCCGACTTACCGCCTGTCGCACGCGTTATGGCATCATCCAGCTTGTTACCGAATAAAGTGGATCCCTCAAAAGGGATTTTACACCATGCTTGCTTAGACACGGGATCGGCGAGCCAGGGCCGTAGCCACAAAGCGCGCTTAGCCGTGACTGAGGACAGCATAATGCGTGCTAGCAGACGAATCAGGTCAATGGACGCCTCCCCCAGGAACACCGCTGCGAGCTTTAGTTCCGCTGCCGCTGAACTCCTGGCCAACTCGACCGACACGCCATTCAGGAAGGAGTCCACATTTTCAGTCCAAGCCTCCATGGCCTTGGACATAGCTGCTAAGGCTAAGGCTGGTTTACAGGCCATCCCAGCAAGACCATAGATCCTTTTGAGGTCCTGATCGATCTTTCTTTCTAGGCCATCTTTAAAGGACACTGAGTCCTCCATCGGAAGAGTGACGTGCTTGGCCAAACGCATCAAGGCTGCGTCCACGAGCGGAGCGCTCTCCAGGTGCTTCACCTCTTCTACCTTAAAAGGATATAGCCGGGAAGTTTTGTTGGTCATGGAGGACTTCCTATCCACCTTGCTCCACTCTTCTTCTATAATGTCTTTCAGTTCAGTGAGTAAAGGGAAGCTTGGCCGTTCTTTACCCAGCTGCTTGAAGAATTTCTTTTGCTTAGCTGGGGGGGTGGATGCTTCTTCCCACTTGAGGGCCTCCTTAATTGCTCTAATTAGTGGTGAGACCATGGCGAAGTCAAAGCCCCCGATCTCCTCATCGCCTGGGAATTCCTCTCCAGAGGACTCACCAGAGGCCTCGTAGGGCTGAGATGTGCCCGGATCATCCCGGGGTTCGTCGGACTGGGGACCAGTCGCAGCCGTAGACTGACTCAATGTGCGAGGGACCACCATGTCCTTGAGCGACTGCTGCACGACACGCTTTACCAGGGACTCCATGCGCTGGTTTTCCGTGTCTTTTTCCCCAACCGCCTTAGAAAAGCATCTGTCACACAGTGATTTGCCTTCCGGGACTCTAGTCTTGCATCCCCAGCATGCTCTGCGATCAGAGCGATCATCATGGCGGTGGGAGCGGTGTCTGGAGGAGGAATGTGAGCTTCTCCTTTGGTGGTGAGACCCATGCGGAGAGTCCAGCCTGGATCTAGACGACTGTTTTTGTTGTGGCCTGGCAAGGTCCCGATCCTGCGAATCCGACCTGGAAGGGCTGAGCAGAAAAAACACACAGGGGGAGGGGAAACATAGGCATCAGCATGCGCATAAGAAATGCAAATGTAATTCCACCCCTCCCTTACCAGCACATACCTAGTGCGTAAGGGCTGGCCACTTAAAGGCGGTGATTTGTCCATAATTCCTGGACGAAGCGTCAAAAAGGAAACACAGCAGTCTGCAAGACAGGATTGCGACCTAAGCATCATACCGGCAATTTTTAGACAGAAAAAATGCATTTTTTTTTTAAATTTATATACACAAATATATACACCAATATATATATATTCTCCCCTTTTTTTTTTTTTTTTTTAAAACATCTTTCAGCAAAAAACAGACGGGCATACACCTTTAAGGTATAAAAAGAGCACTAACCTGTCGATCCTCTAAGGCTGAGGGCTGGGGAATAGGCTTGCTGCTTCCTCTGCACTGGAAAACCCCCAGTGATACAGCAGCAGTAGCCTGGGTTTTAAATTCCCCGCCTCGTGACGTCACCGCCCCTCCACCTCGCACATGCGCCGTGGATGATGGTCGTACTGCGCAAGCGCGGCCGCCAGACCGCGCATGCGCGAACCAAGCCTCGATTCCACCAGAGGCTGGCGCGCATGCGCAAACCATCGTGACGGCCAAACCAGGAACAGCCCGGCGGGCTGGAACGCAGAAGCGCTCCAGCTGCCATACAGGGGGGAATACACTAGACGCCAGGGAAAATATATATCTAACATAGAAATACAAATACAGCTGCCATGGAGAAGAAATAAAGGGACCTTGCCAGCCGATGATGAGCCGATCACGTCCGCCATCCGTCTGATACATGCGATGGGCATACAGAGGCAGTCCACCTGTCCTGGGGAAACTTCCAGCCTCAAAAAGCTACTCGCCCTCCCATGGCTGAGCACAGAGCTTGCACCGCGTTGGTATGCCAGAAGAAATCCGAGATCCGACCGGATGCGAACCAAACGTGAAGGT